>OY804593.1:18589127-18914270 GCA_963680895.1 Fragum sueziense
TGTAATCAAAAGTGCAAAAAGCAACCACTTTGAATTCAAAGTTATTTGCATTTGTGTGGTGAAAATTACAAGGTGTATAATCACATGACTTAGAATTTCGGATAATCTTCAATAACTCTGTCAATACTTGACCAATTTGAATTCGGTTTTGAAGCAGAAAAGGTGGAAAAACGTCAGGAATAACATGGACGTTGTAGATTTTAAAAATATTAACTGATAAAAAAGTTATTGAAGATAAACCAAATTTTTAGTTTATCTTTAATAACTTTTTTATCAGTTGATTTTTGTCCACATTCTCTGCTTCAAACCAAATTCAAATCGGTCCAATATTAACCCCTTCGCTGCCAGAGATTTATTTCAAAATGGCACCGTATTTGCCAGGCCATTTCTAGGAAATTTGAAAAAAATGATGTTTTCGTTAAAAATCAGCGTGAAATATATATAATTCTTTATGAAAACCATATAAAACTTACCAAAGTATTGTTTTCAATCTTTTAATCCCGGCCATTTTAGTCTCATTTTCAGATATTTTTGCAAAAAACCAATTTGACGAAAAACAGGTATACCCGTCCCGGGGCACGTTGACACTTTTTTGCAGGACGGGTATACCCGTCCTGGGGCAGCGAAAGGGTTAACAAAGATATTGAAGATTTTCTGAAATTTGTGTATCACATGATTATCCACCGTGATTAGCTCAAGTGAAGCAAATGCATCGGTGCAAAGCTCTTCTTTGGGGGATCCAGGAAACTTGAATCAAGCTGTAGTTGGAAGATTTTTATAACAACACATTATATGATATATTATTTGCTTGCGCGATATTATGTCACAATTAACTGAATAAAATCATTCCTGTTTTGGTACATTCCAATTTTTTTTCATTTGGAAAAGGGTTAACCCATTACCACAAAATGACTCTTTTTGACTCCCTACAAGATAATGGCTTCGAAAAACATTGTGGAAAATGAAGAAATTGCTTGTAACAAGCAATTTCTTCATTTCCCACAATGTTTTCTAGACAAAGTGACCAAATAATGTAAAAACTTACTCGTTTTGAAAAGTCGTCTACAACATCTTTGAATTTGGACCAACCCAAAATTTTGTCGTTTGGGAAAGGGTTAATCAGTGATTTACTTACATGCAGTCCTCAATATTTTCATCTTTAGACAAACTTTCTGTCATAAATAAAAATAATCTACTCCATACATGTCAGTGCACTTGAAATTGAACTAAAAGACAAAATTTAATATGTGAAAACAACAAAACAAAACATGACAACAGCAAAATGATTAACCCTTTCCCAAACAGCAAAATGTTAGGATGATCCACTTCAAAAATGGCCAAAAATGACGAAATGGAATCATAAAAGATAGAATTTGTGTAAATTATGGCATAGAAAATATTGAGACAAAAGGAGAAACTGCTGGTTATCAGCATTTCCTTCTTTTGTTTCAATGTTTTCCCAAGCCTTTTCTACTAGGGACGTCAAACCAGGTCTTGTTTAGGAAAGGGTAAATACATCAAACAATGTGATATTGTGCTTTTTGGTACAAATACATAGCGTGATACCAATGAAATAATTAACTAAAATAAAATACCTATGAGGTGTAACATGGAATAAAGGCCTCTAACCCATTTTCCGCATAATAGCGCTTTTAGACAATCCACATGATAAAAGCTAAATAACGCAACAAAACTGCAGTGAATTGACAAAAGCTTCAAACATGTAAACTTCGAAAACACAGTGCAAACTTACATGCATCAGGTTTTTCATGGGGATGAGAATCAGACATGCTTTCTCAGGATATTTCATGCATATGGGATAACATCACATCTAAAAATATAATCAAAATTACATTGTAACTGACAAAATCATATATTGTCACTTTTCAACAAAAAGCTCATAACTGCAGCTTAAAACAAGCTGCAGTTCTGAGGTTTTGGTTGAAAAGCAACAACATGTAACTAGCCAAGATCACCATATAATAAATGCATCAAAAAATGGAACACAGTCGTAGTGCAAACTTACATGCATCAGGTTTTTCATGGGGATAAGAATCAGACATGCTTTCTCAGGATATTTCATGCATATGGGATTAAACATCACATCTAAAATACAATCAAGACAATGCTACAAAAACTAACATAATATCGCTAGACATAATCACTGAATTAAAGCTTCGAACATCCTTGTATGCGCGGATCCGGGGGAAGGGGGGTATAGAGGGGTCAGGGGGTCATGACCCCCCCCCCCCCCTGGCAAAAAAAGGGGTTATCAAAAAGATTATTGGTTATGTCCCAAATAAGCTATGTACGTCATTCGTCCCTGTGTGCCACGACAAACCGTTGTTACATTTAGTCCTTCATGGTATTGAATTTGACAAAAAAGGGGTTTTAGATCGGAAGACCCCCCTGGAAAAAATAACTGGATCCGCGCTTGCCTTGGAATATTCATTATAGACTTACAAGTTACATGCATAACATTTTTCATGGGCATGCGATTGAAACATAATAATCATGCATAAAATGATTAATTGATGCAATTGTTATAACAATTGGGTATGTACATCTTTTCATGTGAGACACAAGACTACTTTTTCTCACATTTCGGTCACAAACTGAATGTTTGTATGAGACTTACATAGTTATCCTATTGCGAAAAAAGTAAATCATGATAGACAATTTGTGATTTATAATTTGAATTTCAGTTTCAAACTAGAACTGTTGCAAAGCAAACGCATATCCCCCAATCACTCCTTGTCTCTGAAAAAGTGCTATAAAAGTCAAACGGATCTTGATCAAGTTACTGATCACAGAAATGGAATTCAAACCAAGTCCAATTGTGACCTTGACCTTTGACCTACATGAATAAAAATAATAGGGCACCTACATGGGTCAAGGGCAACAATTCTGTAAAGTTACTCAGTCCTATATCAAATTATTCTTCAGAGGGAGGATGGCTATATATTTCCAACAAGACCCGATTGTGACCCTGAACTTTGACCTAAATGACCAAAAAACTATAAGGCATCTACTTGGGTTAAGGTCAACAACTGTAAAAATTTGTCCTAGGTCACATATGATCTAAGTAATAGCACAGAAATGGAAAGTATAAGGACAGACTGATGAATGGACAGACAGACAGACAAACATGGTTAAACCAGTATAGGCGGCTTTTACTGCATTCTAATGTGGGAATATAATTATCTGGCAAGTAAACTGATTGGGAAAACAATTAGTCTAATTGACATGATCCAACAAGTCAAATTACTAATTGCCACCAATCTATAATGCTTAAGCCTTTCCCAAACAAAAATCTTTTAGGGCAGTCTAACTTGAAAGCTGTTGCTAATGACAAAATGGATGTTGATAAAGATACAATTTGTGTAAATTATAGCCCAGAAAATATTGAAGCAAAATGAGAAATTGCTGATAATCAGCAATTTCTTCTTTTGTTTCAATGTTTTCTCAAGTTTTTTCTATACTGAACAAAAGTGAAAACGCTACACTGCAAGAATTCTAATTTATGGAAAAGTATCGAACTAACAGCATGAAATATATTTTGACTTTATATACCAGGCTTTTAGCAATCGTTTTGTTGAAATTTCATTGCCTTGTCTCCTTTAATGTCAGAGTTACAGCCCTTAATGTGTTTAGAGCTAATTACATCTAATGCCAAATATGCGCACACGCAGAAAACATGTCATTATTTTTTTCGGGATTGGTCATATCCGGGTTGCATAAAAAACACTTAAAATCTCACTTATCTATAGTAGCAAGCTCTAAAATCAAGGTCCAACTTTTCGATTTTGCGAATTACCTCCCTTTGACATAAACAAATAGGGAATTTAACCCTTTCACTGCCATAGGCGACTTTTGTCGACTATAGGGGGTCCCTGCCATAGGCGACTTAAGTCGACAAATTTATGGGGGCGTGATATATGAGTACCCACAACATAAAAAAGAAAAAAATATTGTCATTTCATAAATTACATTTAAATTTTGGTCACATATAGGTGCTTAATGTGTCTGTATGTGCTGAAAATTTGAAAGGAATCCATCAAATGAGTCAAAAGTTATGCATGTTTTTGTGTACAGGGTATCGATTCTTGGAAATTTTTTCGAATTAATTCAGCAGTGAGAAAGGCGTCCGAAAAAAATATTTGGCAGTGAAAGGGTTAAAATGTTTGGTATTCACAAATTAATCATGTTTTTCGATTGATTTTTTTTTCCACATCATGCATGCCTTACAGGGGATATTTGAATTCTTTCTTCGACTAGGATTGTTCCCAGATGTCCATGCAATAGCGATTTCAATTTCCTATGGAGATTACATTGTAAAATTTCCAAGCTTTGGAACATAATGAAAATTCTGCTTTTCAGACACCATTTTCTAAACGCTGAAACAATGTAATGCAAGCTTCTTTACATTTCCTGACTGATAACTTGTAAGACTACCATTCAGTGCAGTCCGGCATGGTTTACATTCTTCTGCTAGGATTTCTGAAGGTTTAAAATGTGTAAAATTACCATTCAAATTGTACACCTGAAAAACGGACCCCTGTCACATTGAAAGCCTCCGTTTTTCATCCCCGTAATTAAGATCTACAAAACGTTTTGTGCATGGCACAGCCAAGTCATTGAACAATGCGAAACACTTTCATTTGATTTTTTTGCTTGTTTTATTTAGAAGAAATATAACAAGCAAAGTAGGTGTAGCGTTTTCACTTTTGTTCAGTATATTAAGGACGTTAAAACCAGCAATTTGGGGCCATTGGTGAGCTACGCCAAGAGCCCTGCAAGGAACTGGCATGATTATAATTCCCATTTCTTATCAGACTTTTTAAGGATAAAAGGCAGGGCAGTCCGAGCAATTTTTAAGGAGTCTTGGACTCCTGTTAACCCTTTCCCAAACAAGACCTGGTTTTGACGTCTCTAATTGAAATGGCTTTGGAAAACATTGAGACAAAAGAAGAAACTGCTGATAACCAGCAGTTTCTCCTTTTGTCTCAATATTTTCTGTGCTATATTGTACACCAATCCTTTCTTTTTTACTTCAAAATTGTTGTCTGCAACACCTTTGAAATTGGAACAGTCCAAAATTATGTCGTTTGGGAAAGGGTTAATATCGAACACTGAAAACCACAGTGATTTTAAGCAGGCCCTAGAGGGGGAGAGCACAAGAGTGGGTATCCCCGCTCTTAACCCTTTCCCAAACAACAAAATTTTAGGGTGGTCCTTTTCAAAATCTGCAGTAGACGACAAAATTGATGCTAAAACAGAAGGAATTTGAGTACAATATGGCACAGAAAATATTGAGACAAAAGGAGAAACTGCTGGTTATCAGCAGTTTCTTCTTTTGTCTCAATGTTTTCCCAAGCCTTTTCTATTAGGGACATCAAAACCAGGTCTTGTTTGGGAAAGGGTTAAGGGGGTTCGGCCCCGAGAAAAATTTTATCTGTAAGACTAGTTTTCATGCATTCTATGTGCATATTGAGAGACAAAAACTGCAAAACTGACCCTAAAAACGATACAAAGCATTAGCAACGTACGACCTATTTGCGATTTTTTTAACATTACGCATGTGCGTATTATGCGTAATGGGCGCTATGCCCTTGTAGAGATAGAGTGATATAACATAAAAATCGCTGAAAATCCCTGTGATTATAATATAATGACCAGACTATATCGTCGGTGCTATGACAAAATGGCGTAATAGAAATTTTGCTCAAAAACCATTTTTTTCAGGAGAGCCAAAAACGTTTTTGCCGTTTTAAAAAATGTTAAAAAATATGGCGGCAAAATTGGGTAACTCAATATTACTCTCGTGTAAATTTGTCTACGTATAACGCATTTTTGTCAGCTAAATCGAGTTAGGCAATTTTGTCACATGATAATTGAAAGGGTTCTAATAGGTGTAGAAAAACGCCGTTTTGACAGGATATGCGCTCCTACATACTTAGTAGAAAGCATTTATAAAAAAAAATTGACAAAATTGCATAACTAATTTGTTACGCCATTTTGTCATAGCACCGACGATATTTGATATGCAGTGTAACAAAATCCAAACAACTTCTACAAACAAATTGTAACAGGTTGTATGAAATATCTCATTGTCATAATTGATTCCATGAACTTGTGGATTAACCCTCTCCAAAACAAGACCTGGTTTTGACGTCCCCAATATAAAAGGCTTAGGAAAACATTGAGACAAAAGAAGAAACTGCTGATTATAACCAGCAGTTTCTCCTTTTGTCTCAATATTTTCTATGCCATATTTTACACAAATTCTATCTGTAATAACTTTCATTTTGACATTTGTGGCAGTTTTTGAAGTGGATCCCCCTAAAATTTTGTCATTTGGGAAAGGGATAAATTATAACAGATAGCATGGGTTATTTCTTTGGTAGGGACAGACTCAGATTATACCGACTGAGCAATCGGGGCTAGGTTTTGCTCAGATTGTGTTGGCATCTTACAAAGAGAAGGGAGACAACTCTGCTCAAACCACAAGAATATAAAGAACATCATTATTTCCCTTTAACCCTTTACTAAATGGCAAAATTTAGACTTGTCCAAATTCAAAGATGTTACAGACCAGTGAGACGACAATTCCAAGTCAATGTTTTACATTTATTTTTTTGTCTTTTGAGGTAGAAAACATTATGGTAAACTAGAAATCTATCACTGAAGGTGATAAAAATACCCCCGCCACCACCTTTGTTCGGACAAGCGTTTTTGTTGAATCAGGAGCCATACTCAAAAATTGTCAATCCGATTTTCTTGAAATTTGGTCCAATCAGGGGCCATAACTCAGAAAGTATCGGTCTGATTTCCATATATACAGGTCCTTATGCATACCTGTGCCAAGTATGAAACAAATTGTTCAGTAACTGTACGAGGAGTTGTCCGGACAAGCATTTTTGTCAAATTAGGGGCCATAACTCAGAAAGTGTCAGACTGATTTTCATGAAATGTGCGTCTTGCACATCTACAGAAGTTAATGGACACATGTGCCAAGTATGAAGCAAATCGGACAGTAACTGAAGGAGGAGTTGTCCGGACAAGCATTTTTTGGTAAAATCAAGGGCCAAAACTGAGAAAGTAATGGTCAGATTTCCGTGAAATTTGCGTCATGCACATCTACAGGTCCTAATGCACACCTATGCCAAGTATGAAGCAAATCGGACAGTAACTGTAGGAGGAGTTGTCCAGATAAGCATTTTTGGGTCAAATCAGGGGCCATAACTCAAAAATTATTGGTCCGATTTTTGAGAAATTTGCCTCTTGCACATCTACAGGTCACAATGAACACTTGTGCCAAGTATGAACTAAATCAGTCCACAAGTGTAGGAGAAGTTTTCCGGACAAGCATTTTTTTGTCAAATCAGGGGCCATAACTCAGAAAGTATCGGTCCGATTTCCGTTAAATTTGCCTCTTGCAAATCTACAGGTCCTAATGCACACCTGTGCCAAGTATGAGGCAAATCGGACAGTAACTGTAGGAGGAGTTGGCCGGACAAGCATTTTTGGGTCAAATCAGGGGCCATAACTAAGAAATTATTGATCCGATTTTTGTGAAATTTGCCTCTTGCACATCTACAGGTGACAATGAACACTTGTGCCAAGTATGAACTAAATCGGTCCACAAGTGTAGGAGGAGTTATCCGTACAAGCATTTTTTGGTCAAATCAGGGGCCATAACTCAAAAAGTATCGTCCGACTTTCGTGAAATTTGCGTCTTGCAAATCTACAGGTCCTAATGCACACCTGTGCCAAGTATGAAGCAAGTCGGACAGTAACTGTAGGAGGAGTTGGCCGGACAAGCATTTTTGGGTCAAATCAGGGGCCATAACTCAAAAAGTATGGGTCCGATTTTTGTGAAATTTGTGTCTTGCACATCTACAGGTGACAATGAACACTTGTGCCAAGTATGAACTAAATCGATCCACATGTGTAGAAGTTATCCGGACAAACATTTTTTGGTCAAATCAGGGGCCATAACTCAAAAAGTATCGGTCCGATTTTCGTGAAATTTGCGTCTTGCAAATCAACAGGTCCTAATGCACACCTGTGCCGAGTATGAAGCAATCGGACAGTAACTGTAGGAGAAGTTGGCCGGACAAGCATTTTTGGGTCAAATCAGGGGCCATAACTCAAAAAGTATCGGTACGATTTCCGTGAAATTTGCGTCTTGCACATCTACAGATCACAATAAACACTTGTGCCAAGTATGAACTAAATCGGTCCACAAGTGTAGGAGGAGTTATCCGGACAAGCATTTTTTGGTCAAATCAGGGGCCATAACTCAGAAAGTATCAGTCCGATTTTCGTGAAATTTGCGTCTTGCACATCTACAGGTCACAATGAACACTTGTGCCAAGTATGAACTAAATCGGTCAACAAGTGTAGGAGGAGTTGTCCGGACAAGCATTTTTTTGTCAAATCAGGGGCCATAACTCAAAAAGTATCGGTCCGATTTTCGTGAAATTTGCGTCTTGCACATCTACAGGTCACAATGAACACTTGTGCCAAGTATGAACCAAATGGGTCAACAAGTGTAGGAGGAGTTGTCCGGACAAAGTTTTGGAGACAGACCAACAAACAAACAAACCAACCAACCATCCAACCAACCATCCAACCATCCAACCACTGGACCGACAGGCTGATTCCAGTATACCCCCTCCAAACTTCGTTTGCGGGGGTATAATGAAGAAATTAGCAATTTCTTCATTTTCCATGATGTTTTCGAAAGCCATTATTTTGTAAGGAGTCAAAAAGAGTTACTGTGTGGTAATGGATTAACAAACAATTGTCTCCAAGCAGTTTGACTTTGCTCAGATTGTGTTAGCATCTTACAATGAGAAGGGAGGCAACTCTGATCAAACCACAAGAATTTAAACATCATTATTTCCCTTCAACCCATTACCAGAACGGCAACATTTTAGGGTAATCCACTTCAAAAACTGCCACAAATGACAAAATGGTTGGTATGAATGATAGGATTCGTGTAAAATATAGCACAGAAAATATTGAGACAAAAGGAGAAACTGCTGGTTATCAGCAGTTTCTTCTTTTGTTTCAATGCTTTCCCAAGCATTTTCTATTAGGGACATAAAAACCAGGCCCCGGTTTCTCGATAAAACTTAAGTATATTCTCATGAGAACATGCTCAACTTCAAAGGGATACTCTCCAACGTTGAAGGGTATTCGATTGAAGTTCACGTGGATTTCGTGCGATTTGAGCACGGTGCTCAGATTTGAGCATGAGAACGCACTTAAGTTTTTTCGAGAAACCGGGGCCAGGTCTTGTTTGGGAAAGGGTTAACAAACAATTGTCTCCAAACAGTTCGTCTTTCCCAGAACCATTGGAATTTTAATCCCCTCTTATACAATATCAGGCTTTGACATTTGAAACAAAGAAAGTTTTAAAAAGCATTGAAAGAAAAGAAAAAAATGCAGAAAACCAGAACTTATTTCTTTTCCTTTCAATGCTTTCCTTGCTATGAAATTCAAGTATGCTACTTTTCCATCTGCAACATCATTAGATGGGAACAGTTCATTTTTTTCTCTCAAAGATTTTGCAAGTTTCATTGGAGACGTCAAAATCAGCCTGAAGAACAAAATGTGTTGGTGAAACACAAATGCTCCCAAAATGGCCATTATTTGTAAAATGTTAAGTTTTCGTATAGAGTAAAGGGTTGATAAGGGTTACAGGATGACTTTGAGGTCATATTGCATGGAACAGAAAGATATCATTGAAAGAAAGCTACATACCAAATTTGAGCTTTGTATGTCCCATACTTTTGGAGAAAAGTTCAATGTTAAGTTTTCATGTTCAGTTTTCGGACAGACAGACAGACAGATGGACGGACACTAGTAAAACAATATGCCCCTGGGATCTTTCGATATGGGGGCATTATAAAAAGGTTTTAAGATTAAATGATTACTGCAAAACTTAAACCATTTTGCAGGTAACAATAGCATTAAATTCTCCCAAAGGAAAAACATAATAAATCTTCCAGTTTATAAGTCATAGAATTGCAGATAAAGCAATAAAGTTTCCTTCCGATTAATTTTTGATTATCTATTGTGAATAAATTCACAAAATTCTGGTAATTCTTGAGAAATACTGCAGAAATGAGCATAAATGGAATAATTTAAGTGAATCTTTCCTTATGCAACATACAAATTATTTAACACATTCTCACACAAGGACTCTTTTTTTATTCTCCACAAGGTAATGGCTTTGAAAAACATTGTGGAAAATGAAGAAATTCCTTGTACCAATTTCCACAATGTTTTCACAAGACTGTATCTTTTAAAGTGACTAAAAGCATCATTAATTGAGGGAATGGGTTAAAACCTGTACATTCAGCTTTTTCTCAGAAAAAAGTAAGGTATTGATTTTAACAAGTAAATAATTCAATAAGGTTTTGTGAAGGTTTAACCCTGTTCCAAACAAGTACTAGTATTAACATTTTCTGTATAAATTGATTTGAAAAACATTGGAAGAAAAGAAGAAAATTCTGATAACCAGCATTTTAAACTTTTGTATCAAAAGTTCCTGTGCCTTTTTGTACGCATTAAGTCTTTATGAATATTTATTTAGTCATTGCATCTCTAAAATTGGATCAGTATATTTTTTTGCCTTTTGGGAAAGGTTTAACAAGGGACTAATTTGATAAGTATTTTGTCAAGTTTGAATTAGACTTTCTGAATGTTGGTTCTACTTTCTTGCTCCTGGAAGTAACCTTAAGTAACCTTTAATGAAACTTCTCTTTCTGGGTAGAAAACATTGTAGGAAATGAAAAAATTGCTTGTTACAAGAAATCTCTTCATTTTCCATGATGTTTCCAGAGCTATCTTGTGGGGTGTCAAAAAGTGCCATTTTGTGGGAATGGGTTAGGATTGAATTGGTGTATAATATTTTTCAGAAAATATTTAGACAAAAGGAGAAAATGCTGATGATAAGCACTTTCTTCTTTTGCCTCAACATTAATTTTTTCCTTAGCCTCGTCATTCAGGGACATCAAAACCAGGTCTTGTTTAGGAATGGGCTAAACAATGCAATTTTGTCAGCAAATAGAAAAAACGGAAATTATCCCTTTCCCAAACAAGATCTTATTTTGATGTCACTAATTTAAGAGTCTTGTGAAATCATTGAGGCAAAAGAAGAAAATGCTGTTAACCAGCATTTTCTCCTTTTGCCTCAATATCTTCTTTATCATATTGTACACAAATCATATCTTTGTTCATATTCATTTTCAAGATTTCAGATTTCAAATTGGATAAACCCAAAATTTTGTCATTCAGGAAAGGGTTAACCGAGAAATTGGGTGAGACTGTAAATGACATATTTACGTCACAAGAAACAGACAAATACCATTATGCCCGTCTGAATTAGCTAAATTTGGACGAAGAACTTAATAAATGTATTCTTTCTGTGGACAAATGTTTTGTCTATATGCCCCTTTTTTAGTCTTTTTACTGAATGTTCTCTTTTTTTTAGGAAATATAGAGGCAAAAGTAGAAATAAATAGAGAAATTTAGCCAGACAGTTAATTAATGACATGTTAACGTCACTATAATAGACAAATCATTGGTGTAAATGCAAAACCTTGTATGTCGATTTTTGCGTTTTTCTCAAAGTACAAACTTGTTTTTCCAGTTTAGACGATTCTCACAGGTTTTGAGATATTTTTACTGAGCAGTATTAATGACACGTTACTTGTGAACAATATGTCCAAATTTCAAGTAAAACATTTCAGTTTGGGAAAAGTTATTACACTTTCCCCCTCCTCCCCTTTAAAATTTTCCATAATGGATATACGACGTTTTGCATTTTTAACGACGAAATACTGATATACCAGTCGGAATTAGCTAAATTGGACGGAGAACTTATTCTGTCTGTGGCAAAATGTTTCGCTTTTTACCTATTTTCGTCTTTTACCATAATTTCCCCTTTTCTCTCATGTGTTTACCATGGTATTTGATATACGAATCTTCTGTTAACCCTTAACCACACAGTGACTCTTTTTGACTCCTATAAAGCAAAGGGCTTGGAAACATTGTGGAAAATGAAGAAATTGCTTGTCACAAGCAATTTCTTCATTTCCCACAATGTTTTTCAGACAAACACACCTAAAAATGTAAAATTCCATGCAGTTGATATTGTCGTCTGTAACACCTTTGAATTTGGACAAGTCTTGCTGTTTGGTAATGGGTTAAACTATTTTAGCTCTTGCCTGGATGTTTTCCCAAAGTTTGGTTTGTTATAGGAGCATGAACATACAGATTTGTTTTGGAAGGGGTTAATAATAATAAATTATCATATAATGATGCTCTTTTTAACATTGTAACCACAAGATAAAAGGCTTATTTGGAAAACATTGAGCAAAACTACAAATTTTCTTGAGACAAATATTTTTTTCCATTTTCCTCAATAATTTCTACCCAGAAAGACCATATATCGTTGGTGTAAATGCAAAACCTCGTATGTCGATTCTTGCGATTTCCAAAGTACAAACTTGTGTGCCCAGTTTAGACAATTCTCGCAGGTTGCGAGATATTTTTACTAATCAGTATTAATGACACATTATCTATGAACAATATGTCAAAATTTCAAGTAAAACATTTCAGCTTGGGAAAAGTTATTACACTTTTTCCCCTCCCCTCTGAAATTTTCCAAAAACGAGATACGAGGTTTTGCATTTACAACGACGATAAATTATGTACTTTTGAAAATGTTGTCTGCAACACCTTTCTATTTGGACGGAGTCTTAACACTTTCCCAAACGACAAAATTTAGGAGAGGTCCAATTTGAAAACTTCTGTAGATGACAAAATGCATAACTTTGCAGATAGAAATTGTGAACAATTTAGCACAGAAAATATTGAGGCAAAAGGAGAAACTGCTGGTTATCTTCTTTTGTTTCAATCCTTTCCCAAGCCTTTTCTATTAGGGATGTCAAAACCAACCCCTGTGAAATGCTTTGTCATTCTTCATGAAGTATTTAATAGATATTCATGAGCTATTCAAGAATGGAAAAAATGAAATCTTCATGAAGAAGAAGTGAACAGAAAATGGCCCATTTGCATAAATCTTCATAAAAACAGAGTAACGAAGTTTTCATGAAGTTGGAAATGCATAATAAATCCTTAAACCATGCAGTTTTGCATTCTGAGAAAAAGGCATGAAGTCTTCATGAATAAATAATCATATAATTCATGAAGACTTCATGCAAGAAAAATACGCAAACGATCTTAAGAAGAAATCATGATTATTCTGTTAACAATGAGTATGGGCCATTTTCTGTTCACTTCTTTTCAATGAAGAATTCATGAATAATATTTCTTTACAAACTTCATAAAAACATACAGGTTTCTCTAAACACAGAGTAATGAATTTTTTATGAAGTTGGAAATGCATAATAAATCCTTAAACCAAGCAGTAATGAAAAAAAAATCACGTCAAGGTCATGAAAAATATTAAAAAACAATTTGTACAAATATGTTGCTGACAGAACAAAACTTAAGAAACTTTTTGTAGAACAGGTAGTTTCAGAACTGTTATAAGTAACAGGCCATTAGAAATCAATGATTCCTATTTATAGAAGCAAAATAATAATATCCATTTTACAGAATAATTATGTGGGTGGGGAATGGTAAAAAAATAAACATTTAAATTTGTTAAATTTAGTCTAAAGAACACTTACTTACATTGCCTTCCTTGGTTTTATCATTTAGTGAGCTCCTTAATCACTTGATTATAACTAAAAATATTAATTATAACTCTTAACAAAAACATATTTCTTGACAAATAGTCAGACAAGCAAAATTCCCTCCATCATTTTCTAAACCACATGTCATAGACTGGAACATAAATTAGACTGGGAGATCATGAACGTTTTAAGAAGATTTTATGAACTGTACACAATCCATTATCAATTCATGAATAGTTCATGATTTATTCTTAATACAACAAAACAAGAATGTTTTATGAAGTACCAGTTTTAATTGCAGTGGAAAATATTCAGAAAAAATCATGAACAAGTTTCAGGATTATTCATGATTTTTTTAAATGAAAACTTCATAATAAATCCTTTGCATTCATCATGAAGGTTTTAAGGATTTTGTCAATCATTAATATCTTCATAATGTCTTCATGAAGCAATTATCATCATACTTCATGCAGAAAACTTCATGAAGTGTGTTAAAGAAGTGATAATGAGTAATGTATGAAACATTCTTAAGATTCATAATATGTTCATTATTTTATGAATTACATTTCACAGGGGAGGTCTAATGTTTGGGAAAGGGTAAAATGTTGTCATGTATACCTCACGATAAATGACCTGGCAGAGCATCTCATTCGATTATTGTCCAGCAAGATTAACCCGGGACAACTTAATTTTCGTGCGCAAAGTCCGTTAGTTGAGCGTCTAAACAAAACAATGCCGAAGTGAGGTCATTACATATGCAGATGTCCCGGGTTAATCTTGCTGGACAATAGTATGGGCTGCTCTGCCAGGTCATTTATCGTGAGGTATAGCCATGGATTGAAATAACAATACCTGTGGAAAAAAAGATGCAAAACTTGATTTTAAACACAAAGGAAATTGACATAATTATCTTTTCTGACAATTGGAACAATTAACTTTTTGCAAAACAACATCTTGTCTTGAAGTCCCAAGGAAAGACAAGATTTAGGAAAAATTAGAGACAAAAGAAGAAAATGCTGATGATCAGCATTTTCTCCTCAAGCCTCAAAATTTTCTGGGCTATTTTATAGACAATTGTTTTTCTATCTAATATTCATTTTGTTGACTGCAGAACTTTGAAATTGGGACAGATATAATTGTTGTTTGGTAATTGGTTAACCCTTTCCCAAACAAGACCTGGTTTTGACGTCCCTACCAGAAAAGGCTTGGGAAAACATTGAAACAAAAGAAGAAACTGCTGATAACCAGCAGTTTCTCCTTTTGTCTCAATATTTTCTATGCCATAGTTTACTCAAATTCTATCTTTAATAACATCCATTTAGTTATTTCTGGCAGTTTTTGAAGTGGATCACCCTAAAATTTCGCCGTTCGGGAAAGGGTTAAGCTGGTTTCAAACAACATTGTTTTAATTGCTTTAACAATAATGATGATCAATGCTGTGTAAGCCTGTGTTACAGCTTATTAAGAGAAATCAATAATTTGCACCATTCTATTAGCCCTTTTACAAACAAGACCTGCTTTTGACATCCCATTATAAGGCCTATAGTCACATACAATTTCTAGTCTACATCACATCCACATCCAATACAAATATATATGCTGTACGAAAGAACATTTTCAGACGCGATCCGACAATGATGTGGACATGGAATCACGTATGTGACCAGACCGTAGGTGCATACTATAGAACGAGATTTCTTGAGATATTTTAGGATAAAGCGTTTTTTAGAGCAAGATTTTGAAGACGCTCAATGGGAGGCGCCATTACCCTATACTTTGTGCGGAACCCCTTGGTCAACTCTGTACAAACAATATGAAAGAGATTTGACCGAGTTATTCCGAACACTCCATAATTCATAAACTGCCGTGTTCCGAATGCTCCATATTTATACAAATGACGTCATGATGACGTCATTTGTATAAATATGGAGCATTCGGAACAGCTCGGTCAAAGTCTCGATCTTAAAGACGCTTTAACCAAAACTCTGTAAGAAATCTTAAAAAATCTCGCTCTAAAGAACGCGCCTCAGACCAGGCCTTAACCCTTTCCCAAACAAGACCTGGTTTTGACGTCCCTGATAGAAAATGCTTGGGAAAACATTGAAACAAAAGAAGAAACTGCTGATAACCAGCAGTTTCTCCTTTTGTCTCAATATTTTCTGTGCCATATTTTACACAATTCCTATCTTCAATAACATCCATTTTGTCATTTGTGGCAGTTTTTCGAGTGGATCGCCCTAAAATTTTGTCGTTTGGGAAAGGGTTAAGAGAGAAAGCTTGAGAAAACATTGAGGAACAAGAAGGAAACACTTATGACTGGCATCAATCAGTCCTGCTGACTTTTCTTTTGTTAAACTAATTGCCCATTAATCCTTTCCCAAGAAGACCTGCTTTTGACGTGCCAAGAGGAGAGAGGATCAGAAAACATAGAAAGAAAAGATGAAAATGCCGCTTATCAAACTTTGCCAACAAACATAAAGTTTTGTCTGGTTAGTTTTTGTGCACTGTACGATATGTGGAAGACCTTTTCAAACCGCCAATAAGGAGTGTTATAATTGACAAAGTACAAAGTATTAAGTGTTGGTACAATTCCTTTTTTGTTCCTTCCTTATCTATAATTCATTAGAGTGTCAAGTATCTTGTATGCATGGAATTTCTTTTCTGTTTCGAGGCCGAAGCCTTAGAGCATTTAGTAGGGTATGATACATACTCTTGCTCATGAGATCACAGGTTTGATCCTCGGACATTGCGAACAGCCTTTCTGATACTTGTCTCCCATCAAACCTTTCCCAAATGACAAAATTTTAGGGAGGTCCAATTTGAAATCTGTTGCAGATGACAAAATGGGTGTTAAAAAAACCCATTAGATTTGTGTAAAAGATAGCTAAGAAAATATTGAGGCAAAAGGAGAAAATGCTGATTATCAGCATTTTCTTCTTTTGTCTCAATATGTTCTCAGGTCTTTTCCATTTTGGACGTCAAAACAAGGTAATGTTTGGGAAGGGATTAAATTGTAAATATAATTTATGAGGACAGGCAGCTGAAAGCTCGGAAACGATGTTGTGGTAGTAATGGTGTGAGAAACAGCAAAAATCCATGGTTAGGTGCTGAAGCTGCCACGATATGACCAATATTAGCAGCTGTAAGAGGTGTTAAACCCCATTCAATCATTTTTATACAACCTTTGAAGACGGGACGTATTATGGGATCACCCGTGACGTACGGCGTCCGGGCAGTGTCCATTTTTTTGTCCGGAGCATAACTCATCATTACGGAGTGCAGTGCACAAGAACCATAACTCTACCTGGCCTATTTTTTGAGTTATTGCCCTTTGTAGTTTTTCATACTTTGTTTTTGACCTTTCATTTGGGACCATGACCTTTGACCTAGTGACCTTGACCTTGGAGTTTGACCTACTTTTGAAAAAACGTTAACCTGGCCTATATCATGCACTATTATTGACAGAGCCTTGATATTTCACACAATTCATGGATACCTCCTGCCAAGACCTTTCACTTGGGACCATGACCCTTGACCTTGGAGTTTGACTTACTTTTTAAAAATTAGCTGTTTTTGTGACAAGCTCTTGTATAGGCGAGCTACGTTGTCCGCGGACAACTCTTGTTAGTTTTACAGGCAAGATGATTCCAATGAATACCCACAACATCGGGTTGGAATTAGAATAACAAATTTAGAAAGTCTTTATCCCCACTTATCTGTACCTCTGACCCTGAAACTGTAGATTTCTGAATTTTCTTTCAAGGAAAGCTCTATGAATAATAGCAATGCATAGGGAACAATTTTGTCAAGTAAACCCTGACATAAATTTCGGACAAACAATAGAATATCATGAGCTTTGTTATAAAATCTTGATACAAGCCGCAGATACGGGCTTTTATAACAACACCGACAGTCTATCAAAGCATAACCGTTAATCCAATCTATCTTTAGCACAAAATTCATTGCCATTTTGTACTAAAAATAGACTGGGTTTAACATTATGTATTTATAACCTGTCAGTGTTGTTATAAAATCATGTAACTATGGCTTGAATCAAGCTATAGTTACAACATTTTATAACAACACATAAAATATACTATCGTTTATCTGAAATTATGTCATGGTTTAGTTGATAAAATCGTTCCCTATTGAGGTTGCGCACCTATGAAGCCCAATTTGCACTAAGATAATAATGATTGGTCCCATGATAATAATTGGTATCATTAATAATTGCTCACTTGCGATGAATTACCCAGTATTGGCATATAGATCAAGATGATCAATATAGGACATCTTAGTTAACCCTTTCCTGAACGACAATATTTTGGGCTGGTTCAATTTGAAAGAGGTTGCAGATGATAAAATAACTAAACTAGATCTAAATAGAACCAGAAGTATCAGAAAATTTCCATGTTCAAGCATAGCAGGCCCGTAGGAACAGGGTGGGCTGGGGGGGGCGGTGGGCTCAGCCCCTCCCCCCCAAAAGTTGGCCAAAAATGCCAAATCTTCCTTATTTCACACTGAAAATTTTGGGAAAATTCAATTTAGCCCTCCCCCCTTTCAGACAATGAGGCTTTAGCCCCCCCAATATGAAATTGCTTCCTACGTGCCTGCATAGGCAACCTTTAACGACATATTGCTGACAATAAGCATTTTCTCCTTTTCCTACAATGTTTTCTAAACCAATATCTAGTTGGGTTGTCAAAAGGTGTCACTGTTTGGGGATTGATTAATTACCATGAGAGGGCTCTTTCAAAATTCTGTTGTTTGGAAAAGAAACAAAGTCCATAAATTTCTGTGTCAAAATATGCTTGGAATAAGGATCTACCACAAAACATAACAGTTTACTATGGCCTTGTCCGACTAACATTAAATTTTGTTTAAAACAAATTGGTCGCAATTAAGAAAACATTTTCATTTAGTTTGTCTTAATTTTTTTTTGCAACAATGACATAGTAGAAAGCAGGCAATGTAGGCTCAGACTGCACATCTGTGCAGGCTGATCTTAGTCTATACTGCCTGTCAAAGCTTTAGACAATTTGTTGCATGTATTGTTTGACCAGATTGAACTGAGACTCCTTGCATATTCCGTTAATATTCGGGGTTTTCCGTATTTTCTACATCGGGACTATAATCTGTATAAGTACTGTTATACACTCCACAATATTATCGAAAATTAGTGGCCTAGTGTGTAAGGCGACTCTTCTGTAAACCATATGTCCGTGGTTCGAATCCCAGTAGAGCTTTTGTTTAAATATTTTTGCTTTCAACATTTATTTCTTTTTTTTTCAAATGCATGCATACATTTTGTAAACCTCAATCAGTTCACTTGAATCCTTCCACTTTAAGTAGTCATTCAAAAAATGTCGAAACCGTTTAGATACAGGTAATATAAAAACGTGTTTGCTGATGTTGCAACTTTTTTAAACAACTGGGGGACCCAGAACCTTTTTTCTCGCTTAACCATCAATACAATTGGAGTAAGCAGGATCAATGTATTTTTGATTCCAGAGAAGCTGCGCGAGACCAACACATCAGCAACGTTCAAGGGAAGATCATAAATGATTAATGGACGGATTAAGATTATGATAAAAAAGGAAAAGATATTTAGTAAACTATAATTATTGTGAAAATTATAAAAAATATGAGAATTTCATCAATCAATAATTAATACATTAATTAAGTATTCCATTTCATAGGAAAAAAGAAAGAAAAAATGCTTAACAAAAGTTTCACCAGTAATATGCTGGGTTCGATCTTTAGTCTCTGTAAATGAAAGTCCAGCGTCTTTTCACTACGCTAGTTCTTTGTTTGATGAGATCATGCAGAAATAAAGTTAACATTTATCACAGCGCAGGGTATAAACACGCGGAAACTACCGAATACGCCGATGAATGCCGGAATACGCTTACGGAAAACGATGAGTCTCAGGTAAATTTGGTCAAACAATACCCTGCCTTCTGATCTCTTTCCTTGACTGCATTGGCACATAAAATAATTCCTAAAAAAATCATCTTTTTCGATGCCTTTTTATTCACAATTAAACTTGCAGGGGTTGGGCCCCTGTGCTTCACCCCTGGATCCGCGCATAAATAAAGCGGGGCAACAGGTAAGAATGGGTTAAGGCATTTCTGAATTTGTTATTTCAAATTTGAATTCTATGTTGCTGGTAGATCTACTCTAACTCAATTGAATTGTCTGGATGCAGTGACTCCAATGAGTAGATCTAGGCCTACTATACCAAAAACTTAGGATTTGGTAAACAATGAGTAGGCTAAAATGTTGCATTTTGAGAGACAAACACCCCACTCTTGTCTGTTGCAGCACTGATAAAGTAGATCTAAATCCTCGCTTTTCAACAAAAACCTTGTAACTGCAGCTTGTTTTAAGCTGCAGTTACGAGGTTTTTGTTGAAAAGCAATCAACATTTTCTACTTACATGTAAACATGATACTTTCACTTCAGGACTTCATTCCAACAGCCTCTTTAAATCCATCTGTTAAAATCCTCATCCTCTTAGAATCATCAGTCCCAATATCAATCAAGAAATCTAGGCTCAAATCAACCCACCGTGCAGCTTGGAACGAAATTGCAAAGAATGTCGAGATAAGCTGCTAATCTTAACACAAAATGTATTCCATGTAAACACTGGGTCGGAATGGCTATTGATTGAAAATTATAATGAATGGGAAAGACATTGATTTTCCCTTCGATGTATTCCAGAAACAGTGCCCAGTTGGATTTGACAGAACTCGCATGGCTTCTGATCGATAGAAATTACACATTGGAACTCTTTTTCCATAAATAAGTCTACCAAAAACTTGTTTTCATCTATTTGACATTGAATTTCTCTCATCCAATGGTATCTCAAGAAATAAATGTCTTTTGTCGCCATTTGACGTCTTTTAAATTGTCTTCTGAAAATTGGTTTGCAGACGACTTTTCATTATCTAGACCGGTTCCGATGTGACCACAAAAACAGCGGGAGTTTCAGTGTAATTTACGAGGAACCAGTCAGTTTCATTAGGATAACTCGTAGACTGGTACCCATTCGTGTAATTAACTGAATTTACCCCCCGTAGTAGACTTCAGGTACGGGAACCAGACTAGATAACTCGGTTCTCATCGCAAATGTAAACAAACGAGAATTAATTTAAGGAGATTTGAATGTCATGCCTTTTCCAACATTAAAGCTTGTCACTCTAGGGCTTAGACAAGCTAGCAAGTATGTTGCAAACTTTGCAAAGAGGCGAGCAAAGGGAAGTCCCACAATTACGGGAATAATTGTTAAATCTGCACAAGGTATGGACCAAAGACTTGTCAAATCGAAACTAGATATGCACGCTTTGATCCAAAACATCGTAACTACAGCATAAAACAATGTGTATTTACGAGGGTTTTGAAGATTAGCTGATGAAGGGCTAAGCCTAAATTTTAGCAGATTTTAAATATTAGCAGGTAAACCCTTTCCAAAATGACATTTTATATATCTAATCTAGATCTACAACCTTTTTTAAAAGTTGATCGAAGAGAAATCTTGAATTTCTCTTTCATTGATCAAGAAAATATGGAAAGAAAAGGGGACATTTTCATCATTTTCTTTTCTCTCTGTTTCCAAAATTTCTTTCTTTCAGGGATATCCAAACAAGACATTTCTGGGGAAAGGCTTAACCCTTTCTCGAACGACATAATCAGCATAATCATAACCATTTCCCAAAGAAGACCTGCTTTTTGACATCCTTTAAGAATTAAGCCTTGGAAAACACATTGAGGCAAAAGAAAATGCTGATGATCAGCATTTTCTACTTTTTTCAGAATATTTTCTTGACTATATTATACACAAATCCAATATTTACTAACATCCATTTTGTGATTTGTTGCGGCATCAGACTATTCAGTTTATACTTCTTTTCCCTCAATGTTTTCCCCAAAACTGTTTAAAAGGTAGATCTATTATTTAGACTGCAGACTTGCATAAGTATTGCAAGTTTGTTACTGTTAGGTTAAAATACCTGCTAAAACATATTTTTGGTCATTTAGTTACGTCTCACTATCTGAAAAGAATAAAGACTCTTTTTGAATGCTGCAATGTCATGTAATGTTTGGGAAAGTATTAAAACAAGATGTATTTATTGAAAGAGTTATTTTAGCCATGATCTCGAAAAAGGGTCCTAGTTACATTTGAGAATAACATGAATCCAGATCAGCCTGTGCATACGCACAGTCTGATCAAGATCCATGTTGTTCTCTATTAGCTTCTTCATTACACGAGGCAACTGTGAGAGAGAAGCATGGATCCTGATCAGACTCCACTTATGTCTATATTGGAAACACAGTAGTTTTGACCCTTTCCAAAACAAGGAAGTTTTTGGGTGATTCAATAGGAAAGCTTTTGTAGATGACAAAATTGATGTAAAAAGCATGGGCGGATCTAGAGGGGGGGTCAGGGGGGTCCGGACCCCCCCTGGAATTGGCCGAAAATTTAATTTTGACTATATAAATTTAGTGTAGCGTTACATATTTACTACATTTTAAGCCATAATTTGGGCTTGGACCCCCCCTGGAAAAAATATTTGGCTTGGACCCCCCCTGGAAAAAATTTCTGGATCCGCCCTTGAAAAGGAACAGATTTTTGTAAGATATGACGCAGAAAATATTTAGACAAAAGAAGAAAATGCTGATTATCAGCATTTTATTCTCTTTCTCCTTTGCTTCAATGTTTTTCTAGGCCTTTCCTATTATTACTAACATAAATTTGTTTGGGAGAGGGTTAGATGCTACAAGAGCATTTTTTCCTGACTTAAATTATTTTTTTCAACACCAGGTTACCACAAGCTACAGACCAAATCACAGATCAGTTTACTCGGTATGGGACGATTAAAAAACGTGAAACCACTGTCGAAAGACGCTGCAATCGAACTTGGTACAGAAATTATCGGCGATCTAGTCATCATAGCGTGTGCTCTGGGAATTTACGTATTCATCGAGGCTCGAGCTTCGAGAAATAAAGATGCGGAGGAAGAAGCAAAAGAAGAGGAGATAAACCTGTTAAAAAAGTCGTTACAAGAGCAAGGTGCTCAATTAAATAAACAATCAGTGAAAATTCGGGAACTTGAGCAGATAATACGGACGAGAAGTGTGCTGTATGATAATATAAAGGATGAATCAAAAGTGGACCCAAATAAAGTGAAAGTTAAATTGTGATATACTCTTTAGTTCTGTCAATGTGTATGCATGTATTATTCCTTTGCCAATGACAGAAGGAGCTCTATGGATAAGGCTAAAAATCTCCCTAAAAGGTTAGATCCAAATGTCAGTTTTCAAAACATGCAAATTGATAATAATTTCTAGCTTTATGGTTAGATATGGATACCCTTTATCATTTAAAATTTCATTTTCTTTTACCAGTGGTATTATATACAATGCATTTTAACAAATATTTTGACAATTTTCTGAAATGTTGTGACATGATTCCGTGCCTTGTCCATGTTTGTGGAGTTACTCTCCATACAGTGTTGACCCTTTCCCACTGGTGGTGAATTCGGCCAAAGTGATGGACGTTTTTCACTACCACAAGGTACAGATGTTTTGCGCTTAAATGTGAGTTTAAAGATCTGATTGGATAGTTTTTCTAATAACGATGAATTTGTTCTAAAAATAGACCGGGTGTACGGATATGTATTGACAAACCGTCGGTGTTGTTTTAAAATCTTGTAACTACGGCTTTATCGAAGCCGTAGTAACAATATTTTATAACAACACAGACGGAATACAAAAATCGCGAAAAAACGTCCCACGCTTTGGCCGAGTTCACCACCAGTGTTTCCCATACATTGACAATTTTTGACACCCCTCAAGAAAAACTTCGGAGAAAACATTTTGGAAAATCAAGAAATTGCCCGTGAAAAGAAATTTCCTCATTTCCTACAATGTGTTCTACCCAGGAAGTAGTAAAATTTCAAAATTTCACCAACTTGAAAATAATTGCAACTTCTTTACTTTGAACACACAAAATTTTTGCTGTTTGGGAAAGGGTCAACTGCTCTTAAGGACAGAATTCACCACTGTGTTTAGGGCATTCATTTGGTAATATATCAATATTTTGAGGTAATAAACTGTGTCATCATTGTTTTTACAGCATTTTTATGGATGTATACTTAATTGATTTGGGGTTTAAGGCCTCTTTCAACTACTATGGTCATATTGTGGTGGCCCTAGCACCTAACCATGGATTCCTGTCATTTCACACACCAATACTACCACAACATCCTAACCCAGCCTCCAGTTGCTTTCCCATATAGGTTAACGATCATCAAACCGTTTGTGGGAAACCGAAAGAAAATTGTTATGACAGGAAATCGAACCTGGGACCTCATGAGTGAGAGGCTGCTGGGCAACCAACTGCACAATGGCTACAGCCTGGATGTCAATACAAATAGCGACCACACACTCTATCAGAGGAACAAAGAATGATAATCACATGGAGCTACAGAAAATCTTCAGTAATTTTATTGATGCATTACCAGTGATTGGGAAAGACATTTCTTCAATGGGACAATATGGCTTCCACTTACAAAATCAATGTGACATTTTGAAAATTGATGTGACAATTATAGGGTAAAATTGCTCCATTCTCATATACAGCAAAGTTCAATGGGACAAGGGCCCACTCATTAGCTAAAACAATGTGACATTTGGAATTTCAATGTGACTATGGCCCATGGCGCAGGCCTTTCCCAGTCACTGCATTACCAGTCCAGATGACAAAATTTTAGGCTGGTCCAAATTCAAAGATGTTTCTGTTCAGACTACAATTTCAAGTGAATGAACATTGTGACAACAATGTTTCCTGAAGTCTTTATCTTTTAGGGTGTCAAAAGGTGTTATTGTGTGGGAAAGGGTTAATATGTGACTGATTGGAATTTGATTTGAAGCAGAGAAGGTGCTGCAAGCCATATTGAAATCAGTCACATATACAGTGATTTAACAAAATTATTAAAGATTTTCTGCAATAGGGAACAATTTTATCCAACTGAAAGTGACAAAATTTCGGACAAACAATAGTATTTCTTAGGTGTTGCTATAAAATTTCATAACTGCTGCTTGATTCAAGCCATAGTTACGAGATTTTATAACAACACGGACAGTTTATCAATACATAATGGTAAACAAAGTCTATTTTAGGCACATATTCATTGCCATTGTTTGTATCGTGTCATATGAATACGTGCCATGTCATTGCTACTCGAATCTGTTGAACTATCTAGTCAAATCTGATTAAAATCAGAAGTTTCATCTTATTTCATACAGTAACATTTGACAGTCACCTGTTTTAGGTCATCTTCACTGACCCAGGGAATTCCGATATTGATTAATTTTAACCTAGCCTATCAAATCTTTTGTTGTATATGGCTTTCCATGACAAACATATGGTTCTGCATTAAAATCAGCCAATTAAAATCTGTATCAGATTTTTCATAAGTTATGGCATTTACAGCCAATGATTGACCAACAGAAAAATATCACAACCCCATTGTTTGTCTTAAATTCTTTATTGCTATGTCACATGATATTGTATTGATCTATCGACTGACAATCAAAACAATCGACATGCAAATGAATGATCAGGAAAATGCCACACTTCCATTGTTTGTATTAGATTCTATGTTGGGCGGAGCGATCTACCGATTGGCGTTTGGTCAATTGGATAGAGAAATCTTGTGGACATCACACAAATAAATGGGAATCTAAATTATAATGACAGGGGATTGGGAAAATATTTTAATACAATTATTGTACCAAACATTGACCAATGGGGGAAGAGTAGCTTAGGGCTTGTGCCTAAGCCTTAGGGTTGAAATGCAACACTAACATTTAAATCTTTAAAATTTATTTTTATATCAAAAATAACAAGTGAAAACTTCTTAGTTTTTTTCATAACATGATTTGTTAAATGATAAAATGAAAATATACAAAATGAAACACAATCATATCACAATTTACCCTTTTCCAAACAACATCTGTTTTAAACTTCCTTATTATTAAAGGCTTGGGAAAGTACTGAGGCAAAAGAAGACAAGCAAATTCGTTGAATTGATATCCCCCGCCGAATATATTTTCATTGTCAATAAAGTAGCGCGGAAACGAATATAAATCTGTATGTATATGGCTTCAACAGAACGAATATCACTCTGTATGTATATGGCTTCAACAGAACGAATATCACTCTGTATGTATATGGCTAAAATAGTCAGGGGCAGTAACACTAAATACAACGGCCGAACCGGGTAACCCCGACGATATGCGCATGTCCTCATTGTAGTAAAGCTGTGTGCCAAGTTTCATTGAAATCCGGTGTATAATTTTCAAGAAATAGCGCGGAATCGAATATCACTGTATGTATATGGCTTAAACAGTCAGGGGCAGTAACTCTAAATTCGGCGGTCGAACCGGGTAACCCCGACGATATGCGCATGTCCTCATTGTAGTTAAGCTGTGTGCCAAGTTTCATTGAAATCCGGTCTATAGTTTTCAAGAAATAGCGCGGAAACGAATATCACTCTGTATGTATATGGCTAAAACAGTCAGGGGCAGTAACTCTAAATTCGACGGTCGAACCGGGTAACCCCGACGATATGCTCATGTCCACTTTGTAGTGAAGCTGTGAGCCAAGTTTCATTGAAATCCGATCTATAGTTTTCAAGAAATAGCGCGGAAACGAATATCACTCTGTATGTATATGGCTTAAACAGTCAGGGGCAGTAACTCTAAATTCGGCGGTCGAACCGGGTAACCCCGACGATATGCGCATGTCCTCATTGTAGTAAAGCTGTGTGCCAAGTTTCATTGAAATCCGGTTTATAGTTTTCAAGAAATAGCGCGGAAACGAATATCACTCTGTATGTATATGGCTAAAACAGTCAGGGGCAGTAACTCTAAATTCGGCGGTGGAACCGAGTAACCCCGACGATATGCGCATGTCCACTTTGTAGTAAAGCTGTGTGCCAAATTTCATCGAAATCCGGTCTACAGTTTTCAAGAAATAGCGCGGAAACGAATATCACTCTGTATGTATATGGCTTAAACAGTCAGGAGCAGTAACTCTGAATTCGACGGCCGAACCGGGTAACCCCGACGATATGCGCATGTCCTCATTGTAGTAAAGCTGTGTGCCAAGTTTCATCGAAATCCGGTCTATAGTTTCCAAGAAATAGCGCGGAAACGAATATCACTGTATGTATATGGCTAAAACAGTCAGGGGCAGTAACTCTAAATTTGGCGGTCGAACCGGATAACCCCGACGATATGCGCATGTCCACTTTGTAGCGAAGCTGTGTGCCAAGTTTCATCGAAATCCGGTCAACAGTTTTCAAGAAATAGCGCGGAAACGAATATCACTCTGTATGTATATGGCTAAAACAGTCAGGGGCAGTAACTCTAAATTCGGCGGTCGAACCGGGTAACCCCGACGATATGCGCATGTCCACTTTGTAGCGAAGCTGTGTGCCAAGTTTCATCGAAATCCGGTCTACAGTTTTCAAGAAATAGCGCGGAAACGAATATCACTCTGTATGTATATGGCTAAAACAGTCAGGGGCAGTAACTCTAAATTCAATGGTCGAACCGGGTAACCCCGACGATATGCGCATGTCCTCTTTGTAGTGAAGCTGTGTGCCAAGTTTCATCGAAATCCGGTCTATAGTTTCCAAGAAATAGCGCGGAAACGAATGTCGGACGGACGGACGGACGGACGGACGGACGGACGGACGGACGGAAGGACGGACGGACGGACATGGCAAAAACAATATCCCCCCCGAAAAATTTTGTCAATAAAGTAGCGCGGAAACGAATATAAATCTGTATGTATATGGCTTCAACAGAACGAATATCACTCTGTATGTATATGGCTTCAACAGAACGAATATCACTCTGTATGTATATGGCTAAAATAGTCAGGGGCAGTAACACTAAATACAACGGCCGAACCGGGTAACCCCGACGATATGCGCATGTCCTCATTGTAGTAAAGCTGTGTGCCAAGTTTCATTGAAATCCGGTGTATAATTTTCAAGAAATAGCGCGGAATCGAATATCACTGTATGTATATGGCTTAAACAGTCAGGGGCAGTAACTCTAAATTCGGCGGTCGAACCGGGTAACCCCGACGATATGCGCATGTCCTCATTGTAGTTAAGCTGTGTGCCAAGTTTCATTGAAATCCGGTCTATAGTTTTCAAGAAATAGCGCGGAAACGAATATCACTCTGTATGTATATGGCTAAAACAGTCAGGGGCAGTAACTCTAAATTCGACGGTCGAACCGGGTAACCCCGACGATATGCTCATGTCCACTTTGTAGTGAAGCTGTGAGCCAAGTTTCATTGAAATCCGATCTATAGTTTTCAAGAAATAGCGCGGAAACGAATATCACTCTGTATGTATATGGCTTAAACAGTCAGGGGCAGTAACTCTAAATTCGGCGGTCGAACCGGGTAACCCCGACGATATGCGCATGTCCTCATTGTAGTAAAGCTGTGTGCCAAGTTTCATTGAAATCCGGTTTATAGTTTTCAAGAAATAGCGCGGAAACGAATATCACTCTGTATGTATATGGCTAAAACAGTCAGGGGCAGTAACTCTAAATTCGGCGGTGGAACCGAGTAACCCCGACGATATGCGCATGTCCACTTTGTAGTAAAGCTGTGTGCCAAATTTCATCGAAATCCGGTCTACAGTTTTCAAGAAATAGCGCGGAAACGAATATCACTCTGTATGTATATGGCTTAAACAGTCAGGAGCAGTAACTCTGAATTCGACGGCCGAACCGGGTAACCCCGACGATATGCGCATGTCCTCATTGTAGTAAAGCTGTGTGCCAAGTTTCATCGAAATCCGGTCTATAGTTTCCAAGAAATAGCGCGGAAACGAATATCACTGTATGTATATGGCTAAAACAGTCAGGGGCAGTAACTCTAAATTTGGCGGTCGAACCGGATAACCCCGACGATATGCGCATGTCCACTTTGTAGCGAAGCTGTGTGCCAAGTTTCATCGAAATCCGGTCAACAGTTTTCAAGAAATAGCGCGGAAACGAATATCACTCTGTATGTATATGGCTAAAACAGTCAGGGGCAGTAACTCTAAATTCGGCGGTCGAACCGGGTAACCCCGACGATATGCGCATGTCCACTTTGTAGCGAAGCTGTGTGCCAAGTTTCATCGAAATCCGGTCTACAGTTTTCAAGAAATAGCGCGGAAACGAATATCACTCTGTATGTATATGGCTTAAACAGTCAGGGGCAGTAACTCTAAATTCAATGGTCGAACCGGGTAACCCCGACGATATGCGCATGTCCTCTTTGTAGTGAAGCTGTGTGCCAAGTTTCATCGAAATCCGGTCTATAGTTTCCAAGAAATAGCGCGGAAACGAATGTCGGACGGACGGACGGACGGACGGACGGACGGACGGACGGACGGACGGACATGGCAAAAACAATATCCCCCCCGAAAAATTTTTTCGGCGGGGGATAAAAAGGCTGATAACCAGCATTTCTCCTTTTGCCTCAATATAATATTCTTTGCTAAATTGTACACCAATTCCTTCTGTACCAATGCCAATTTTGTCATCTGCAGCAGCTTTCACTTTTGACCATACTAATATCTTGTCTTTCGGGAAGGGGTGAACACAGCATGAATACAAGAAAATTTCTCTTTCATTTGACTTGAAACATTTTTCTGTTATGACAAAATGTCCAAAATTAACAGAGTTGCAAATGACAAATCAAAATATGTATCATTGCTTTAAAAAAAACTTTTTACTGCAGCCTAAAACAAGCTGCAGGTATAAGGTTTTTTTTTTGAAAAGAGAGGATTATGTAAATAGCCAAAATTGAATTTGGATTCGAAAGTGAAAAAAATATCAAGTTGAAATGAGAAAGAGCTGGTTATCAACATTTTTTTGTCCAAATATTTCTAAATATATTTATTAAAGGAATATTAAATTTTCGCAAAGTTATAGTTCAAAGGTATCATAGTATTTAACATTGTGAAACCCTTCAAGTACAGGGTGTCCCAAAAGTAAGGTAACACTTATAAATGGTTCTAGCTCTGCTATTTCTTGGCCAATTTCTTTCGGAAAACTATCAATATCTGCAGAATTCATTGGAATTTTGTTCACCATACACTTCAACGATATGAACACATCAAAATGGCGTCATTTTTGACGTCATCTGTACCACTATCAAAATGACGTCACGACCTACCTTCTCAAAACATATGTATGCGCTAAAGCATATCATTTATCTAAATGTCAAATAAGTGTGCAAATAAAATTTAAATTCTAATTCAAATTAGAATATTCACCATGGGAATACCCATCTACTCAATTATAGATAAATTTGAACGACCTTGGTCAGATTTTGATGAACATGGAAGCAAAAGCACGAAAGCAACTAAGCTTTGAATAAGACTGCATAAGGAAGTCCGGAAAGGCAATGCGAAGAATTTCGTCCGATCAAGATTCATTGAAATCATTAGTACAGTGTATTTAGAATTTTTACTTGAAATTTTCCATTACCATATTTAAATTATGACTTTGGAAGATCGAGTTGAACGCTAAGAATGTTGTCGGTGGACACATGCTGGATTTGAATTCACTGGACTATTTGTTGTGGAGACACTTGTTGTCTTAAGTGTAATGCTCACAGCAAGAACATATTAAATTAAACATGTTCAATGTTGCTATAAAACATTCAAGGAGAATGTAGGAACCTTTCTATGGACACATATGAGGCAGTTATTAGCCTTAAACTTTAAGCAAAAGAATAAACCAAGGAAAGTGACAGAAGGGACGTAATACAGAGAACGTCATTTACTATCAACATGGCATAATTGATAAAATATGGTGTGTTTGGTTTATCATATATAAAATATACAAATTTTATGATAATTTGATCAAATTTCTTTTATTCATTTTTACACATAACCTTCTGTACTGTCAACGATATAAGGAATGTGTAAGTGATATATTGGCCGAGATATATTAGATTTTAAGTGTTACCTTACTTTTGGGACACCCTGTATTTAATAATGATGATTGCCAGCATAATCTTTTTTCACTATGTTTGCTTTTCAAACAAAATCATACAATATCATTCAATTGAAATGTGAAATCTTGAACATAAATAAAACAGTGAGTGGCACAGCATACTTTGCTTGTCTTTCAAAACATAATAGAAAGAAGAACAACTTAAAACAAGAGAACCCTGAGGGCCCTAAATCGCTCACCTGAGTAATGTTTTAATAATGCCAAATAACTTTGCATATGTTACGCTTTGTGGTCCCAGAGAAGAATTTGGCCATGTAGTTTAGGAGGAGATGTTGTTTGCAGTAATTGATGAGCTTTATGACAATTCCCATTTTCTGATGCCACAGCAACCAGAGTTTTTCATGGATTTCAATTCTTTTAGCAATTTTCATAAGGGACTACCCAAAGAACATTTCTGCCAAGTTTGGTTGATTTTAACCCAGAAGTTAAGGAGGAGATTTCGTTTAAAGAAGTTGTTAAGTTTTTGTGAAATTTTCCGATGCCACGGCAACCAGAGTTTTTCATGGATTTCAATTCTTTTAGCAATTTTTATAAGGGACCACCCAAGGAACATTTCTGCCAAGTTTGGTTGATTTTAAAGAAATTTTTGAGCTTTTGTGAAATTTACCATTTTCCATTGCCACGGCAACCAGAGTTTTCATGGATTTCAATTCTTTTAGCAATTTGTATAAGGGACCACCCAAGGAACATTTCTGCCAAGTTTGTTGATTTTAAACCAGAAGTTAAGGAGGAGATGTCGTTTAAAGAAATTGTTGAATTTTTGTGAAATTTCCCATTCTCCGATGCCACGGCAACCAGAGTTTTTCATGGATTTCAATACTTTTAGCAATTTTTTTAAGGGACCACCCAAGAAACATTTCTGCCAAGTTTGGTTGATTTTAAAGAAATTTTTGAGCTTTTGTGAAATTTACCATTTTCCATTGCCACGGCAACCAGAGTTTTTCATGGATTTCAATTCTTTTAGCAATTTTTATAAGGGACCACCCAAGGAACATTTCTGCCAAGTTTGGTTGATTTTAAACCAGAAGTTAAGGAGGAGATGTCGTTTAAAGAAATTGTTGAATTTTTGTGAATTTTCCCATTTTCCGATGCCACGGCAACCAGAGTTTTTCATGGATTTCAATTCTTTTAGCAATTTTATAAGGGACTACCCAAGGAACATTTCTGCCAAGTTTTGGTTGATTTTGACCCAGAAGTTAAGGAGGAGATGTCGTGTAAAGAAATTGTTGAATTTTTGTGAAATTTCCCATTTTCCGTTGCCACGGCAACCAGAGTTTTTCATGGATTTCAATTCTTTTAGCAATTTTAATAAGCGACAACCCAAGGAACATTTCTGCCAAGTTTGGTTGATTTCGACCCAGTAGTTTAGGAGAAGATGTCGTTTAAAGAAATTGTTGAGCTTTTGTGAAATTTCCCATTTTCCGATGCCACGGCAACTAGAGTTTTTCATGGATTGAAATTCTTTTAGCAATTTTTATAAGGGACTATCCAAGGAACATTTCTGCCAAGATGGTTGATTTTGACCCAGAAGTTAAGGAGGAGATGTCGTGTAAAGAAATTGTTGAATTTTTGTGAAATTTCCCATTTTCCGATGCCACGGCAACCAGAGTTTTTCATCGATTTCAATTCTTTTAGCAATTTTTATAAGGGACTACCCAAGGAACACTTCTGCCAAGTTTGGTTGATTTTGACCCAGAAGTTAAGGAGGAGATGTCGTTTAAAGAAATTTTTGAGCTTTTGTGAAATTTCCCATTTTCCGATGCAACGGCAACCAGAGTTTTCCATCGATTTCAATTCTTTTAGCAATTTTTATAAGGGACTACCCAAGGTACATTTCTGCCAAGTTTGGTTGATTTTGACCCAGTAGTTTAGGAGGAGATGTCATTTAAAGAAATTGTTGAGCTTTTGTGAAATTTCCCATTTTCCGATGCCACGGCAACCAGAGTTTTCCATCGATTTCAATTCTTTTAGCAATTTTTATAAGGGACTACCCAGGGAACATTTCTGCCAAGTTTGGTTGATTTTGACCCAGTAGTTTAGGAGGAGATGTCATTTAAAGAAATTTTTGAGCTTTTGTGAAATTTCCCATTTTCCGACGCCACTGCAACCAGAGTTTTCCATCGATTTCAATTCTTTTAGCAATTTATATAAGGGACTACCCAAGGAACATTTCTGCCAAGTTTGGTTGATTTTGACCCAGTAGTTTAGGAGAAGATGTCATTTAAAGAAATTTTTGAGCTTTTGTGAAATTTCCCATTTTCCGATGCCACGGCAACCAGAGTTTTTCATGGATTTCAATTCTTTTAGCAATTTTTATAAGGGACCACCCAAGAAACATTTCTGCCAAGTTTGATTGATTTTGGCCCAGTAGTTTAGGAGGAGATGTCATTTAAAGAAATTGTTGACGCCGTGACGGACAGACGGACAGACGGACGCCGGACATTGATAGATCACAATACCTCACCTTGAGCACTCCGTGCTCAGGTGAGCTAAAAACGCATAGATTAACCCTTTTCCCAAACAGTGAAAATTTAGAAGAGTCTAATTTGAAAGGAATTGCAGACAACAAAATGATTTATTGCAACTGTAGAAAATAAGTATGTTATAGAACAGAGAACATCAAGCGAAAAGAAGGAATTACTGATCACCAGCAATTTCTTCTTCTCACTCATTTTTTTTTGCCAAAGCCAGTCCTATTTGGGACATCAAAACCAAGTCTTGTTTGGGAAAGGGTTAAAATAACCCAATTTCTATCTTTATGTATACATGTTTAACATTATAAGCTGATATCTGGAGAACTAAACCTTATGGCACATTGAACTCCTATGGATTTAGATTGAAGGATTACCACCCATAATTAACTACCAAACACTTGTGCATCTTTGGGCATCATCCGTAGCAACGGGAATTAATGAGGGTATCCCCCATCAATTTCCATTTCCATGAATGGTTCCTAGAAATTATTGACAAGGAATAGCTTTCTTTTATTTCCCTAGTCACAGATAACACTCAAAGACGTACAAAGCGTATCTAATGATGGGTTGTAAGCCTTAAAATCATGATATAGTCTGAACCAGGTGACATTCTGCTCTCCTCAAGTGCTACAGATCATGAATAAGTTTTTACAGAACAGCATGGATCTTGATCAGACTGTGTGTAGGGACAAACATGTTGATGTGGATCCATGATGGTCCCAAATTAAGAAAGAGCCCTTAATTTTGCCAGATCTTTACTCTTAAAAGCTAAACGAAGTTCTCTTGACTTTATAGACTTTGTCTCCTTCTGCAATTTAATGATTTTTTACCACAAAGAATAAAACATCAAAAGAATAACATCGAAATTCAATAATCATTTCAACATGACATTCATCAATATTTGAGAATTGTGGCAAAAACGAATTGTGAAATGTCACTGTGTATTCAAATAATATTCTTTTACCAAAAGTTTCCAAGATACCAAATTAACCCATTACCACGCGTCAAAATTTTGGACTGATCCAAATTCAAAGATGTTGCAGACATTTTTTAAATGAACAAGATTTAAACTTTTTTGGTCTTTTTGAGGAGAAAACTTTGTGGTAAATGAAGAAATTAGTTGTCAAAAGCAATTTCTTCATTTCTCACAATGCTTTAGAAAGCCATTTTCTGATAGGGCATCAAAAGGTGTCACTGTGTGGTAAGATCCATTACCTCATGTCAAAATTTAAGACTTCAGACTCATCATTATTGTACAAAGCAGTATGAGAGTAAAATTGGTACTGATCAGACTATGTGTAAACGCTGGCTGATCAGGATCTAAGCCATACTGTCTTTTTTTCCAGATCCCAGCTCAATTACATTTTACTGCAGTTTAACTAGTTTTGCACTAGACCCTTGCAGAGCAACCGACTAGAGGGAGTGAAGGCACTCTAACTTCATTATTTTTAAATTCAAACCCTATGTTGTGGCACTCATTAGAATTGTCACAATGAGACGATTCCAATGAGTACCCACTAACTACATAGGTTTGATGAGCAACTAGAGCTGTCACTGTAAGATGACAATGCCCCCGACACCGCTTTGATTTTAAATTATGGCCAATCTATGTTCAAGGTCAAGGTCATCCAGGGGTCAAGGTCACCAAAGTATGTGCCTACAGAAAGGTAATGTACCAAGGAATGTTGTGGTAAAGTATGAAGCGAATATGTTGAGTAATAAGGAAGTTATGGCCAATGTTAAAGTTTTTGGACGGAATGACGGACGGACGGACGGACAGACGGACGGACAAGTCAAATTTATGATGCCTCCCTATCGGGGGCATAATAAAAGATATCGTCGGTGCTATGACAAAATGGCGTAACAAATTAGTTACGCAGTTTTGTCTAATTTTTTTTATAAATGCTTTATACGTAGTTTGTAGGAGCGCATATCCTGTCAAAACGCCGTTTCTCTACGCCTATTAGAACCCTTTCAATTATCATGTGACAAAATTGCTTAACTCGATTTAGCTGACAAAAATGCATTGTACATAGAAAAATTATTTACATGAGAGTAATAAAAGGCTGAGAAATGGCATTCTCCTCTGTTTTTCTTCTACTTTGACCAATAAATGAACCGTAAGTTATGTTCAATTACCTTATTTTACCTTAAAGAAGCTGAATTGTTCATGTAGTTATTGAGTTACGCAATTTTGTCGGCACATTTTTTAAAGCGGTAAAAACGTTTTTGGCTCTCCTGAAAAAAATGGTTTTCGATCAAAATTTTTATTACGCCATTTTGTCATAGCACCGACGATATATTGCATTTTGAAAAGCATTCACTCCCTTTTGCCTGCAGCGCTGCACTTGCACTGCAGATCTCTAGGTCTGATATTTCTGTACACCAAAAACAAACAGTTTGGCCTCCTATATCTAAATTTTGTCTTTTGCTGTACACAAAAAAACCCAAACCGTAACACATCTTTTCCCAAAATTTTTAGCTTTTGGTCATAAAGTTGGCCTCCATAATCTTGTAATTTTGTATTTTGCTGTATACCATTACACAAGTTTCCCTCTATGTTCAACTATCGGACATGAGGTTGGCCTCCAGTCTCTTGTGGTTCTGCGTTTCCAGATGTAAAGCCAGGAGTTGGTTTGTAGGACATGTAACATTACATAGCTCACATACTGTTGGTAGTCTTTTAACATTCCTGAAACAAGACAGAAAACAAAACTTGTTCATTGATGGAATAAGTCTTTCTTTACCCTTTCCCAAACAAATATTTTTTACAGTTGTCCAATTGGAAAGCTGTAGCAGAGGACAAAATGGATGATACAAAAGCTAGGAGTTGATTTGTAGGACATGTAACATTACATAATTCACATACTGTTGGTAGTCTTTTAACGTTCCTGAAACGAGATAAAAACAAAATTTGTTTCATTGATAAAATTAGAACTGCTACAAAGAGTACAAATACCATGACTAGCCCTTGGTCACTGGAAAAGTGCTTCAGGTCAAACAGATCTGAAGTTGGAGCACCGAAGCCAATTTTAAACAAAGTTCAATAGTGACCTTCAACTTTGACCTACATGACCCCAAAACAATTTGGTACCTCCTTGGGTCAAGGGCTAGAAGTCTACAGATGGATGGACAGACAGACATAGTGAAACCAATATATCCCCTATGAAACTAAATTTTCATACATAATAGCATAGGAAAATATTGAGAACAAGGTCTCAAACTGTCACAAGATATGCCTGTTACACTGCTTATGAAAATCAACAAAGGGCAATAACTCAAAAAATAGGCCAGGAAGAGTTATGGTTCTTGTGCACTGCACTCTGTAATGATGAGAAGAATATAACTGCCAAGTTTAAAGTAAACCAGACTTAAGGTAACAGAGTTATGCTCCGGACAAAAAAGTGGACACCGCCCGGACAACCGGACGCCACGGGTGATCCCATATGTCCCGTCTTCGACGGGCATATAAAAAAAGCTGGGAATCTGCATTTTCTCCTTTTGTCTCGAAGTTTTCCCAAGATTTTTTGAAAGGATTCAAAATCAACGCTGGAATGAGAACATATTGAAATGCAATATTTCAGGGCATTTATAATGAAACCAAAAAGAGCTGTATTGAAGCCGATGCCTGGTGGACCAAAATAGCCCACATTCTACCAATAGCCACCCTAAAAATAACAAGATACTTACTTTTTGACAATCTCGCGTAATATCTTCGCATGTTTTTCTAGGTACTCTTGTTTCTGACTTTTCTCTGAAGGCATGAGTTCTTCCCCTTGGAGGCTGACACCGGAATGAAGATTAAACACAGCCTGGTTGTCGTAGTCGTTCACTTGTGGATTCAGAATATCGTCGCTGTCAACTTGGTCCCATGCGTATACATTGACGGGAGATTCTACTTCACATGATTCTCGTCTTCTTTGGATGAGTCTGAAATATAGTTGTTATGATAAACCAATTCCCAGGTGGAATATTTCAGACTGATCCAAAAGCCGTCATAAACAAGTTATGCTCTCCGATGACTGTTCGCAACAAATAAACAACATTAAGCCCCCTTTTCCCATGACAGATTTTTTTTACATAGATTATAAATAGCATGTGGTCTAGAACATGCCAATTTTACACTTAAATATAAAATTTCATTAAATTCTGCCCAATATGACAAGAGATTAGAGAATAATTAATTCATATATTAAGGCCCCTTTTTTCGTGACATAGCCTCAAATTAAGAAACGGAAAAAAAAGTCTCTATGACATATTTCAGCATCCTCGGAAACCCAGCAGTCATAGCTACGCTACATGACCCCTGGGGCTTTTGGCCAAAAAAAACTTTATATTAGCCACTCCCAAATGCCGCTGTTTCATTGGTTCCATCATCATTTCATGATGGGCGAGTAGGCCAATCAATCTGGCCGATACAAATCGCCAACATCTAAACAGTGATTACGTCAGAGATACGTAATTTAATCCTGATTCAGGGTAGATAACTGCGTATGAGTATGACAAATTGCTTCGGGTAAGTTGTCAATATGGAAGATTAATATCGTTTAGTGTGCGAAAAATTTTGTGTTTCGAGTTTAAAAGATTTCCAAAAGAAACTTTCCCCATCTTTCTATTTTAAAGCCGTATAAGATATCAGCGATCTGTAATTCTTATATAGTTGTCACACAAATTACAACTTATCATGAGTGCAGCCATCTTGGTTGTAATTGACAACGCATTGACTTATGAGAGCTGTCATTTGATTGGCTCTTGCGCTCACACGTTTCGTATCGATTTTCGGCAGTTAATTCAAAGTTTAACTGGCCAAGTGCCCCAGGGGTCATGTAGCGCAGCTATGACCGCTGGGTTTCCGATGATGATATTTCAGGGAGTTCATACATGTGTGAAGTTTCAATGAATTTGATCCAAGGACTGTTGAGGTCTGGCCGTCGACGGACAGACAGCGCAGCGACTACATGCTTCCCAATTTTTTTTTCTGGGCGCATAAAGATGTAGTAGATGACAATTTCCGATAAGTAGAACTTTGCATTCTTTTTTAACATTATGCCAACTTATGGTAGAAAACAATGTGGGAAATGAAGAAATTGCTTGTAACAAGACTTCTTGTGACAAAATTCATGGCTAGTCTTTGAATTTCAAACTTGAATGAAAAGTTTGAGGGAAAAGGAGAAAATGTTGACTTACTCCATGAGTCTATTTCTGGCATTTTTCTGTATTTTGTAGACGGCATTTTCACTCCAAGTGGCCATCACTGACTGACTTCCTATGGCAAGGTTTATGGCAAGTCTCACTGCATTTATCTGGAATTGATAAAGATTAATTTGATTAACCCTTTCATGAACATTATACAGTCGAAACTCGTTGTGTCGACATCGGATGAGTCGATATTCCGGATAAGTCGAAGTGTTTTCAAAGTCCCAATTTTGTCCCTTCTTTGTTTCATATAAAATTTGATGTTTATGTCGAGTTTGGAAAATCTTCAACTTCGGATGAGTCGATTTTTTTGCCGGTCAGTATGAAAATTTCACCTTAAAATTACCTGTTCAGCTCGTTACTTGATTAGCAAAGTCACTTTGTCTAGGCTGTCAAATCCCCAATTGAGGTGATTAATACATTTTCGAACAATAGGGATTAAAATCTTAATTGAAAGGTGTGAAAACTGGGCCGATCGCGTTCTGCTGTCAGTTACCGTGTCTGTCACCGTGAGATTGCACAAACCGTGAAAAAATACATGTGTACAAGAAATGCTGTTTGCAGGAGACGCTTGTTACCCAAATTATGTCAACAACAGATCGTCATATCAGTCATACCCGGACTTCGGAGAAAACTTAATGGTTTTTGCGAGCTGGTGTTTGTCTCGAACTACGGATAAGTCGAATTATTTTCAGCAGCCCACGAAAGTCGACATAACGAGTTTCGACAGTATTGCTAATTTTAAACAAAAACCTTGTAACTGCAGCTTGTTTTAAGTTGCAGTTACGAGGGTTTTGTTGAAAGGCGAAAATATCTTTCAAATCTTTATTCTATTTTTGCCTCAATGTAATACCCTGTCTTGGCGACTTTTAATTCAAATTCAAACAAATTGCCAATTTTAAAGACATTTCAATATGTTCACTCCAAGTGGCCATCACTGACTGACTTCCTATGGCAAGGTTTATGGCAAGTCTCACTGCATTTATCTGGAATTGATAAAGCTTCATCAGATTAACCCTTTTCCAAACAAGACCTAGTTGACGTCCTAATTAGGAAAGTTTTTGGAAAATATTGAGACAAAAGGAGAAATTGCTGATAATCAGCAATTTCTCCTTTTGCCTCAATATTTTCTATCTAACGGTTTACACAAATCTTGTCTTTTTCAACTCGTATTTTGTCGTCTGCAGCGACTTTCCAATAAGTCCACCATAAAATTTTGTCGTTTGGGAAAGGGTTGACCTTTTCATGAATATTATATCACTGCTTTTCTACAATAACCTCGTAACTGCAACTTGTTTTAAGCTGCAGTTACAAGGTTTTTGTTGAAAAGCGACATCTTTAACATCTTTCTGGTTTTTTTTAATTTTTGCCTCAATGTACTGACTGACTTCCCATGGCAAGGTTTTTGTAAAGTCTTACTGCATTTATGGAAAATATAAGGATCCATCTGACCAACTCTTTCATGAACATTATATTGCTTATTTTCAACAAAAACCTTGTAACTGCAGCTTGCTTTAAGCTGCAGTTACGAGGGTTTTGTTGAAAGGCGAAAATATCTTTCAGATCTTTATTCTACTTTTGCATCAATGTAATACACTGTCTTGGTGACTTTTAATTCAAATTCAAACAAATTGCCAATTTTAAAGACGTTTCACTATGTTTACTTCCATTTTTTTGCCACAACAATTAAGAAAGCAAGCAGTGTAGACTAATATCAGACTGCACATCTGTGCAGGCTGATCTCAGTTTATACTTCCTGCCAAAGCTCAGATCACAAGAATATGACACAAACTGCATACAGAGGATTAAACAGCTTGTCAAGATCACCCAATTAAAAGGGTTAACCCTTTCCCAAACAAGATCTGGTTTTGACGTCAATAGAAAAGGCTTGGGAAAACATTAAAACAAAAGAAGAAACTGCTGACAACCAGCAGTTTCTCCTTTTGTCTCAATATTTTCTATGCCATATTTACACAAATCCTATCTTTAGTAACACCTATTTTGTCATTCACAGAAGCTTTAATACGGGAACAGTCCCAATTTTTGCTGTTTGGGAAAGGGTTAAAGAAACATTCTGCCAAACTTTTTCATCTGCAACATTTTCAAATTTTGTTAGACAGGTTATATGGTTAGTTGTAATCTACTTACGGCACTAATATCATCTGTTTTAAACTTGACATCAAACGGCAGCTCAATATCGTGATCGGGGAACAGAGAATATCCAGAATCAGGGTCTGATCCCAGTCCACACAACGCCCCTATATACTTGGTTCTCTGTGGGTCAGTCCTGTAAATAGATGAGTATATAATGGTCACAGATACAGTGAAACAACCATATATGATTGTGATCTTGGAACAGAGAGTACATGTATCAATATTTGATCCCAGTCCACACAGCGCCCCTATATACTTGGTTCTCTGTGAGTCAGTCCTGTAAATAGATGAGTATATAATGGTCACAGATACAGTGAAACAACCATATATGATTGTGATCTTGGAACAGAGAGTATCAGCATTCGATCTCAGTCCACACAGAGCCCCTATATACTTGGTTCTCTGTGGATCAGTCCTGTAAATAGATGAGTATAGTGTCGCTTTTCAACGAAAAACCTCGTAACTGCAGCTTAAAACAAGCTGCAGTTACGAGGTTTTCGTTGAAAAGCAACCATATAAAGGTCACAGACAGTGTAACAACCATATATTATTGTGGTGAAGGAACAGAGAGTATCCAGAATCAGGGTCTGATCCCAGTCCACACAGCGCCCCTATATACTTGGTTCTCTGTGGATCAGTTCTGTAAATAGATGAGTGTATAATGGTCACATACAGACAGACAAACAGTGTAACAACCACATATAATTGTGGTCTTGGAACAGAGAATAGCCAGATTCAGGGTCTGATCCCAGCCCACACAACGCCCCTATATACTTGGTTCTCTGTGGATCAGTCCTGTAAATAGATGAGTATATAATGGTCACAGATAGGCAGTGAAACAACCAAATATGATTGGGATCTTGGACCAGAGAGTATCAGCATTCGATCTCAGTCCACACAGCGTCCCTATATACTTGGTTCTCTGTGGATAAGTCCTGAAGATAGAATGACACAGAGTTAACCCATAGCCACACAACAGGACTTTTTACAGGTATTTTGGGAAAGGGCCCCTAGCTCAAAATTGGGAAAATTTTATCGACAAAATGCCAAATTTGGGAAACAAAAAATAGAAATTGCATATATTATAACCAATAAAGCGTCTTACAACCGGTCGTACATGCTCCTGTGTGTTGTCTGCTTCTATAACGCAGGCATAGTCGTGCGAAGCACTTGCAGCGTACGATATGAAAATCCAACTTTATCTGCTATTTCTTGCACATTGAACCATGAGTCTGATTTGGTCATGTCGGAATCTACAGCAACATTTGCTTCGGTACTAGCTCTACCCGGGTTGCCTGAGAGGGGGGCATCATTTAGGCCAGTTTTACCAATTCTAATTTTTATTATCTTCCTGACGTATATTCAACGTTCAAATGTCCACGAATCTGATATAGTTCATTATATACATGTGATGCAGATATTTCAATGCCTATGCGACCTTTAATGTAGACCCGTACATCCTACTTCAGTTCGTTTTCCATTTTGCGCACAGCAAAAAAGCCAGTGTATATGAATGAACCAACTTAAAATTTCAATAACTTTTGAAAGACTCAACGAATTTGTCTCAAATTTTGACCAAGTATAGACAGTAATTTTCCCATGAAATAGCCGCAAGCACCACTAGTTCTGTAGAACCGTGAGGTATGGTGGACCATTAGTACCACTTTTAATTGAACGCCCCTCGTATTGATGGCAGACCATTTGTGAACAATGTGTCCAAATTTCAAGTAAAATATTTCAGTTTGGGAAAAGTTATTACACTTTTGTCCTCCCCTTTGAAATTTTCCAAAAACGAGATACGAGGTTTTGCATTTACAACGACGATATACCAGAATCAAAACTCTCACCAACAAGACAAAATAATGTTGAAATCTGCATTTTTTATTATTTTCTTTTTTAAACTCTTTCCCAAACAAGACTTGGTTTTGACATCCATGTTAAATAAGAAATTCATTACTCTCCACACCAGTACTTTGGATTGGGATTTTTTTTCTGAATTGGGAAAAAATATGGTCCGTTTCGGATTGGGAATGGGGCCGAATATCGGCCCCTACCAAAAAGGCGGAAAAACCCTGCACAATGACCCCTTTTGAAGCCCCACAAGATAAAGGCAATGGAATCATGGGAAATGAAGAAATAGCTTGTGACAAGCAATATCTTCATTTCCCAAATGTTTTCTACCCAAAAGGACTACAAAATTGTAGATTTTATTCACTTGAAAATGTCTGCAACACCTTTAAATTAGGACCAGTCTAAAATTTTGTGATTTGGTAATGAGTTAAGATCAACCCTTATCATACTTATCTCAGTCCATACAGTTAGAGTACCCCTATATACTTGGTACTGAAGTTAGGGCCCTTATAAAATTTGATTGGTTGGATTCAATTGATTTGGCTTAACCCTTTCCCAAATGACAAATTTTCAAAATTTTCCATTCCAAAGCTGCTGCAGACGACAAATTGACCTTGTTTACAACATAGCACAGAAAATATTGAGACAAAAGGAGAAACTGCTGGTTATCAGCAGTTTCTTCTTTTGTCTAACTGTTTTCCCAAGCCATTTATATAAGGGACGTCAAAACCAGGGCTTGTGCTCACCAACGTTTCTAAATTGATTTTCTAAAGTAAAATTACATTACAACCAATCAGAGTGACCGAGTCGAAAGTAGTCAAAAGTCTCGGCCAATGTGATTGGTTGGTGTTTAGTTTTACTTTAGAAAATCAATTTAGAAATGATGGTGAATACGGGCCCTGGTCTTGTTTGGGAAAGGGTTAAATGCCTCCATCAAGTTACTGCTATGTTCATATCATGGCAGCTGGAGCACCTAACCATGGATTTTTGCTGTTTCTCTCACCAGTACTACAACATCCTTTCCGAGGCTCTTACTGCTCCATTTGTAAACGATAAACATTTGACAAACAATTGGAATTGGTGGGAGATAATTGTCAACAAGAGCTGTCTGAAGACAGCGCGCTCGACTTTCTAAGTTGCTTAGTATAAAGGGGGCATAACTCCAAATATAGTGGAGCCAGGGTCATGGGACTCTGGTAGTAAGGTAGAGGGTGTGATGGTGAATAAGTATTCCAAGTTTGGGTTGAATCCCTTTGATATTATATAAGTTATTGATGTTTGAAAAAACTTTTGTTGCAACGCCAACGCCCGGGTGACAGCTAGTATAAGCTCTCATTTTCTTCGAAAAGTCGAGCTAAAAATAGTGTTCGCCACGGCCAGAGATCGAACCTATGACCTCATGAGTGAGAGCCCCATTCGATACAGCCTGAGCTGTGGGCACTGGCCACGACCCTCGTGACATTTGACACCTTAACCCTATCCCAAAGAAGCCCTGGTTTTGATGTCTTGGAAAAGACTTGAGAAAGCATTGAGGCAAAAGAAGAAAATGCTGCTAATCAGCATTTTTTCCTTTAGCCTCAATATTTTCTGTTATGTTATATAAACAAAGTCTAGTTGTCAAATTTCAAATTAGAACAGTCCAAAATTTGTTGTTTTGGAAAGTGCCAATTCATATAAGCCTACAAGTGAAGCTTTGTTTGAGAAATTGTTTGGGATTGAATTGGAATTAATGGTGACTACGTCCCACTCAACAGCTACTTTAAGGTCAGAATACAGAGACAGGATCTCGGTATTTACTTTCAGCTGAAAGACTGGTGAGGCAGTATATGTGTGAGGCGGCAGATGATATAATTTTTGAAAGGATTAACTCTCTCCCAAACCATTATAGATGGACACTTCAAATTTTGTAAGTTGCAACAGATGACAAAAAATATGTTGATAGAGATGGTATTTGTGTATATTGTAGATTTGAAAATATTGAGGCACAAGGATAAAATGCTGTATATTGGCATTTTATTCTTTTGCCTCATTGTTTAATTCTCAAGCATTTTCCATATAGATCCCCAAAACAAGGCTTTCTTCATTTTCCACAATGTTTTCTGAACCAAACTTGAAATGTTTTTTTTTTTTTTTTTTGAATATCAGCAACTTCAAATTGTCATTGGTAACACCTTTCAAATTGGAACAGTCCAAATTTTGCCGTCTGGTAATGGGTTAAAACATCCAATCCAGGCCCATAGGAACCAATTTCATATTGGGGTAGCTGAAGCCCCTGTGTCTGAATATTAAAGGGGGGGGGGGGTGTCTAAATTGGATTTCCCCTAAATTTTCAGTGTAAAATAGGGACAATTTGGCATTTTTTTTTGCCAACTTTTGGGGGATTAGCCCCCAAAGACCCCCCCTCCCCCCATTCCTATGGGCCTGCAATCACAGATGCCAGCTGATCATTCAAAGTTGGACTTATTTATTCTTATTTCATTTATTGTCCTTCAAATTATATATTGTGGTTATTGAGTCGTAGGGTTTGGATTTAAAATAACAAAACTAGGATGTCTTTGGCCCCTTTTATCTGTTGCTCTGCTAATGGATATTTTAAAAAGAATAAAAAGTTATTGAAGACCAACTAGCATTTTAGTTAATCATCTATAACTTTTTTATCGGCTGATTTTTAAAAGATCCACCATATCTCTGCAGTTTCTCATCTTCTATGCTTTGAGACCATTATTTTTTTAAATTTCGGTCAAATATTAATAGAATTATTGAAGAATTTCTGCTATTACTGCATCACCTGATTTATGTGCAGGAATAATTCTTTGACAATCAGACAAAATTTGGGTGAAACTATCGCACATTATAGTACAGAAAATATTGCAGGAAGAGGAGAAAAAGCTGGCTATAACATCTTTGTCGTCTCTTGCCTCAATATTTTCCAGAACTTTTTTAGGGAAATCAAAACCAAGACTTTATTCCCAGTTTTGGGTTATTTGGGAAATAGATAAGAAAATTGATAAAACAACAAGGCATCTAGAACCAAATATGAATTTAATTCAATGATAAGGCAAACTTTTATTACAAAAGATAAAATGTAATTCAAATTCATCAAAATTGGTGGAAAATATTCAATGGTAGATCTATATAAAAACATTTTGATCATAGAAAATAAATTTTGAAGAAAAAAACAAGAATCAAATTGCAGGCAAAAAATCAAAGCTACAGACAAGAAGGGATTTTTACATTTAGTCAGGACAAAATTCTGAAAAAGTCGCTTAGTTTTGAAGGTATAGGCATTTCATGAAGAAAAGGGTTTGAGATCATTTCTAGGGGTATTTGGGTATGCTGAATCCGAAAAACAATGTTGCCAAGCTGAAAAATGACTCCTCCATCAACTAATTTGCATATTTTCAAAATGGCCGCCAAAATTTTAAAAAATGCAAAAATAATGTTGTTATTTATCATTTTTCGACATCTAGCAAAGCTCAAACATGCCAATTTTAAAACCATGTATTAAAACATGTAAAAATATTATTTTGGAAAACGGTTTACCATATTCATTGTAATAAAATACAGTGTAGTGTGGAAAATTTCATTTTGTGAGAAATTCCACTTTTTGCACTTTCATATACATACACTCATGATTCCAAACTGCTTCAGAGATAGTAACTAAAATCATTTTAACTTACATTTTTGATATCCTTAGAAATTAAAACGTGTATATTTGAAATCGAACACTTATTAAACAGGTAATCAACTTAGGCATTGGACAATATTAAAAAGTACCAATATCCTAGGTTTTCAAATTTTGTTAAATTACAAAAAATAATCGAGTGTGGCAAACTTAATTCACTATGGCACGTTAAGCTTGATTTTTTCAGAGGAAAAACTAGTTGTTTACTTTGACAATATTTCAAAGAGACAACTTATTTATCTAACTACGACAAAGAGAAGACTAAAATTTGGATATAGTCACTAATAAACTATATAATACAGATTTTCTAGTCAACAAATGCACAGCACATAAACGTTAATGATTGAATTGGGTTAAATTTTCAGTATGATTACAGTGTCTGGTGCACATTTCCATTATGTTCCTGACATTTTTCGCACAGGTAAAGTACAAGATCCAATCAAAGTCAATAGCTGCTTATTCACACGTGCATGTAGATAATATGTAAGCGATTCATCCTTTGGTTAAAGATTTTTTTTTGCAATACGTCAAAAATGATGTTGACACCCATGGGTTCGAACCAGTAAGCCATGTATAGATAGTCTCTGATGTTATTTATTGAAGTATCGCAGCTATATCCGAAACTGTTAGGACTATATCATCTTTTTAATAATAATATGTAAATTATTGACAATTTCATCGAGAACCCCTATCATAAGTTGTGCGCTGTCGAAGGATAGACATGAAACATTTGTTTAAAATATAGTCCCCTTTTTAGCTGTGCTCCTGGTAAGGGCCATATCATTTGCCATGGATTGTCATACAGATAAAATATGAATTTCTTGGTGTATACCTCCATGCTTTCAAAGTTGATACATCAAGTTTAAAATGAAGGGCCAAATATGGTTGCCATACCAGATATGTTGATAAGAATGGCTTAGACAGAGGCATTTGCGTCTTCAAGACTTAACATTTCTTCACACAGGGTAACCTCAACTGAAAGGCAAGTAAGAAGGAAATGGTTATGAAGAGAGAAGTGTTTTTCCGCTTGATGCTGCACAGAGACATGGATAGCTTCACAATCATAGGTCTACATGAAGGAATCAAATGCTGACATGTCAAGTTTGCTTTGTCATATAATCAGTTTGAAGAATACAGTCTGAAGCTTATGTTCAAGTATTAACTCATTTTCTTCATATGTTTACGTCATTTCATCGGTTCTCATGTATGAATAATCTCAAATAGGTACACTAAGTCTCAATATCCAGCTCCATCTGTTAAGAAAGTTTATTTCGAGTGACGGAAAAATCAGATATGTTACACGGAATGAAATATTGTAATGACATTTTTGGAAACGAACGTTAGGTTTATTTCATATGATGCTTTTGTACTGAATACAAATATTCTGTTCAATTTCTTTGATATTGCTGCACTTCGTTGCTGATCAAAAATTTGTAAAATATATTTAAATGTGGTAAGTTTTAAGATGCGCTTTTAGTATTCCTAAAAATACAATAATGGACTTATCTGCATGTATCAAAAATGTTGTGTTTGTTGACATCGCCTACGTTATTTCTGATGAAGACATCTGACTTACATCTTCTATTCAAAAGTTTCATTTTAATACTCCTTGAGATCAGTGTAGTTGTCATATTTTCATGTGTGTTTCTAGACAACTGTTCGACGTCCTAACAGGTGCCCATGCTAGTATGTCAAACATAAAAAACAAGTAAAATATATTTTTAAAAAAATATCGTATGGATTGGTCAACCTGTATATGTAGATACTTACTGTATGATAAAGATTCTCATCACATTTTTTTAGTTCTAAACAATGTCTGTATATAACTTTACTTACAACATTGTTAGTTTCTAATAATGTTTACTAGAAATTGATCCTCGATGAAAATCTTAGAACCAACGATATAATCTTTGTTGGCACAGAAAATATGATGTGCATACCTCTTGGCAAACTGTAAATGTTTCCATGTTGTTCTGATTCCTGAAATATCTAGCATGGCCCCATTAAATAGAAAGGGAGATGTCTAATCAACAGCGACAAAAAATTAATTTTGTACAGGATCGTTATACGCTAGCACTTACAGTTAGATTATATGAACCCAACAATTTCCTATTTGAAAATTGGACACATTCACTTTCTTAAACATGCAACTCAATTCAAAAACCGTATATAGGGTTTGTTATAAACCGTATATAGGGTTTGTTATTGGCTTTATTGGAATAAGTACGGTATTTAGCTCTTATGACATTTTATGTTATAAAGTCAATTCTGGTATAAATGAATTCAGACAAAAATTGTCCATAATGCAAGTGGGATTACGGAGCTCTTTCCGATCGAGTCATAAGTACCCAAGATTTGTTAAAATATTTTAGCTTTGCATTATTTTGAAAATGACAAATCATCTTACGTAGGCTAAAATTAAATTGTCCAAAATTTTTGGGTTAATCAAATTGTAAATGTAAACATCTAAAATGGTACTGTTGACAAAAGTTGTGTGTTTTAACAGCGCATTTAAAAAAATGCAACATGAAAGTGATATTCTGTATGTTTAAAATGTTTTTATTGCCCGTGATACGGTAAAAGATTATCAAAAATAGTACCAAAGAGGTTCTATTTACTTTTAGAATTATTTACTCATTAGTTCTAAACAATTTATAGCATTATATCTGAACAATTTGGTTAGGATTATGCCAAAACTTTGATATTAAATGGCAAATTTGATTTTTTGGCGGCCATTTTGAAAATATGCAAATTAGATGATAAAAGTGCTATTTCTGTTCCTCGTTTTCGTAGTAAACCATTTAGTTTTAGTCTGTTAACATGAAATGTGGGATTTTTAGAACATAACATGTCAAAAAATGATTAAAAAACAACATTATTATTGCATATTTGAGGTTTTGGCGGCCATTTTGAAAATATGCAAATTAGATGATGAAGAAGCCATTTTTCAGCTTGGCAACATTGTTTTTCGGATTCAGCATACCAAATTACCTCTAGAACTGATCTCAAACCCTTTTCTTCACAAAATGCCTTTGGGTGATAACTTTTCTGCATTCGTGCCCTGACTAATTTCAAAGTGCCATATTCTAATTTCATTGTTTATCAAGCCCTGTGTTGTGAGTTCTCATTGGAATTGTCTCATTGTGACAACTAAAATAAGTACCCACAACACTGGGTTTTGATTTGAAATAACAAATTTGGATTGTCTTTACCCTCTCTTATTTATTGCTCTGTTTTATTCATGGTAGCCAACTCTCCATTTTGAGGTTCACATTCCTGATTATAGCTCACAATAGATGACCTGGCAGAGCATCTCTATAACTAGAGATGCTCTGCCAGGTCATTTATTGTGAGCTATAGGCTACCTATGAATAGAAAAAATGTTCACATTTATCATGTGAATCTCAAAATGGCCATGTCACAGGTCAATTACTTTAACCCATGACCAAACGACAACATTTTAGACTTGGTCTTTTATGAAAGAAAACATTGTGGGAAATGAAGAAATTGTTTGTGACAAGCAATTTCTTCATTTCCCACAACATTTTCCAAAGCCATTTTCTTGTTGGAAGTCCAAAACAGTCATTGAGTGTGGGAATGGGTTAACATAAATTTTGTATTTGTAAGGAAGACATATTCAGCAACACCCATTCACATGCGAATACAATCTTTTAAAACATTATACAAAACATACAAACTAAAGAACAACAAGAACTCTTCATAATATTATTCGCTATGGTCAAAAATATTTTATTTATTTCTAGTATAAAAAACATTGAAGAAAATCTATTGTAAACGTTTCAACTGAAACTGGGCAAGGGCTTCAAGCAAGGGCTTCAAGTGTGATTAAACATCTGCTAGAAATCAGTAAGGATCCAGATCAGCCCGTGCATACACACAGGCTGATCTAGATCAACTTTGATCTCCTACAAAGTCCTATAAATTAACTCTTTTTGGGAGATGGTTAATTAGGAGACTGGATATGGAAAAAGGGGTCTCTATGACATTTGAGACTACCATGGCTCCAGATAAGCCTACACATACACATAGTTTGATCTGGATGCATGATATTCTGACATAAAGCCCTCCCTTTTCCATAAACATCTGCTAGAAAGCAGTCAGGATCTAGATCAGCCCATGTATACACACAGGCTGATATAGATCAACTTATCTCCTAAAAAGCCATATTCTGTATGGGAGATGGTTAATTAGGAGACTGGATATGGAAAAAGGGTCTTTATTACATTTGTGACTACCATGGCTCCAGATAAGCCTACACATACACATAGTTTGATCTGGATACACGATATTCTGACATAAAGCCTTCCTTTTTCATGAAAATCTGATACAAAGCAGTCAGGATCTAGATCAGCCCATGTATACACACAGGCTGATCTAGATCAACTTATCTCCTAAAAAGCCCCATTCTGTATGGGAGATGCTTAATTATGAGATTGGATATGCAAAAAGAGTCTCCATGACATTTGTGACTACCATGGCTCTAGATCAGCCTACACATAGTTTGATCTGGATACACAATATTCTGACATAAAGCCTTCCTTTTTCATGAAAATATACTACACAGCAAAGATCTGGATCGGCCCATGTATACACACAGGCTGATCTAGATCAAATTTGGTGTCTTAAAAAGCTTAAGTATCAAATTTCCTGTTAACATCCTCCTAACAGAATGGTCTGAAAAACATGGAGCAAAAAGAAGGAAATACAGAGTCTGATAGAGAATTAAGTTTTATCTTTACCCTTTCCAAAACCACTAAATTTTGGACTGTTCCAATTAAAAAGATGCTGTAGATGGGAAGAAATGTTGATAGACATGATAGGTATATACTGTAACAAAGAAAATATTAAGCCAAAAGGAGAAAATGCTGCATTTTCTCTTTTGCCTCAATGTTTCTAGAGCATTTTCCTCTAGGGACATCAAAACCCGGTCGTGTTTGGAAAAGTGTTCAATAAGTAGCCTGCTGTTGTCAAAATGGACTTCTCTTACAGGATTTGATCCAAAATTCTGCAAGTCAAGCTCATATTCAACAATCATATTCAATTAAGCTTCAAAAAGTAAAATTGAAATATATACCACCAATAAATGCTTTATATTTTAACCCTTTCTTAAACAAGTCTTGGTTTTGCCATCCATCATACCAAGCTTAAGAAAACATTAAGACAGAGGAAGAAACTGCTGATAATCAGCATGATAATCAGCATTTTCTACTTTAGTCTCATTTAGTCTGTTACAAGCACATCTATAGTATAAATCTCAAATAATTTTGTTGTCTGCAACAGCTTTTCATTTGAAACAGTCTAAACTTTATTGTTTGGGAAAGGGTAAAAAAACAATCAATTTTATCCTTTCCAAACTACAGCCTTTCTTTTAACCCTTTCCCGAACAACAAAAATTTAGGGTAATCCACTTCAAAAACTGCCACAAATGACAAAATGGATGTTATAAGAGATATAATATGTGCAAAATGTGACACAGAAAATATTGAGACAAAAGGAGAAACTGCTGGTTATCAGCAGTTTCTTCTTTTGTTTCAATGTTTTCCAAGCCTTTTCTATTTGGAACGTCAAAACCAGGTCTTGTTTGGGAAAGGGTTAACAAACCTACAGGATGAGTTTAGAAACACATTCGGGAAAAGAAGAAAATGCTAAAATACTAATGCATTTTCTTCAGTTTCCATTCAGTATTTTACCCTTTAGATTGTATACTTTCTATTATTATTGATAGCATTTGACTGTTTTTCCAAAACCTCATAACTACAGCTTGACGTTGCGTCAGTTATTGCTTAACTTTTTGTAACATGACGTCGGCGTTATTTTAACGTCTCAACGTCGCGCGTTACTCTCAAATTGCGTTAAATAATATGTGTTACGAAAATGTAGTAGCAAAGACTTGTAATTAAGTGTGTAAGCCCTTATGTACATGTTTGAGGGCTTATTGATCTAAAAGAGATCAAATCATTCAATGAGATAGTTTGTTATGTATTACAAGTTTATAGTAAACGTGTGCCATTTTAGCATAATTAAGTTAATCACATAATATTTTAAAAAAAAAATCTTTAAGCTAAGAAATGGCATCTTACAACTGTTTCGCGCGTGTTCCTCTTCGGTAAGAACTAACACACCATTTTCAAGATAGTTTATGTTGATAATGTAGCATATGATTGAAGAATACACTTTCTCGCTTTTAGACTTGACAACGCGATATATCCATTTTTTCTGGAACGTCCTCTAGTTTTAGGCATTTTCAGCTTTCGCCGTTTGTGTTTGCAGGAAATTATCTTCCCAGTAATCTGCAAGTTTGTTACTCGATGTATGAGGAGAAATTTGACATGAAAAAGATTTAACAAATTTCCATTAGATTCTGCAATATACGGGGTTCAACTGATTAGCATTGAACGTTTGAAATAATTATGACAAATATATTATTACTAGTAGCAGTAATAGATACCCATATTTACTTTACCTAACTTTAAAGATAAATGAAATAACTATCAACAATAAATTAATAAGATGCAGTGTGTACATGTATATAGATGTTTTGGTTTCTGATGTGTTATTATACTTATACGCGATACGAAGTCAATTTATAGCACACTTTCTCTCCGCCGTAAACGTCATCATGACGCAAAAATACCTGTTACCGGCGGATTGCTTTATGACTTCAGTATTGTAATTTAAACCGCGAATAAGCAAATCATTATGAAATGTGTTATAGAATAATTATATCTTTGTATTGTGGAAATTTCATTGAAGTCCACCAGCCTATATAAAAACGATATACTGTTTTCTAAAGTTATTTGCCTTTTTCAACACCGAAAACGTCGTTTTTATTGGTGCTTCTTTAGCCCTTTTTCTTCCAAATAAAACGAACATTTGCTACAGAAAACACTATAAAGTTAATAGAAATAATGCACTTTTATTGTAGGTCACAAAGATATAAATCGTTTGATACTGTTTAGAATGTATGCTAAATTATTTCCATACTATCGTTATAACTACGAGCTCTTATGAAGCGTTACGTAAATACCGGTGAACGTCAAACGTCGTGTGACAAAACGGTTAGACATTTTGAATTTGCGATGACAAGAAGAAAACTGTTTCAAAACATGACAAAGTAAACATTTTTATAAGCGTCAACATATGTACTTTTGGAAAATTAACACCTTTTCATTAGAATTTTCATTATTATACACATGAACATATAGAGAAGTAACATACATTGCTAAATTTTAGGCATTTTTCGCACATGTGACATCATGGTTAGACATTTTAAAAAGATTAGAAATGGCGTTTTCTCTGATTTGATATCAATGACTAATAAATCAATTCGATTGGTGTCTAATGTACTTTTTCTTAGTGTAAAAAGTTTCTTATTTAAATGCATCACAGAAAACATATTTTTGAAAATGTTCCGACTGTATAATTTTAAATACAAAAATCACGCAACTATCGAGTATACTAACTTTGGTTAAATTTTGAAAACTAATGTTGAATCTTTTCTCGCACGTGAACAACTATGAAGAGGAGATATTTTTACATCGTTTGGTACTTTTCCCCCACAGATTCTCCCGAAACAGACGAAAACAGAGCAATTTACGTATAAATTGTCGCTATAATATGTTACAAATCACCGGCGAAAATTGCGACGTCGCTGGATGTTCACCGTGCAATAAATAAAAAATAATTGAATATTTGAAAAAATATGAAAACATATTTACTATGCCAGTATTTCATTCTTTCTATCAATATAATTTTTGTTAGTGTGTGATAAATAATAAGGGATTTATGAAGAATTGAATTAAACATAAACGCAGTTTTTACAAAGTTAAGCAATAACTGACGTGACGTCCTTGTTTTAAGCTGCAGTTACAAGGTTTTAGTGAAGGCCAATAATTTGTTTTGACCTCTGCAACAGCTTTCAATTCGGACCAGTCTAAACATTTTGTAGTTCCAGAAAGAGTCTACAGAGAAATGCTTTTAGAAATAAACTTAGATATTACAACCTATAACTAACTAAACGCTTCATGCATCTTCGGGTGTCATGCATGGCAACGAAAAATGAGCAGGTATCCCTCATCAATTTCCGTTGCCACGTATGACACCCAAAGATGGACTAAAAGTCTTTGATACCTAATCTTTTAACAAAAATACAGTTGAACAAAAGTATTGACTATTTGTATGGTCAAGATATTATTTACACACAAAAGACATTCTTGTGCATAACTTGATATGCACAGCACTTCTTCACACATAAAGAAAAGCACTTTAACACACAAAAGCATTCAAACACTAAGCTCATATTAAGCATAATCTTAAAATCTATAAAGAAAAGCACTTAAACCAAGAGCACTTATTTACATTATGTACATACATTTGTCAAAGCACAGAAAACATTCAAACACTTCTAAATAGTAATGAAGTATAAAATATGAAAAGTTCTTTCTCTAAAAAAGCTTTTATAATACATTATGTACATGTAACAAAGCACAGAAGCACATTGTCCCTTTTCAACAAAAACCTTGTAACTGCAGCTTGTATTAAGCTGCAGTTACAAGGCTTTTGTTAGAAAGCAGTGACATGTCATTTTGGTATGGCTCACACTTTATTAAGTGGCCACAAAATGTTAAAAACAGCAGCACAAGACCAGCATATTGTTGGTTACTCTTTAAAATGTTTAACTACAGATATTTCAAGCTTTAGTTACAACATTTTCAAGCGTTATTGTCAATATTATTTTCCCAGAGTGCACAATAAAGAAAAACTAGACTAGTTTCACTTGATGTTTACAAAAATGTGGTCACTACAAAGAAAACACATGTCATGAAGCACTAAAAACAATCATGTCTCTGGTTTGTCACATCATATTACTACTAAGAGTGCATAATGAAGAAGAGCTGGACCTGTTTCACTCGATGCTTGAAGAGGGTTGTTACAGAACTCTTGACTAGTGCAATACACTTGGTTTTCCAGGCCCACGGTGTCAACATTGGGAACTGCTTCTTCACACATAGTCGGACAGCAGCCATCTTTTTTTTGCTCAGCTTTCGGAAGTTCAGGTTGGTCAGTTCTCGTAGGGTGAACACTCGGAACATTAAGTCTTTGGTGAATATGGCCGGGGTGTTTTTACGGCAGCTGTCGACGATATAATGGTGTACGTTGCCCTGTTGGTCTAGTGGATATTCAAACAAAGTGGTGAGGGTGTTGCATTTCTTCATGAGGGCCATGAGATAGTTGGAGGTGAGCCAGCCAGTGATGATGTAAGGTGGGAGGTCCTTCAATGTTTCACACATGTCCAACGCAGCATTCATTGTTGAGTCAAGTTTGGTGGAGGTTTTACTCATCTTGTCTGTCTGAGTATTTAGGAGGGAAATGTCTGGCTGTTGGTTTGTGCTCAGTTGGACTGGTCTCTTACAAAGCTTGCCTGTCTTAGCATCTAAGTCTGAGGTGTTGCTCTTCTTGACGTTAGGTTGAGCGAGTGTCTTACAGAACTTGTTTATCTGAACATCCAAGTCGGAGATTTTGCTGGGGACTGGGGTATATTGTGCGGCTGTTTTACTAAACTTGTTCATCTGTACATCAAAGTCAGAGGTGTTGCTGGTGACTGGATACGATCGTGTAGGTGTCTTACTAAACTTGCTTGTCAGCTTTTTCTTGAAAGACCGAGCCATCATACCAATTAGACTACTCCTCTTCTCACCATCTTGTCTGGGTGATGTAGAAGTCATCTTGGTTACATTCTGATGATCTGCCATGTTGGCGCCACTGATAGGGTTGTAGGTAGGGTCGAATGGACTGATGGACAGGTCAACATCGCCACTGCTCGGATCAGGCTCTGACACAGGCACTGTAGATGGTGTGTGGACATCATGGCTGTTTGGTCCCTCTCTTCTGGGTCGTTTGTTTACAGGTTGTATGGGAATGGAGACGGTGGAGTTGAAGAGGCTGCCTGGTATAAGGTAGGTATCAGTTTGTTGTTGTTGGTACATACACTGGCTAGTCTTCTGGTAGTTGTAGGTCTGAGTGGGGCCCCTGGATACATGGGTAGGTTCACCATTACCAATGTTGGGTAAAGTCTGGTTATACTGGATAGGTGGGTAGCCAGCTGTCTGATAGCCAGGTGTCTGACTTGTAGATGGATAGGCAGGCATATGAGGATGGTTGACATGACTGACTGAATACTCGGCCCAGTAGGAGAAGTCTCTTCGTAGTACAGCAATCGATGGGTCTGAGGTGTCAGGGTACATAAATGGCCTGGTCTGTGATTCACCTGGGAATGGCATGTGACTGGGTACTTCAGGAAAAGGGCTGCTAGCCTGGATTCTCTGGGACACACCTGGAAAGGGGCTGGCGTGGGATATATCATGGATGTAGTCATTGGTCAGGTGGGTGTGGTTGCTGTAGCCTGGATCGATCTGGTTATCTGTCACAAAATTTGGGTGGTGTTGGTAATCTAAGGTGTTGGTACCGCCGTGATTGTTCAAGTAGCTAGGTATAACATGGATGTCAGACACAGACGCAGGTCTTTTGATACCTCTACCCACAGAAGAGTTAGATGCTGGTCGCAGGTACACAGGAGAAGTGTCTGAGCTGGTATCTGGAGAGGATTCTCTGATACTCGTTCTCAGGTCTAGAGGATCTTCCTGGTAGAATGAAGCTCGTTCTGCATGATGACTAGTCAGGCTGTCTTCCTCGGAGCTTGTTGACCAGGAGAATGTTGATGTATGAGGGGCTGGAGACGTCCACTGACCTAGTGGGGCTATCTGTGGGGATGGAGATGTCCACTGACCTTGAGGGGTTATCTGTGGCTTGACCAATGGAGTGACCATTCCATCTGATGAGTAGGACGGGCTGGAGAATCTAGTATATGGAGACTTGATGATGGGAGATGGGTAGTCTGTGGGAGGGAGACCTGTGTCGCTTTTCTTCTCTTGTTCTCTATTGATGGGTAACTCTGGCGTGTAGCAGTAATCACTGTCACTGGACTCGGAGCTCATGCTAGTGTCTATATACAGGGGCGCGCTTGAGTCACAGGAACTCTGGGTGATATCTGGGTCATCGGTCGGAGAGTAGGGTTCAGTCATGTCCATCAGTTCACCATCAGTCAGGTCAGTCTGTGCTGGTGCTGTGTCCATCATTTCTGTATCTATATCAGGTACCACTGTTACAGGAATCTCAGGATAGAGGTCTCTAGATGACACTGGTACGGGGGTATAACCCTGACATGGGGGAAACACTTCATCACAGGATGGTTCCCTGGATTCAGTCTGTTCTTGTTGATCGGCCATGACAACTCGCTCATCACCCACCCACAGCTCACTCAAGGATGTTCTTGTTGTATAATCTAGCTCAGGTGACCAGTCTATGTCTCTGTTCAGGGGTTCTGGAGTATTTATCTTCGGGATCTCATGGCAGTATAATCCTGGTGAAGTGTAGTCTCTCAGCTCGTCTGGGAGCGTATTTACTTGTGTACCCTTGTTGGTGTCAGCCTCTGTCACATCACCATTGACAAGCTCTCTGTCATGTGGTCTAGTCTGTAACTCTGTGTCAACTAGCATGGGTTGATCAGGAAGCTGCAGTATCACAGGGGAACTGGGACCGCAAGATGATTCACTGATATTGTTGTTTGTGTCGATCATCTGACTCATCTCATCTAGTGTTGATGACTCGGGCTGCGGGATATCCTGGTCAGCTGGCTCTATCAGGCCGTCAAATTGGGAGATAAAGTAGAGGAACTCTTCATGAGCAGCACTGGATTGGTTTGATGTTTCTGTCTTGGCTGTTGTTTGATTCAAGGATGTGTCAGACTGTTGGAGGAATCTGTCAACAACACAATGTATCATGTCCTTCACACCTGGATCGAGGCTGGACTGGTCAAACGTCATGGAAACTCTGGAGTAGCTCTGCTCAAATGTTGACTCATTTCTCAGGTCAAAGGTCACATCATCAACAAAGGTGGAGTCATTCATCACTCTGAGGCTTGTGTTGTCAACTGGTCCGATAGCACTGATATCGGCCAAACTAACAGGATCTAGGCTTGTCTTTCTGTTGGGTAATGGCGTTTCACACTTGGATTCATTTGTAGTGGCCCATGAGTTGTCGAAAGTCTGGTCTGGGAGTGGATTTAGGCTGGTCGGTGAATCTGGCTGATGTACACTACTGTCTATGTTAGTTGAGTTTTGGGAAGGCGTCTGGTCAAGCTGCTTCTCACTCTTGATTAGTTGGCCGACTGAGGACACAGAGTAGTCTAACTGTTGTTCTTCCACAGCATGTTCAAGTGGGATCTCTTGTGTAGGACTGGATTTGTGTTCAGGCTCAAGGTTGTCAACTGTATCACATGATTCATGTTGAGGAGAAATGTCATCAACTGTATCATCTATGGACGGGTTTACCTTCTCAATTGGGCAGCTGCTCACATGAGATTGAGAATGTTCTGAGTATGATGATGGTTGGGGTATACAGGAACCACTACAGTCTACAGGTGTCATGGGCTGGAGATCTCTGTCGTCATGAGCACAAGGTATGTCCGTAATCACACTTACAACATTGGTTGAGGGACTCCAGGATACTAGTTTGGTCTGCTGTTTGGTAGTTTCTGCTGTCTGAGATGGAGACTGTTTCTCATCTGGAGTTGGTGAGTAGAGCTGACTGTAGACCGCTGGATCAAGAGACATCAGTCTGCGAGGTCTGGATGATTTAGAAACTTTGGGTCGTCGACGAGGTGTCAGGTCATCAATGGAGTAGTCTAGGGATACGTCACTACAGTCAAGGTTATCAGTAGACTTGCTTCTTGATGAAGGTGGGGCGTTTCTCTGTCCAGCTCTTCTCTTTCTGGAGGTTGTCAGGACCCCTGGTAGGGATGAGGGTGGGAGCATGAGGCTAGAGTCGCAGGATACAGGGGTCATGGGTGTGAGTTCCCAGATCTCACTATCATCCATCATACAGTTGTCTGATTCATCAGGCTCTACTGACGACACACATGAAGACTTCAGGACAGTTTCTGTGTACTCTTTGATCACAGCTAAGGGAGATTTCTGTGGAGTGAAGATCGGTTCTGCCTTGACAACAGGAGAAGCCTCAGTCTTGATGATGGGAGAAGGCTCTGCCCTAACAAAAGGAGAAGCTTGTTCAGGAACGTCAGTAGCACGATTCACAATACCAGGTTTTGGATCACTCGATGCATCACTGGATGCCTCAGGAAGCTCAGTAGCACGATTCACAATACTGGGTGTAGGTTTACTGAATACATCACCCAGACCACCACCACTCTGCCTCTCCCAGAATGTCACAAGGCTGCTGAAGGGTGTACGTTCTTCTGGGATGATTCTACTGGACCATGATTCAACAGGGGTGATTCCGCCACACGATGGTTCAACAGCAGTGGTTCTACCAGACGATGTTTCAACGGGAGTGGTTCTACCAGACGATGGTTCAACAGGAGTGGGTCTACCAGATGATGGTTCAACAGGAGTGGGTCTACCAGATGTTAGTTCAGACGGACTGGTTCTACCAGAAGATGGTTCGTACTCGAGGGATCTACCAGGCGATAGTTCAGATGGGCTGGTTCTACCAGACGATGGTTCAACAGGAGTGGGTCTACCAGATGTTAGTTCAGACGGACTGGTTCTACCAGAAGATGGTTCGTACTCGAGGGATCTACCAGGCGATAGTTCAGATGGGCTGGTTCTACCAGACGATGGTTCAACAGGAGTGGGTCTACCAGACGATGGTTCATACTCGAGGGATCTACCAGGTGATAGTTCAGACGGACTGGTTCTACCAGACGATGGTTCATACTCGAGGGATCTACCAGGTGATAGTTCAGACCGGCTGGATCTACCAGACGATGGTTCATACTCGAGGGATCTACCAGGTGATAGTTCAGACGGACTGGTTCTACCAGACGATGGTTCATACTCGAGGGATCTACCAGGTGATAGTTCAGACGGACTGGTTCTACCAGACGATGGTTCATACTCGAGGGATCGACCAAGCGGTAGTTCAGATGTGCTGGTTCTACGAGACGATGGTTCATACTCGAGGGATCTACCAGGAGTTAGTTCAGACCGGCTGGATCTACCAGACGATGGTTCATACTCGAGGGATCTACCAAGCGGTAGTTCAGACGGGCTGGTTCTACCAGATGATGGTTCATACTCGAGGGATCTACCAGGCGATAGTTCAGACGAGCTGGATCGACCAGAGGATGGTTCATACTCAAGGGATCGACCAGGCAATAGTGTATACGGGGTGGATCGACCTGAAGATGGTTCATATGTTCTAGTAGATGATGGCTCAACGGGCGTGGTTCTACCAGACAGGGAATCGACTGGAGTGGATCTACTGGACGATGGTTCAACAGAGGTACTAGTAGGCATAGATTCAAACTGAAGGTCAAGGTTTCTCTTACTGGTACCAGCTACCATTTTACTGGTGAATTTCTGCATCTCTGCTATCTCACTGGTCGTGTAGAAAGGTGGACTGCGAGAGTTCTCCTCGATAAGCAGACTGTTGAGGGGCGTCTCTACCGTATCACTCTGCAGGAACGATGGCATGCGGAGAGTCGTTGCGAACTTTCCGATGTCAATGCGTGGTAATACTCCGTCCATCTTGATAATAGTATCAGGCTGAGTCTAATCTGTAAAAGAAAGAATTATTGTATTAGCAAATGTTTGGAAATAGTCTACTTAACCCTTTCCCAAACGGTGAAATTTTAGGATGTTCCAATTTGAAAGCTGCTGCAGAAGACTTTTTAGATGATCACAAAAGGCCAAAATGTTTATGCTATACCCAATGAAAATATTGAGGCAAAAGGAGAAACTGCTGGTTATCAGCAGTTTCTTCTTTTGTCTAAATGTTTTCCCAATTCTATTTTATCAGGGACGTTTAAACAAGGTCTTGTTTGGGAAAGTGTTTTGTATCTTTGAGGGATTGATGACTTTTCAAAATGTAAAATAACTATCAATGTTCATCAAACCCTATCTTGTGGGTACACATTGATATCATCTATTTAAGACGATTCTAATGAGTACACACAACAAAGGGTTTGGATTTGAAATAACAAAGCTTTATCCCCCCCATCTGTAGCTCTGTTGAATATAACAATAACATCTTGGTTATTTTTGAAAACCTCATAACTACATCTTGATCGACCCTTTCAAAAAGGTGAAATATTAGAATTGTCCTAAATAAAAGTTACCTCAGACAACAAAAAAGGACATGTTTATATATATGGGATTACTGTACATTGAAGTACAGAAAACATTGAGCCCAAAGAGGGAAATGCTGGTGATCAGCATTTTCTACCTGTCTCAATATTTTTCTAATCTTTATCTATTACCCCATTACTACATGGTAACACCTTTTGACTTTCCTACTAGGAACATCAAATTCAATTCAAAGAATCATGGAACAGAAAATATTTATTTCTATCACTTTTCTTCAAGATTCTAGTCCATTACCAGATGCCAAAATTTTAGACTTGTCAAGACATTGCAGTGGCGGATCCAGAGGGGGTTCGGGGGGTTCAAACGAACCCCCCTCTGAAGCCAGATTATTTCAATTTCATGCAGAATTTCAGTCAATGTTGTGTAAAATTAGGAAAACGAACCCCCCTTTTTGCATATTCGAACCCCCCTCACAGAAATTCTGGATCCGCCGCTGCATTGCGGACAACAATTGAAAGTGAATGATATAAAACAATTTCTTTTGTTGTCACAAGCAATTTTTGGACACTTCTGGATGTTTTCCAATCCCTTTATTTTTGGGGTAGTCAAAGAGTCACTGTATGGGAATGAATTAACACATGCTTGGAAATGATGGTCACAATATTTATAACTATTGAAGTAAATCTTTGGCTATGTTAGAAAATGTCCAATTACAGTTTCCAAAGGGTTAAATATTAGACTTGTCCAAATCAAACCATTCGCAAACATTGACACTTTTTGACACCCTCCAAAATACTTTAAAAAACATTGCGGAAAATGAAGAAATTGCTTGTGACAAGCAAATTTTTACAAGCAATTTCTTTATCTCCTATAATGTTTTCTTCCCCAAAAGACCAAAATATACAAAATTATTTTCACTTGAAATTGTTGTGTGTATCATCTTTGAATTGCGAACAGTCTAAAATTTTGTCGTCTGGAAATGGGTTAAAAGCTGCTATAGACGACAAAATAGGAACTATGAACTTTATTTATTGGCATAATTCGGCAAAGTCTTTGGCAATAAAGGACTCCTGTAATTAAATATACAGCAAGATAGATAAGCATTCATTCAAGCACAGAAAATATTGAGACCAAAGAGAATTCTTCTTCTCTTAATATTTTTCTATTAGGGGAATCAAATACAGTTCTCATCAAATAATTACATTTATCAGCAATTATTTATTGCTAAAATTTTAACCCATTACCAATAGTTTTAGACAAGATATTGTTGACAATAAACTGATACTGTTTGATTTAATTTTACGCAAAGCATATTCACTGGTGTTGTACAAAAGTAAAGTGTGCTGAAAGCGATTTAAAAAGTACGCAGATACGACTGAAATAATACGCTTGTTCAGTTACACAGAGCATTGAAGTCTTTGAAAAACATGGTTTTCTAACCCTTTTTAAACGAATCAACAGTGTTGGATTTTCAAGTGAATGAAATGTTTCGGTTATGCCAGGTAGAAAACATTGTAAGAAATACAGAAATTACTTGTCACAAGCAATTTCTTCATTTCAAAATGTTATCAAAAGTCTGATACTTGTGGAACGGGTTGACTAAGGACATTCTGTTCCAATCAGGCAAACAATATAACTATTCTTGCATACAAATTTAATTTAGGTACAATTTTGTTCAAATAGATCCAGCAAAATTGGTATAGATTAGCACAATGATTGATTTCATGGTTTTAACAAGTAAAAAAGTCCACATTTTTTCTTAAAATTCAAAATTTGTTACCAAATGTTTACAAGAGCTGTCCGAAGACAGCGCGCTCGACTTTCTAAGTTGCTTGGTATAAAGGGGGCATAACTCCAAATAGAGTGGTCCCAGGATCATGGGCCCTGATAGTAAGGTAGAGGGTGTGATGGTGAATAAGTATACCAAGTTTGGGTTGAATCCCTTTGATAGTATGGAAGTTATTGATGTTTGAAAAAACTTTAACCTTGGTTGCAACACCGACGCCAACGCCCGGGTGACAGTATAAGCTCTCATTTTCTTCGAAAAGTCGAGCTAAAAATGGTCACTCAAAGAACATTCACACCAAGTTTGGTTTAAATTGGCCCAATGATTGATTCTTAAAGAATTTTTCTTATGATTTCTCAAAGTTTGATAAGCCCTGCCCACCTCGTCACGCACATTTCATGACCTAACAAAATTTTAATTTTCGAAAGGGTCACTCAATGAACATTCACATAAAGTTTCTTTCAATTAAATTGGTCCAATGCAGTGATTGGGAAAGAATTTTTTGCAATGGGACGATGTCCCCATGGTTAGGAAATTCAATGTGACATTTTGAAAATCAATGTGACAATTTTAAAACACATTTTTTTCTCATTTTTTTCTCAGCTTAATTACCGGGCTCATTTATTTAACTTATATGATGAATAGTATAATATCCAGTCTCACAAAAAACATGTATGATTGTATCTCAAGTTAAATGTTTTTAGTAATGACAAAGGCTTAAGCTAATGATAAAGAAACATGCATATTATCAAACAGATTTGTCCCACGATGTTTCGTACTTTTTTCTCGGGATGGAAAATTGAAAGGGACATGGGCGCACTCGATAGGGAAAACGATGTGACATTTTGAATTTTAATGTGACTATGGCGCAAGCCTTTCGCAGTCACTGCCAATGGTTGATTTTTAAAGAATTTTCTTATAATTTCTCCAATTCTGATAAGCCACGCCCATATAAAAATCAAATCAAATCAAAATTTTGTTACGATCATCAGTGACGGGGGGGTTCTATTTTCAGCGATGGAAAGGAGCGGGGGCAAGACAGTTTTGTCTTGATTAATTACTGTTTGAAGTTGTTAAGAGTAAAATTTGAAAGGCAGATAACTGAGCAAATTCTATTCTAATTATTCTAAAATTCATTTATCCAAGATCTTATTGTTATTAACATCATAATCCAAATTTCGTCTTGATTGTTCATTATTTGTGGTTGCAGCAATTTTGTCGATTCAAGGGCACATGCATGACTGACCACTTTCTCACTTGATTGGAGTAAAATTCAAACTCATGCTAAAGCAATTTTGTCAGACTCAAGGGCACATGCATGACTGACCACTTTCTCATTTGATTGGAGTAAAATTCAAACTCATGCAAGGTCTTATAATCAGCAGCATAGTATCAAAGTTTTGTCTTGGTTGATCAATAATCGTAGATTCTAAAGTGTGAACAAGGTCAAAAACAGTCTGAAACGGCAACTTTGTCAAATTCAAGGGCACAAAGCTCTTGACATTCTGAACAGATCAGACTGAAAATCAAACTCATCCGAAATCTTATGGTCCCCAACAATGTGTCCAAGTTTAGTCTTGATTGGTCGATAATTGTAGATTCTAGAGTATAAACAAGGTCGAAAACAGCCGAACACGCCAATTTTGTAAAATTCAAGGGCACATACCGTAATTATTCTAATAAACGCCCAGGCGTTTATTAGAAAAGTGCTTGATGGAAAAGTTCGGGGTGGGCGTTTATTAGAGGTATTCTGATTTCGTTAGTCAAAACATGCAAATCAAATGTCAACTCATGGACTCAAAGTTAATCAAGTAAAAGTTTGCAAAGTTTTGTTACAAGGACTGTAATTTACGATTTTTGGGTGATTATTCCTTTATTGTAAACATATTGGGGGAAGGAAATCATCTCTTTCATTGCTTTTGGAAATGATCTTTGTTTATGACTTAAATAATTATAATCCAAAATCCGGGATGGGCGTTTATTAGAATCACCCTTTCCCGCTTAAATTGTGTTTGAAATATGCATATTTTCAACTGAGATTTGGGGAATGGGCGTTAATTAGAATATGGGCGTTTATTAGAATAATTACGGTAACTCTCGTCTTTCTGGTTCAATCACACCAAAAATCAAATTCATTCGAGATCTTATGGTCTCCAACATTGTGTTCAAGTTTTGTCTTCATTGATCAATAATTGTAGATTCTAGAATGTAAACAAGGTAGAAAACAGTAAAAAACGGCAACTTTGTCAAATTCAAGGGCACATAACTCTAAACTTTATGAACAGATCAGACTGAAAATCAAACTCATCTGAAATCTTATGGTTCTTAACAATGTCTCCAAGTTTAGTCTTGAATGATTAATAATTGTAGATTCTAGGGTGTAAACAAGGTCGAAAACAGCCTAAAATGCCAATTTTGTAAAGGGCACATAACTCTCGTCTTTCTGATTCAATCAAACCAAAAATCAAACTCATTTGAGGTCTTATGGTCTCCAACATTGTGTCCAAGTTTTGTCTTGCTTGCTTGATAATTGTAGATTCTAGAGTATAAACAAGGTCGAAAACAGCCGAAAACGGCAATTTTTTTAAAATTTAATCATAACTCTCGTCTTTATGGTATATCTGACTGAAAATCGAACTCATCCGAGATCCTAAGGTCTCCAACATTATGTCCAAGTTTTGTCTTGATTGATCAATAATTGTAGATGCTAGAGTGTAAACAAAGTTTGAAACAGCACTTTTTGACATTCAAGGGCAGATAACTCAGTACATTCTGGTCCGATCTGGCCTATAATAGAACTCATCCGAGAACTTATGTCCATACTTGCTTTGACCAAGTTTGATCAAGAATGGCCAACTTTTGTGATTGCTAGAGTGTAAACACCAAATTGTTGACAGACGGACAGACGGATGGACGGACGACTGACATTGAGTGACCACAATAGCTCACCTTGAGCACTTCGTGCTCAGGTGAGCTAAAAACACATCACCATTGAATGCACCCAGAGATGAGCCAATTTACATTCTGTGGACCAGTGGACAGACAGATAAAGGCTGGACACCAAATCACTTTGTACCTCTCATCTAAAGGCCTTATCCCTTTCCCAAACAAGACCTGGTTTTGACGTCCCTAATTCAATAGGCTTGTGAAAACATTGAGACAAAAGAAGAAACTGCTGATAACCAGCAGTTTCTCCTTTTGTTTCAATATTTTCTGTGAAATATTGTATGCAAATTTTATCTTAAAATTTGTTGTCTGCAACTGCTTTCAATTTGGACCAACCAAAATGTTGCCGTTTAGGAAAGGGTTAACAAGCAAAGTCAGCAGATGCTACATTCGAAGTAGACTTATAGCAAGATGAGATACCCATCTTTTCTTGCTATTCACCAAAGTGTGACCAAGAATTCCCAGATTTGTCAAGCAGTCTAGAAGATGTACAACCTTGTAAATGTAAAAGAAACAAGATGTGTTGGTGGAACACAAATGCCCCCATGGCCATTTTTGTAAAATGTTACGTTTTTGTAAAGTAAAAGGTTGATAAGGGTTAACAGATGACCTTGAGGAAGGTCAAAGGTCAAATTGCATGAAACAGATAGATATCATTAAAAGGAAGTTGCATACCAAGTTTGAGCTTTGTATGTCAAATGCTTTTGGAGAAATGGCAAAATGTTAAGTTTTCAGACAGACAGACAGACAGATTGACAGACATTCCAACATTTCAGGATTAAGGGTAGACAAGAGGACCATGATGGTCCTAAATCGCTCACCTGAATCAAGATGACAAGATAAAAATGGCAATTAAGTCAAATTCAAAGACATCAACCTAATGGCTTTCTGTTTGGAAACAATTAGGGAATAATTTTGTTCGAATCGATCCTGTAAAGTTGGATATGAATTAGCACAATGGTTGAAGTTATTTATGATTTCGCAATATACAACATACTGCTAATTTTCAAAGCATACTGATCTGTTAGAGATTGATCATTTATGATATATCATTATAACAAATTATAAGCACAATTTACAAGATTTGGTTTGTTATTTGAAAAAATATAGCGAAAGACCACCATCTGATAAGCTAGGCTAATCCTATCTTATTTATTTACATAAGATAAACATATGGACAACCAGAGCAACAGATAAGAGAAATAGACAAGAGGGCCATGATGGCCCTAGATAGCTCACCTGAAATTTCTTGCCTTGTTGAAATAAACATTTTGACCTGTATAGCAGCAAATTAAGAATTTTGCAATAAAGTCCATTTTCCTTAGTTTTTCAAAAGAATGAAACAAAATTCCGCCTTTTCAAAAGTGTTTGCTCTTTTACCCTTTTTCTGATGCCACTGCACTAAGAGCTTTGATATTAATCAAATTCTTATAACAACTTTGAAAGCCCTTCATCCAAAGATCATTCATGTGAATTTGGCCCACTACATGTAGTAAGCCAGAAGATTTTTAAAAGATTTGGCTATTTTCCCCTTTTCTCATGCCGCGGAAGTCAAAGGCTTTGATGGAATCAAAGTCTCTCAAAAACTTTGAAAGCCCTTCACCAAAGGATCATTCATGGGAAGTTTCAAGAATATTGGCAAACTAGTTGAAGGCAGAAGATTTTTACAAGATTTGGCTATTTTCCCCTTTTCTCATGCCGCGGCAGCCAGAGTCTTTGATGGAATCAAATTCTTTTAACAACTTTGAAAGCCCTTCACCCAAGGATCATTCATGTGAAGTTTCCAGAATATTGGCTTGCTAATTAGGCAGAAGAAGATTTTTAAAATATTTGGCTATTTTCCCCTTTTCTCATGCCGCGGCAGCCAGAGTCTTTGATGGAATGAAATTCTTTTAACAACTTTGAAAGCCCTACACTCAAGGATCATTCATCTTAAATTTCAAGAATATTGGCTGACTGGTTAGGCAGAAGAAGATTTTTAAAAGATTTGGCTATTTTCCCCCTTTTCTCATGCCGCGGCAGCCAGAGTCTTTGATGGAATCAAATTGTTTTGACAACTTTGAAAGCCCTTCACTCAAGGATCATTCATGTGAAGTTTCAAGAATATTGACCCACTGGTTAGGCAGAAGCAGATTTTTAAAAAGAGTTGGCTATTTTCCCCTTTTCTCATGCCGCAACAGCCAGATCTCTTTGATGGAATCAAATTCTTTTAACAACTTTGAAAGCCCTTCACCCAAGGATCATTCCTGCCAAGTTTCAAGAAAATTGGTCTACTGGTTTGGGAGAAGAAGATCTTTGAAGAAATTGTGGACGGACGGCCGGCCGGACGGACAGACGGACGACGGACAACGACCGATCACAATACCTCACCTTTAGCACTTTGTGCTCAGGTGAGCTAATAAATGAAATAGAAACAGCACTCTAAATTTATTATTTATATCCAAACACTATGTAGAATTTAATCTTTTCAAGCAGATGATTGAAATGATCACCAACAACATAGGATTTGATGAGTATTGAAACAAAATGTTGATTTCTGAAAAGCTATCATCTCCTCTTATCTGCAGCCTGTATGATTCCCAAAGTAAATGGTTCAAAATTGCCTTGTAAAAGGTAGAACCAACAATATAAGGCTTAGTTTCCATGTATAGTGATGATTTCTTGTATTCTGGTAGCCATTCATGAAATGAGGTCTTACACAAAGTTTCAAGGTTCTAGGCCAAACATTTTAGAAGAAAACTAAGTATCTCTGTGACAAGCCGCAGTAAAGTATAATTTTCAATGCAAGAAATTTCCCCAACCCTGCCACACCCAAATAAGGCATATACTTTTTATAAAATCAAAAAATTTCAGATACAATTTTGAAACGAGTCACTCAAGGAACTTTCCAGTCGCATTTGATTTAAATTGGCCAAACGGTTGATTTTTTAAAGAATTTTCTTCTGATTTCTTTAAGTCTGATAAGCCCCTTTTTCCCTGCCACGCCCACATTTTTTGACAAATTTAAAAAATTGTGAACAAATTTTGAAAAGAGTGACTCAAGGCACATTCCAACCCAGTTTGGTTCAATTTGGCCCAATAGTTGATTTCTAAAGAATTTTCTTCTGATTTCTCTAAGTCCGATAAGCCCCTTTCTCCCTACCACGCCAACATTTTTTCACAGATGTACAAATTTGTGAACAAATTTTGAAAAAAGTAACTCAAGGCATATTCCAATCGAGTTTGGTTCAAATTGGCCCAATAGTTGATTTTTAAAGAATTTTCTTTTGATTTCTCTAAGTCGGATAAGCCCCTTTCTCCCTTCCACGCCCACATTTTTTGACAAATGTAAAAATTTATGAACAAATTTTGAAAAGAGTGACTCAAGGCACATTCAAACCGAGTTTGGTTCAAATTGGCCCAATGGTGGATTTTTAAAGAATTTTATTATGATTTCTCTAAGTCTGATAAGCCCCGCCCTGCCACGCCCACATTTTTTGACTTATCAAAAATTCGCGAACAAATTTTGAAAAGGGTCACCCAAGGAACATTCCTGCAAGGTTTGGTTAAAATTGCCCAAATGGTTTGGGAGGAGAAGATGTTTAAAGAAATTGTGAACGGACGGACAGATGGACGGACGGACGGACGGACAGATGGACGGACAGACGAACGGACGATGAGCGACCACAATAGCTCACCTTGAGCACTTTGTGCTCAGGTGAGCTAAAAAGTGCCACATAAAATGGCATGGTTTAAGAGGTTTTGTTCTTCATTTCATATAAATCATGGACGGATTGAACAACATAAACACCATGAGGTTCGCCCTGATGGACAGCGGACGGACGGACAAACGGACGGACATGAGTTAAACAATTTGTCCACGATCTCTCGATACGGGGGCATAAAAATCCCATGAATATGTTCCACTACAGACAAACAGCACAGTCCTGTCACAGGAGTGAAACCATCTGCAAAGATATCTAGAGTCTATAAAGAAATTTTCAAAAGTCTCTCAAGAGAAAATCCAGAAACAGCACCAAGGGACTACGGTGTCATTGAGAAATGAAAGAAAGCAGAAAAACAAACCTACCAGGGTGAAACTTTAGCAGATGAAACGATTCAAGTTACTCAGGGAGCACCCATTTGTTCAGGAAGTTAACCCTTTCCCAAACAAGACCTGGTTTTGACGTCCCTGATAGAAAGGGCTTGGGAAAACATTGAAACAAAAGAAGAAACTGCTGATAACCAGCTGGTTATCAGCAGTTTCTTCTTTTGTTTCAATTTTTACCCAAGCCCTTTCGATTGGGGACGTCAAAACCAGGTCTTGTTTGGGAAAGGGTTTAACATCGTCTTGAAAAATGATATTGACTGGAAGCCACAGAAACCAAGAGATCTAACAGATCTAATAGAACCTTTGTATGAAGCTGTGGCACTGCAAATGACAGGTCTGCAAGCCTCAACATATGGTTCAGGTATCTACTATCTGGTATCAGGATATAGTCGCTATCTGATCCTAACAGCCATATGGAGTTCTAAATCCAGAAAACAAAAGGACAAACTATTTGACCCTTTCCCGAACAAGATCTGGTTTTGACGTCCCTAATAGAAATAGTTTGGGAAATATTGAAACAAAAGAAGAAACTGCTGATAACCAGCAGTTTCTCCTTTTGTCTAAATATTTTCTATTCCATATTTCACCCAAAATCAATCTTTAAAAACTTCCATTATGTCACTTGTGACAGTTTTTGAAGTGAATCACCCTAATTTTTTGCCATTTAAGAAAGGGTTAAGGACTTTTTGTTCGACAGGAATAGGAAGTCAACTTCTGAAAGCTTTGAAATGCCCATTGAACAGTTACTGGCAAAGAAAGCAGGTCAAAAGAGGAAAAGAACCAAACCACTAACAGACACTTTTAAACTGAAACTATTCTGTATGTCCATAATATTTCAGGCTACTGCTTTAACTCCCCAATCAATTCCAAACAAGAGGGCTATGATGACCCTATATTACTCCACTAGCTTACCTGTCCGATGTAGCTTATTTAAAATTTTAATTATGTAATAATACAGCAAAATATCATTTTTACTACACAATACATCGTCAGTGTAAATGCAAAACCTCGTATGTCGATTGGTGCGATTTTCAAAGTACAAACTTGTGTGCACTGTGTAGAGGATTCTCGCAGGTTTTGAGATATTTTGACTGATCAGTATATGTTGACACATTATTTGTGAACAATATGTCCAAGTTTCAAGTAAGGCATTTCAGTTTGGGAAAAGTTACTACACTTTTTTCCCTCCCCTTTAAAATTTTCCAAAACCGAGATACGAGGTTTTGCATTTACAACGACGACATAATTTAATTGCTGCCCATATCATCCACAGTAGGCTTGGTTGACATATTTTATTTTCAATTACAATCTTTCATACAAGGATAAATTTACCAAATAACATAATTAGTGCCAAACAGTGCAGCAGGCATTTTCATCAGATGGAAATTCCTTCAAGGAATACAATAGAGATCTATTCAAACAGTATTCATGCTTAACTTCAATGAAATCCAATAAGTGATTTCAGGAGGAAATTTAAGTTTTCATAAAACAAAACAAGATGCTGCCACACCCACAGTTTTTGACAAATTTGTTAAGAAGTTTTGAAAGGGGTCACTAAAGGAAAATTTCTGCCATGCTTGGTAAAAGTAGACCCAAAGGACAAAGAAAAAGATTTTAGAAGATTATTTTCTTGATTTCTGATAAGCTCTGCCCTGACATACCAACATTTTTTGAAAAATCAAAAAATTATGACCACCTTTTGAAAGGAGTCCCCACAGAACATACCTGCCAAGTTTGGTCAGGATTGGCCCAATGGTGTATGAGAAAATATTTTTAAAGAAATTGTTGATTACTTCCAACAACTGACGCACAATTAGACACAAGGTCCTGGGTTGGCGCTGCCGATCGCCATTGTCCAGGGTTGGCAATCGACCAGTCAATACTGGTTTTAAACCGGTCAATACTGGTCAATACTGGTCGATTGGTGGTCGATTGGTCAATTGAAATAGTTGGTAGGAAAATGCTCACTGTTTGTGAAACATCATTGTCCCCGAAAGGCCAATGTCAAGTTTCAGACTGACAGACAGACACCAGTAAAACAATATGCTCGGGCGTTTATTAGTCGATGGAAAAATCGTGGTGTTTTTTTTTTAGAGGTATGTTGTATTCTAATTATGTTAGCCAAAATTTGTGAATCAAGTGTCAATTCATGCACTCAAATTTAAGCATGTTGAATTTAGCAGTTTTGTAATAAGGTAGCAGCAAAGTACAATTGTTAGTGTAATTCACTGTTAGCACCAGATTGGGGACTGTACAGCCTCTCTATCATTGGTTTTCGAAATTCTCTTTGTTTATGACAAACATTGACATACATCGGATCTGAGGATCGTCAAAATTGTTCTTGAAAATCTTGATTTTCAGTGGAAATTTGAGAGTAGGTGTTGATAAACCCTTTCCCAAACAGAAAACTTCTAGGGTGGTCCAAGCTGATGCAGACGACAAAATGTTAATAAAGATTGAAATTGTGTGCGATATAGCCAAGAAAATATTGAGACAAAAGGAGAAAGTGCTGGTTATCAGCAGTTTCTTCTTTTGTCTCAATGTTTTCACAAGCTTATTCTATTAGGAACGTCAAAACCAGGTCTTGTTAGGGAAAGGGTTAAGATAACTTAAGCATGCTGTGTATGGTGCACTTACATTATTACATCGCTTGGCACCATTTGTGAAGTCATGTATACATTTTTCCGTCATTGCAAAACTCACATTTGGACAATTCAGACAATATTAGGAAGGAGCAAAGTTAATAAAATGATAAAGATGGCTCAGCGCAAAACAGTTGTAACTGCCTATAAACGTATAGGCAGTTACAGTCATTTTGCACTGAGCCATCAAAATGTTCTGTTTCCATTTTTTAACCTTTATTTTATTATCATTTCTTTGATTGCATTTGATTGTTTTTTTATATTAACAATACCTGGTTCTGACATCCCTTACACAGAAAGCTTGGGAAAATATTGAGACAAAAGGAGAAAATGCTCATAATCAGCATTTCCCCTTTTGCCTCAATATTTTCAGTACAATAATATACAAAGGAACTAATTCTTATTAATGGCCATTTTGTCAGTCATTATCAACAGCATTTTTTTCATCATTATTGTTTTTATATATATTTTTAGGTCATCCAACGCTTCTAACGCTTTTCTACGAAAATCTCGTATCTGCCGCCTGTTTTAATCTGCAGATACGAGGTTTTCGATATAATTTGGTCACCGCATAGTCGTTCAAAATGTCTGAGTCCGCCGAAAAAGTAGGCCTACCTTTGAACAATTCAAAATTACTCAAATAACATAATCATCGTAAAGACTTGAAATCATTTCTTAATTGTTTTATCAAAACAATGCAGCAGTTTGCTCATAAGTGCGAAAACTATCAACTTCTCTTTTTGGCGGAAAGTTTGATTCGAACTATTCTAACTGGTGTGGCAGACTAGAGCAGACGAGAATTTCAACACCAAATTACTGCGCCACAAAGTTTGTGTAATCGGACATTTCCGTGAAGCACTCGTAGATTCACGGAAAATCTATTTATATCCTGACTCTAGTCGAGTCCTTCTCCTTGTTCAATTGCTATGCGCACAATCGCATTTTACAACACATGCATTTTATCGGGTTATACGCTCACGTGTTAACACTTCGCGGTGTAAAGCTAGTCTCCTATGCTTTGACCAACTAAAGTGTTACCGTAACGGCGTTGACGGACTTTGAGCCGTCTTGAGTACATACAACGTAATTTTATTCATCCTTATTAATCCAGGCTTAGGTTTAACAGGAATTTAACAATCTTTCTTCGACCTGGGCTTGACATATAGGCTATTTATGAGTTAATTGTAGGCCTCTGTCTCTGCAGATGATAGGGGTGATAGAGTTATCTCTTTCACAAACGACAGAAAGAACAATCCAAAGTAAAAGCTAATGCGAAAAGCAAAGAGGACAGCAAAAATAAAAAGAAAGCAAGATCTAGATTTGTGTGCAGAAAATACGAGCTCACTTTTTTCAAATTCTGAGTTTGACACACATATTATTAGAATTGTTGATCAATGTTTGTGGTCTAACCTTTACCATTATTTACAATGTGCTATATTGTAAATTTAATTATCTAAATCTGGTCAGTTCTCATGCCACTTTTGTGAACCATATTAAATTTAACTTCATTCCTCATTCTGAATTTTGCTCAGAAATTTTCCCGTCATAATATTAATATTTTTCATCGTGCAAAGTTTAACCTTTCCTAAGCAGTCAGGCCCGTAGGAAGCAATTTGATAAGGGGAAGGGCTCAAAACTCTGTCCGGGTTAGTGTCTGAACATCTTAAGGGCTAATTGGCCTTTTCTTCAACTTTCTATGTAAAATGAGGAAAATTCGATATTTTTGGCCAACATTTGGGGCTTATCCCATCCCGTAGCCCCACCTGTGCCTACGGACTTGCATAAAAAACGGAATACTGTTGCTACATGTAATGTCAAGTTTGTGTTGATAATTTAGATAAATATTAATATGTAAAGTTTAGCTGAAGAATTGTTGAAAGACAGATTGAGACATAGAAAAAATGTTGAATATCAAAATGCTTTCGTTTTGCCACAATGTATCCTCAAACCAGGGATGCGGAATTCACAAGACCGACTTGCCCGACACGGGTTTTGCGGTGGACGGGCAATGGCTTTTTCAAGTGAGCTTGTCCGCGGGCAAGTGCATATCAAGGGGATCAAAATGTGATAAGAACGAAATTTTAATCTTATTTTTGCTCACGATCCGTCTGAAAAAATCCATTTCAATCAAATCACATTTCAATTTTAAATTGAAAGAAAGGTATTGGCATGTTCACATAGTTTAGAGGCCTAATGCATTATGCATAAGCTTTCGCATGAGCAATTTCTGCAAAATATATGATAAAAGGTAAACAAGTGTTTGAATTGTGTCCATTCAGTTTTATATGTTAACTGAAATAGAGTTCTGTCTAGATGTTGTTTTTCTGGACAAGTAAACTTTGCCTTCGGACAAGTAGAAATTTGAGTTCAACTTGTCCGAGGACAAGTGGAAAAATTCCTTATTTCCACACCCCTGCTCAAACCTTTTTATAATGGATATCAAAAAGATATAATGTTTTACAAACTGTTAACCCAGACAATTCATTAAGGCAGTCCATCCGTAATGAGATTCATTCGACGTCGGATCATTTCTGACGACGCCGTAAATATTTTTAACATACAGTTATCACGGTGGGGATTGTGCATGATGGGATGGATAACGACTACCAACAATAGGGAACGATTTTATCAAGTAAACGTGACGTAATTTCGGACAAATAAATATTATTTTGTTGGTGTTGTTATAAAATCTCGTAACTACGGCTTGAATCAACCCGTAGTTACGAGATGTTATAACAACACCGACGGTTTATCAAAACATAACGGTAAACTCAGTCTATTTTTTGCACAAAATTTGATTCCAACTCGCCTCGCTTCAGGTAAGACATTTTGCAATAACTCTGTTATTTCTGTATCAATTTTCAAGCGGTTTGCTGCATGTACCCCGCCTTATCGAGCTCTTTCATCGGATGTATGACATATTAGATAACTCATGATACTTTTTCCGAAATATTGTCCCAACCGACCAGAAAGCGAAATGGTAACGACTACGGCCAAATTAACCACGCTTCAGGTAAGAATTTGTGCAATAACTTTCTTATTTCTGCATCAATTTTCATGCGGTTTGTTGCATGTACTCCGTCTTACTGAGCCCTTTTCTCAGATGTATTATTTATCTGGAACTTCCCTGTACTTTTCTCAAAAACCGATCCCAACCGACTAGAAAAGGGGCCTGAATTTTTTGTCGTTTTTCTAGTCGGTTAGGATCAATTTTTGGACAAAGTACAAAGATTCTATAAACAAGTTATATATCCCAGGAAAGAGCTCACTAATGCGGGGTACATGCAACAAACCGCTTGAAAATTGGAGCAGAAATAAGAAAATTATTGCTCAATTTCTTACCTGAAGCGAGGCAAAATTTGTCCGTATACTTCATATTCGTTATCCATCCCATCATGCACAATCCCCACCGTGGTTATACTCCGTAAATATTGACCTGAACCCGGTGAATATGAAATGAGTAATTGTGACACGGAATAACAGATACTCGCCAGCAATCCTCACTGTCGAGCAGAGTCGATAGTTTCCATATGCATTATGACTTTGTGTTCTGCACATGCTTCTCGTGTCAACATATGTTGGAGAGTTATAATTTCGTATTAAAATTACTCATTGCATATTCAACAGGCTCAGGTCAATATTTACGGAGTTATATACCCGTTCAGCACGGACACGTTACGGGTTAAAAGAAATCGACACTTTCCATCACCGAATGTTTACGACATCACCCGAAAAAATACGACATCGTGTAATGGATTTGGTTTATTGGGGTTTTACGCAGTTTTCAACTACTAGGGTCATATCGCGGCGGACCGTGTAATGGAGTAGATCTATATTGTTGACAATTACCCTTTCGTCTCCTATGATTTCTTTTCTAGAAATATCAAATTTTTGCTTATGTTAACTCGGGAATAAGAGTATAAGGATTAATTTTAATGTGCAATCAGATAACAACATTGAGAGTATTTTACGAATTCAATGTAAATTTAAGAAAATTGACCATTTACTGTATTTCGAATCCTCTGTTTCCCGACCTTCAGTACTGTCAGTACTTTGATTTTTTTATTAATCATCAGTATTGTTCATATTTGCATTTTTGCAGAGAATCCCTACACCTTTTAACCCTTTCCCAAACAACAAAATTGTAGGGTGATCCAATATGAAAGCCAATACAGAAAACATAATGGCTGTCCATGAAGATTGTTAAAGGAGAACCTTAAAAAATTTACGATTTCGCAGTTCATCCTTATAAATCGCTCGGAAATGGTTTAAAAACATTACAAGCAAAGTTATTACGTTAAGGAAAGCATTAACCCATTGCAAACCAGCAGCCAAATTATCGATTTTACCAATACACAAAATTCGCCGCATCAATTACTTCCCTTGGATTCTGTATCCTTGGATACGAAATAGTCGAACCTGTCTACATTGACAACTGCGTCATTTATCGATAATCGAGTGATCTGATATTAACCCTTTCCCATACAGTGACGCTTTTTGACGCACCTCAAGCAAAATCCAAGGGAAAATATTGTGGAAAATGAAGAAATTGCATGCAGCAAGCAATTTCTTCATTTTTTTACAATGCTTTCCAACACAAAATTGAAAGATTTCTAAATTTTCATGGGCGTGTAATTGACTTCTTCGACACTTTCAAATTGGAACAGTCCAAAATTTTGCCGTCCGGTAATGGGTTAAGGTTTATGGAATATCGCTTCAAAATCATGTTGTGTGTAGCTTACCATTGCAATGTTAACTTAGTAACCCATAAAACATTATAATATATATTTGTTTTTCCGAGGAAATCAAATTGAAAACGAAAGTGGATTCTGAGATTGAACCAGGACCGAACAACTTCTACTTAATTTGTACCGTCAGGTCATTCAAAGATTATGCAAAATTTGATGACAAACAAATCTTTATCCAAACGCCGTGCTAAAACATAATTATCAAGATTGCGTGTTCATTAGTGCTGCTCCTAAAATGCGATATTCTCTGCCGTTCGAAACAGGCATTGTTTCAATTCACAGGGTTTCATCCTACCCATTACCAAGGAAAACGCTAAGAATTTAGACTGGTCTAAATTTAAAAATGTTGCAGACGAAAATAGCAAGTGTATGGAATTTATTTTTTGTCTCTTTGGGTAGAAAACAATGTATGGAAGGAAGAAATTGTCTGTCTAAATCAGTTTCTACTTTTACTATAATCGCATTAGCGCGTGAGAGTTAAAAAAGTGAAGTGAAAAAGAAATACAATCTATGTGTGTTGGTTTTCTCAAAACAGAAAAGGCTTGGTAAAAACATTGAGACAAAATATTAATATGCTGATAATCGACGTGATCACCTTTTGTTTCAATATTTTCTGCGACATATAGAGAATCCCTTTTTTATCAGCATCCCTTTGTTATCTGTAGCAGCTGTTAAAATTGAACTCTAATTTTGTGCTATTTGGGAAAGAGTTGAGAGTGCATAAAGATCGTTATGGGCATTTATCGAACAGTTTTGATATAATACTGTATCATTATGAGTTGCAGGCGATAAAATTAAGATTGGGCATTTTTTTTTAATTATCATGAGATATCAAAGTATTGCTAAAAGGAGAAAATGGTGACCTTAGCATTTAATCCTTTTCTCTCTTATTTATTTATTTATTTATTTATTTATTGTTTCCTTGTGTCATCGAAAATAAAAGGATCATTTTTGAAAATTGATTTCAATCGAAAAAAGCGTTAATAGTTTTTTTCTTTTCATACAATAATTGGAAATAAACACTTTATTACATAATGAGCTGATTAATTACACAAACCATAACGGGTGTAAGATACAGGTCAATAAACACGGGTGTCAAAGATGTCATAAAACACATGTTTATTCACTCCCTTTACTCAGTACAGCAATTAATGGAAGCAGTTTTCAAAAATGCCCTTTTCTAAAACATATGATCTGGTGAAAACCAGGAAAAAACGATCGTAGTTTTCCCTTTTTAATTCAACAATCCGAATCTCCTCGCTATATTGCAAATAAATTCTCTCTTTATCAATATCAAATTGATCTTCTGTAGCTTCGGAATTGGAAACCTCTAAAACATTGTAGTTTTGGAAAGAATTAACCCATTTCCAACGGCAAAAATACTCTGGTTTCGTCTGTAATCAAAGTAGTTGCAGACAACAAGCATGTTTAATTTTACGATTTTCATTTTTCATCAATATTTCTTGTGAAAGATTGCACAAAAACCCTATTCTTATGAACACCAATATTGACGGATAAAATCTTAATATTCGCCTTTTTCATTAGTTTTTTCATTGCGCATATTCCTTTATTCATTCAATAAATAAACATTTCAATTTACGTCTATAACATACTAGATCTATATATGTCCCCATTCGTTCCTTCACTTTTCAAAAAAAATATATATATAATTTCAATCATTTCGTGTTTGTCCACCGTTTACTCTAGTACGATCACTTCGTTACGGGATAGTAGATGAAAACGGCGTAAAACCCCAATAAACCAAACTTATTTACAAGATTAATACAAACTGTCAAATATATATTATGTTTATTTTCTTTACCGAAATAATTAAGCCGTACATAAAAGCCTAATAAATACATACTGTCGATTTCTTCGCCGTTTATATCGCTGAAATTCAGTGTCATATTCTACTTCGAAAATGACGTCACTTGTCACGTGACCGATCAAGTGCCCAGGTAATATGAATATGATAAATGACCAAAGGGAAGTAATTTGAAAGGGAGAGGAAGTAATTTGCAAGGGAGATAATTTTTCGCACAAATTTTGATACGGAAAATTAAAATCTTGAATAATTTCTTTTTTCATTCATAATTTGAAAAATGTTTTTACTAAAATGATTCATTGAATGATGTTGTTTTGTATAAAAGAAGAATCAGACGCCTATATTATTTCCCTTTAAGATAGGTTTGATGTAATATGAGACAAAAGGAGAAAATGATGGTACCATCATTTTCTTCTTTTTCCTAAATGTTTCCCAAGTTTTTTATCATGGAAGTCAAAACCTTATTTAGGAAAGGGTTAAAGAGTTAAAGACTAGAGTCCGATGCACATCCACACCCCTTAATCTATTAAAGACGACAAAACTTGAGTTCCAAATTTAAAAGAGGTCGAAGACAACAATTTCAGTAGAATGAAATTTTATTTTTTGGTCTTTCTCTCCAGAAATGATGAAAATTTTATTCACTGACAATTTCAAGGAAATTTTAGCAAGAGGCCCAAAAGGGCCTGAATCACTCCCCTGACTAAATAAGTAAAAGAATGATCTCATGAGCCTCCAATTGCCATACCCCCATCTTCTGACAAAGCCTTAATTGGCACAACGGTTGATTTTTCAAGAATTATTTTGCAACTTCTGTAAGTTTGATAAGCCCCATCTACATTTATAGAGTAATCACAATTTCATAAACAATTAAAGTATGGGGCTAGATGAGGAAAATCATCTGATGGTTGATTTTTAACTAACTATTTTGTGATTCCTGTAAGCCGTACCCTCCCTAGCTGCCATATTGTAGCCACAAACTTGATAATGGGTATTGGTTTGTAACAATAGTTACAATACCTAGAAACCCAGATCAAAATTAAAAAAGGTTTCAGTTACATTATTGCAACTTTACCCTCCCATGTCCAAATTTATGGACCAAGTCTCATGTATACCTAAAGTAAAGGGTCTGGTCACCCAATTAAGAAAATTTCCACCAAGTCTTAATTGGGCCCAATTGTTGATTCTTTATTTAAAGGGACATTTCATTCCAATTTCATTTTTTAAAGTATGTCTTGATGCCAAGATTGGTTTTTCTAATGAGTATAAATACTATTGGTTTTTTGAAGTCGTTGCCAATAAGCGAGAAACACGCATTTAAAGTTGAGACATAATCGATAAATTGCTTATAAATCCGAACTGTTGTCCACAACAATTTGTTCAATTTTAACACAAAAATATAAATTTCTCGTAAACGGCGCAATATTTTGGCTTGAAATTTTCAGAATTTTCATAAGGAAATATGCTTTTTCAGATAAAAATAAAAGTAAAATTTATGACAAAAATTCTGAAATGTCACTTTAAAGAATTTTTCCATGATTTCTCAAAATCTGATAAGCCCTGCTCTGCCATGCCCACATCAATTGACCAATCAAAATTTCATGTACAATTTACAGTTGAGAACATCATGAAATTGACATTTATACCATTCCATTCCGATCAAAACCATTCCACTCAAGCGTTCATTCATTCCGTTCACAAAAACATTCAAACCGCTCATAAAACATTCACACCGCTCAATAAACGTTCCCTGGTTTAATTGGTTGTTATAAAAAAGAATGCATTTCATTGGCCGAAATATTACTGTGGGCGTTTTATCGATAAACCTTCATACCTATAATATTGGTAAATTCCCAATATCGGACTGTTACTATTTAAAGATCACGTTTGATTGGTTGAACGGTTATCGTGGGCGTGTTATCGATTTTTTAGATACACAAAATCATTCAAAACGCTCATTCCATTCATCCATTCATTCGCTCACAAAACGATCCCATTCCACTCAGAATGTCAATTTCATGATGTTCTCAACTGTAAGTAAAGAGCTATCAATCAACCAAACGGTGGATTTTTAAGATATCTTTTTGTGATTTTTATAAGTCCTATAAGGGCAAGTTTAAAAAAAATGTGACCGTTCACTTTTTACATGCCTCAGCTTTTACAGAGAAACATTTTCTACCCAATCAAAGCTAAAAAGATGTGTTATTGTGTGTTTATACTGGGTACCAATTAGTTTAAAGAAAATTGCTTCACAAATGAAAAAGATATGTCATTTAACCCTTTCCCAAACAAGACCTGGTTTTGACATCCCTAATAGAAAGGGCTTAGAAAAACATTGAAACAAAAGAAGAAACTGCTGATAACCAGCAGTTTCTGCTTTTGTCTCAATATTTTCAATGCCATAGTTTACACAAATCCTATTTTAATAACATCCATTTTGTAATTTGTGTCTGTTTTTGAAGTGAATCATCGTAAAATTTTGCCGTTTGGGAAAGGGTTAAACATGTCAAAAATGTCAGGAGTGAAACGCTTTTTGTGTGACACTTAACACTTTGACAAGATTTCTAAGCTATGGTAAATAAAAGATAGTGACAGGATTCTACAATAAGCAATTGTAATTCATAAAACAACATGTGCATCATCATCTTAAAATTACCTTTACATCTTATATTCACTGGTTTAGGATGCGGAGCCTGTTTTATACAACAACCCTCTAAATTTTATGTCAGGAGTGAAACACTTTTATTTTTTAAAATGTGTTCTCATTTTTGTCTATTCAGCCAGAAATCTACCACTCAAACTGTTTTACGAAGCCATCAACCATGTGGACATTCTGCACGCTACTATTTAGTGATTCGTGGGTTACAATTTCTCATATTGTGCAATATATATGCTGTCAGGAGTGAAACGCTTTTTTGTTGTCATTTTGCAAGATTGTGCACACAATTTAAGCTAAAAGTTAGTGAACATGAATTTTAAATACAAGAGGACCATGATGGTCCTATATCGCTCACCTGAACCAAAATGATATAAGCAACACTTTTCTTCAATTCAAAAAATATTTATGACTTTTAGACTGAAAACGAACTTATGGTCAATAACATTGTGAAAATCGAACTCATCCAAGATTTCATCTTGCCCAACATTGTGCCCAAGATTTGTCTTGTTTGATAAATAATTGTAGATTCTGGAGTATAAACAAGGCCGAAAACAGCCGAAAACAGCAATTTTGTCAAATTCAAGGGCACATTACTCTTGACTTCCTAGTCAGATCAGGCTGAAAATCAAACTCAACCGAGATCTTATGATATCCAACATTGTGTCCAAGATTTGTCTTGATTGGTCAATAATTGTAGATTCTAGAGTGTAAACAAGGTCTAAAGCAGCCGAAAACGGCAATTTGATCAAATTCAAGGGCACATAACTCTCCACTTTTTGTCAGATTGGACTGAAAATCAAACTTATCAAAGATCTTATGGTCTCAAACATTGTGTTCAAGTTTTGTCTTAATTGATAAATAATAGTAGATTATAGAGTGTAAACAATGTCAAAAACAGCCGAAATCGGCAATTTTATCAAATTCAAGGGCACAAAACTCTCATCTTTCTGGTCAGATCAGACTGAAAATCAAACTCATCTGAGATCTTATGGTCTCCAACCTTGTGTCCAAGATTTGTCTTGATTGGTCATAAATTGTAGATTCTAGAGTGTAAATAAGGTCGAAAACAGTCAAAAACAGCAATTTTGTCAAATTCAAGGGCTCATAACTCTCAACTTTCTGGTGATCAGATAAGACTGAAAATCAAACTCATTTCAGATCTTATGATCTCCAATATTGTGTCCAAGTTTTGGATTGATTGATCAATAATTGTAGATTCTAGAGTGTAAACATCATCGAAAACAGCCAAAAATGACAATTTTGTCAAATTCAAGGGCAAGTAACTCTCGACTTTCTGATCAGATCAGACTGAAAATTACACTCATCCGAGATCTCATAGTCCCAAACATTGTGTCAAAGTTTTGTCTTGATTGATGAATAATTGTAGATTCTAGAGTGTAAACAAGGTCAAAAACAGCCGAAAATGGCAATTTTGTCAAATTCAAGGGCACATAACTCTCGTCTTTCCAGTCAGATCAGACTGAAAATCAAACTCATCCGAGATCTTATGGTCTGCAATGTTATGTCCAAGATTTGTCTTGATTGATCAATAATTGTAGATGCTAGAGTGTAAACAATGTCAAAACTAAGTATTTTTCGCATTCAAGGGCAGATAACTCCTGCATTTCTAGTTCGATCTGACCCATAATCGAACTCATCCGAGATCTTATGGCCATACATGTTTTGACCAAGTTTGGTCAAGATTGGCTTATGTTTGTAGATGCTAGAGTGTAAACACGAAATTGTGAACGGACGGACAGACAGACGGACAGACGGACGACGGACAAAAAGTGACCACAATAGCTCACCTTGAGCACTTCGTGCTCAGGTGAGCTAATAATTTGGACACTGCTTTACCATTTAGAATAGTTTTTAGGCATCCTAATTAAGAAATCTGGATGATATTCTGTAAAAATAGCTGTTATTCTTAAAATTTAAATGTCACACTTTGGTCACATTTTTTTTTAAACCTGCCCATAAGCGCTGCCCTGCCACACCCACATTCATAGACCAATCAAAGTTATATCCGCAATGTAAGTACTGAGCACCACCGGCTGGACATTTCTGTCAAGTTTGATCAAAATTAGTCCAGTCGTTTGAGAGAAGATTTTTATCACCAGCATCTTCCCCCTCAAAATTTTTTAGCTAGAATGTACATCCATAACATAAATAACCAGTTTTATGTCTTCAGCAACTATCAAATTGCAAATTTTGTCTGTTTGAAAAAGTTGAAATACTCTTGCACACAAATTGATTTATTTTGTTATCTCATAATCGATGTCTATCATCTGCAGCAGCTTTAACCCATTACCAGACAGCAAAATTTGGATCCAAATTAAAAAAATATTTCTAGGGAGAATAGAATTTTACTTTTCTTGGTCTTCTAGTGTAGAAAATATTGCATGAAATATAGAAATTGTTTGTCGCAACATTTCCACAATGTTTTCTAAAGCCTTCATGTCAAAAAGCATCAATGTGTTGGAAAGATTTAAATCAGTAGTCCAAGTATTTACAATTTTGAGGACAGAGGAGAAAATCCTTATTCATAGCCTTTCCCTCTTTTTCCTTATTGTTTTCAAAGAATTTTCAGCATTACAAGAACTTAAACCCTTTCCCAAACAAGACTAGGCTTTATTGTTCAATAATATGAAATGATTATGAAATACTGAGGCAAATGAAGAAAATGCTGATAATCAGTATTACCTCCTTTAGCATCAATATTTTTCTTCCCTATATTGCGCACAATGTCTTTTTTCAATATCAATTTTATCGTCTGCAGCGGCTTTGAAATTGGAACAGTTTAACCCTTTTCCAAAACAAGTGATTCGGTCGGCACAATCCCTTCAGCCAATCAAAAACGTCGTCAGTATTAAAGTGCGGACCTGCACTCATTCGGTGAAAAAGCTTCGGTCTTTTTCGTTAAAGTATTACCAACTTTCAGCATTATATATCTTGACGACTACGCCAAATTATTAAAAATGTGTTGGTAGTTAGAAAGTTTAAATCACATTCTTGAAATAAAGAGTTTTGTTTATGAACTTTAACGATGGATTTTTGAAATATTCTGCCTCAAAAATGGTATCTCGTAACAATAAAGACCGAAGTTGTACCCTCGATGAAAAAATGAAAGTGAGGCTATGACGTCATGCCGACCAATTCTAGACTGGATTTTGATGTCCCTGGGAGAATAAGCTTCGGAAAACATTGAGGAAAAAGAAGAAAATGCTGATATTCAGCATTTTCTCCTTTTGCCTTGATATTTTCTGTGCCATATTGCACAAAAATCAGTTCCTTTTCCACATGAATTTTGTTGTTTAGAGCAGCTTCCAATTTCATCACCCCAAAATTTTGCTGTTTGGAAGGGTTAATTTTTTTTTTTTGGGGGGGGGGGGGAATGGTTAAACCTTTATGGAAGAGTTTAAAGTATTTGTTTTTTAGTCTGTATTTTCTCGTTTTGCCAACTTAACTTCAAAATTTCATTATAAAATGACAGATATTGGTGTTTAATTATACATACAAATCTGGATTCCTGGTAATTTCAGCTTAACCCTTTCCCAAACAAGAACTGGTTTTGACGCCCTAATAGAATTGGCTTGGGAAAACATTGAGACAAAAGAAGAAAATGCTGATCAGCATTTTCTACTTTTGCCTCAATATTTTCTGAGCTATGTTATTCACAAATTCTATCATTATCAACATCCATTTTGTCATCTGCAGCAGCTTTTGAATTGGAGCAACCATAAAATTTGTCGTATGGGAACGGGTTAACTCTTTCCAGAGCAGTAAAAAATCAGGGTTATCCAAATCTTAAGCTACTGCAGACAACAAATTATGTATTTAGAGTCAAGAAAATATTGAGACAAATGGAGAAAATGCTGAACATCAGCATTCTCCTCAATTGTCACAATTTTTTCCAAAGCATTTTCTGTCAGAGATGTCAAAACCAGGTCTTTGTTGGGAAATAGGTTTTCTGTCCAAAATGACAACTATTTAGTCCAACTTGAAAGGATTTACATTAGACAATATAACAAATGGGTAAATGTTTGAAGCAAAGAAAATATTGAAGGAAAAGTAAAAAATGTTGATTATCAACAATTTCTTCCTTCATTTCAATATTTTCATAATATTTATCTACTAGGAAAAAAACCTATTCGGAAAGAGTGTGTCTAAGTCCAAATTCACAAAATTCCAAAAACCAATATTTCTCAAGTAGTAAATTTCCATGTCACTTGGAGCATAGAAAACATTGAAGGAAAAGGAGAAAGTGATGATTATCAACAATTTCTTCATTTCTTTCAATATTTTCAAACTTTATCTACTAGGGAAAACAAAAAAACTTATTCGGAAAGAGTGCAGTCCAAAAGTCCAAATTCACAAAATTCCAAAAACAAATGGTTTCTCAAGTAGTAAATTTCCATGTCACTTAGAGCATAGAAAATATAGAAGGAAAAGGAGAAAGTGATGATTATCAGCAATTTCTTCTTTTCTTTCAATATTTCCACAAACATTATCTACTAGTGAAAACAAAAAATCTTTTTTGAGAAAGAGTGAGTGGTATTCCAAGTCGAGAATCAAAGTTCCAAGCCATAAAGTCAATGGTTCCTTATGCAGAAAATCCTCATGTCAGCAATTTCTTCTATTCTCTCAATATTTTTGCATTTCTATGATTTCAAATAAGGTCTCGTTCAGGAAGGGATTACCAGATGACAAAAATGTCCAATTCAGTAATGTTTCTGATAACAATTTTCAGTTAGATAAGTTATACATCTATTGGATCTTTCAGAGTAGAAAAGATAGTGTGAAATGAAGAAATTGCTTATCACAAGCAATTTCTTCATTTTACACAACATTTTCCAAAGAATCTATCTACTAGGGTGTTTATAAATCAGTCAAAACCAAATTTTTTCACCGTTAAAACAGACAAAAGAAACAGTGCAAGACGTTAACAATTTTGCATATCTATGATCATGTAAATAAGAAAATATTGAAGAAAAGGAGAAAATGCAGGCATCATGTTTCTCTTTTCCTAAAATATTTTCTACAGCTTTCTTTTTCAGAACTATAATACCTGTAAATGAAAATTATTTATTAAATATTTTAAAACACCTACCTTTAAATCTTCTCTTCAAAATCTGTAGAATTTCACAAAATTCCGAAAATAGTCCAAGTTAATAATATTGTAATCCGTTTGGTTCACACTAATGAAAGCGCTAAAGTTAATTGCGAATTAATGATTTGTTAGAAGATGACCAGATTATTTATACCCGCTTCATTTTGGATAATTTTGTCAAACCACACCCCTTTCACACCTTTCAGCCTCAGTAGCAGGAAAGGTGTGAAATCTTGACATGCAACCAATCAAATTATGGTTTACTGGAATGATCCAGCCTCTTTCACACCTTTCAGCTTCAGAAGCATAAAGCTGTGAAAGTATGACAAGTGACAAATCAACATTTTAGCCAATTTTGGATGATCCAGCCTTTTTCACACCTTTCAGTCTCAGTAGCCAGATAGGTGTTAAATCTTGACATTTCACCAAATCAAATTTGGGTAATCAACAACCATCCCACCTCTTTGACACCTTGACCCATTCCAACACATGGAAACTTTTTGATGCTCACAAGTAAATGGTTTAGTATTTCATTAGTCCTTTCCAAAACATCAGCAATTTGAACCATTGCAATTGACCCTTTCCCAAACAAGACCGGGTTTGGGAAAATATTGAAACAAAAGACGAAACTGCTGATAACCAGCAGTGACTCCTTTTGTCTCAATATTTTTGTCTCAATATTTTCTGTGTATACCATACACAAATTTTATCTCTAACAACATCCCTTTTGTTGCATGTAGATAATTTTTAATTGGACCACCGTCAATTCTGCCCTTTGGGAAAGGGTAAAGAAGCTGCTACAGAACACTGAATGTATATTGATGGATATGGATATGGATAGATTTTGTGTTCATTGTATCTCAGAAAGTATTCAGGTCAAAGGAGAAAATGTCTGTTTAAAGCATTTTCGTCTTTTGCCTCTATCTTTTTTTTTTACATTTTCTGTTAGGGATATCTAAACCAGGAATTGTTCATGAGAATTTCAGGAGGTTAAACCGTTCTTACAAAATGATGCCCTAAGGGATAAGGATTTAGAAAACATTGTGGGAAATAACAAGAACAAGAATTGTCCGCGGACAATAAAGCTCGCCCAAACGAGAGCTTGTCACAAAGAAAAGTCATTTCCTAGGTCAAGATAAAAAGATCATGGCCCAAAATGAAATTTTGTAAAAGTAGGTCAAGCTCCATGATCAAGCTCACAAGGTCACAGGTCATGGTCAAATGTGAACTGTGTTGGAATAAGGTGTCCGTGTGTGAAATATCAAGGCTGTAGGTGTAAAAGGACACGAGTTATAGGCCAAGTTAAAGTTTTTTGAAAGTAGGTCAAACTCCAAGGTCAAGGTACAAGGTCACCGTCAAATGTGAACCGTGTTGGTAGGTGTCCATGTGTGAAATATCAAGGCTGTAGGTGCAAAAGGACATGAGATATAGGCCAGGTGAAAGTTTTTCCAAGGTCAAGGTCACAAGGTCCATGGTCATGGTCAAATGTGAATCATGTTGGTAGGAGGTGTCCATGTGTGAAATATCAAGGCTGTAGGTGTAAAAGGACATGAAATATAGGCCAGGTTAAAGTTATTTAAAAGTAGGTCAAACTCCAAGGTCAAGGTCACAAGGTCCAAGGTCATGGTCAAATGTGAATGGTGTTGGTAGGAGGTGTCCATATGTGAAATATCAAGGCTGTAGGTGTAAAAAGAAATGAGATATAGGCCAGGTTAAAGTTTTTTAAAAGTAGGTCAAACTCTAAGGTCAAGGTCATAAGGTCAAAGGTCATGGTCAAATGTGAATGGTGTTGGTAGGAGGTGTCCATATGTGAAATATCAAGGCTGTATGTGTAATAGGGCATAAGATATAGGCCAGGTTAAAGTTTTTTTAGGCCAGGTTAAAGTTTTTAAAAGTAGGTCAAACTCCAAGGTCAAGGTCACAAGGTCAAAGGACATGGTCTCAAATGAAAGGTCTTGGTGAGAGGTATGCACAGGTGAGATATGAAGGCTGTAGGTGTAATATAGGCCAGGTTAAAGTTTTTTAAAACGGTCAAAAAGTGGGTCAAACTCCAAGGTCAAGGTCACAAGGTCAAAGGTCATGGTCTCAAATTAAAGGTCTTGGTTAGAGGTACCCACAGGTGAAATATGAAGGCTGTATCTCTAACAGGGCATGAGATATGGGCCAGGTTAAAGTTTTTGCGGACGCTGACGCCGACATCCGGGGGTATGACAATAGCTCTTCTGAGACTATCGTCCCGGGCGAGCTAAAAATCACTTGCAACACGCATTTTCTTCTTCTCCTACAGTGTCTATCCTAAAAGACCAAAAATGTAAAATTTTATTCACGCAATATTGTTTTCTGCAACACCTTTGAATTTGGACCACCCTGAAATTTTCAAATGGGGAAGCGTTGATTGATACAGGGGTGCGGAATTCACATGCCCGACTTGCCCGACCTGGGTTTTGTGGTGGACGGGCAAAGGTTAGGCTTTTTTCAAGTGAGCTTGTCCATGGGCTAGTGCATATCAAGGGAATCAAAATGTGATAAAAACAAAATTTTAATCTTATTTTTGCTCTCAATCCATCTGAAAAAATCCATTTTAATCAAATCACATTTTAATTTTAAAAGGTAAACATGTGTTTGAATTGTGTTCATTAAGTTTTATATGTTAACTGAAAATAGAGTTAAAATAAAGTTTAAATATTATTTTCCTGTCTAGATGTTGTAGTTTTTTTCTGGACAAGTAAACTATGCCTTCGGACAAGTAGAAATTTGAGTTCAACTTGTCCGAGGACAAGTGGAAAAATTCCATATTTCCACACCCCTGTGATTGATAAATTGACTTGATTGATAGATTGACTATCAACCAAGATTATTCTTTCCTAAAATGACAAATATTTAGGTTTGTCATACAAAACCTGATTTTGACATCAGTAGAAGCAAAACCATGGCAAAAGAAGATGATGCTGAAAGACACCATTTAGAAGCTTTTCAACAAAACCCTTGTAACTGCAGCTTCTTTTAAGCTGCAGTTACAAGGTTTCATTGAAAAGCAGAGATTTTCTTTTAGTACTGAATTGTTAAAATACTTTATGGTACACTATTCATTTCTTTATTGATATTTGTCTCATGATGCCCCTTTCAAATTGGAAGACTAAATAGTTGAGAAAAGGTAATGTAGAATGTTTTAGCTGGAATGTTTTCAAATCTTTAATTAATCTCAGAATCATAGAATGGTTTTCAGCATTATCTTCATTTTGCTTCCTTACTAGGGTCATCAAATAAAATTTGCACTAGTTTGGAAAAGGGTTGACAATACAGGTATAGGGCCTGTACATTAGATACCATGATCATGCCAATAACATGAAATACACATATACCTGTTTGATTTTGCCATAATCAAAAGGTGTGAAAATGAGAGATGCTGACATGATACACAAATGCTGTCACTAAGATGGCATTACACTGTTACCTTTACCTTACGCATTTAACAGGTGTGAACTTTTTATTACACACCTATCCTGCCATACATGCGAAATAAACAGTTACATTTAACTTGCCATAAGGTGTGAAATCTGAATAATCTGGCATGATAGGCAACAGGAAAAAATGCTGGTTATCAGTATCATCTTCTTTTGTCTTAATACTCTCTCAAATCTTTTTAATCAGGGACATCAAAATCATGTCTTGTTTTGGAAAGGGTTAATAAAGAACCATGCTACTAAGGGGGTCTAAATGATGAAATGGGAATTTGAGTTTTAGCCAGCCCAGTTGGGATTAGAAAAAGCGGGACATTCCCATTAAGATATTCAATAACAAATTACCTGAATTCTGCTTTTGGTGTAAACAGTAGCACAATGATTGCAGCTAAGCCCGGAATGAGAGGTAGAATGGTTGTATCCCTAGCAACCATTGAAGACCCATTGGGGTTCAAACCCACAAACCCCGCGACTATCATACGCTGGTGAGGATCATGTGGTTCTTCATCGATTGCTACACAGTTGACGCTGTCTGGGTCTATCTTAGCGGCTCTGTAAATATCAAATATCAAAATGTGCTTGCCTCTCTTTACATAATAAGACCTATTTTGATGTCCGAAAAGAAACTGTTTTAAATGTTTTTGTCCTCCCTGATTATTCTGCCGAGGGGATTTTGTCCGCCCTAAACATTTCATTGAGGGGGTTTTGTCCGCATTAGTATATCTATCGAGGGGATTTTGTCCGCCCTAGTAATTCTATCAAGGGGATTTTGTCCGTCTATGCAAAAAATGACCGAGGGGATTTTGTCCTAAGGGGATTTTGTCCGACATTCTTATTTGAGGTTTAATCCCATTTCGTCTACTCCCAATTCGTCTACTCCCAATTCGTCTACTATTTTTGACAAAAGTCCCATTTCGTCTACTTTTCTATACTTTGTATATCAATAAGATATTTTATTATTTATATTAAATTGTTTGCATTTTTATTGTATTTGTGAATATATTGACTCAATTTCTTATCTTACAACAAAAATAATGTTGTTTATTGATGATTTGACATGAAAGTAGACGAGTTGGGACAGTAGACGAAATGGGACTCAATGCACTTAAATAACAGTAGACGAAATGGGAGTAGACCAATTGGGATGTTACCTTATTTTACAAATATACCATCATAATCAAAATCAAGTTTGTTGCCTGCAGCAGCCTTCAGACTGGAACAGTTAAATTTTTGTTCTATGCATAGAAGACTGGAGAAGATGAAAACATCGAAAGAATGGTTTAAAAACATTGAAAGCAAAGGACCCATTGGGGTTCAACCCCCCCCCCCCCCCCCCCCCCACCATCATACGCTTGTGAGGATCTTGTGTTATCAATTGGGTTTAATCCCATTTTGTCTACTCCCAATTCGTCTACTCCCAATTTGTCTACTATTTTGGACATAAGTCCCATTTCGTCTACTTTTCTATACTTTGTATATCAATATGATATTATATGATTTTTATCAAAATGTTTGCATATTTATTTCATTTGTGAATATATTGACTTAATTTCTTTTCTAAAACAAAAATTATGTTGTTTAGTGATGATTTGACATGAAAGTAGACTAGTTGGGACAGTAGACGAATTGGGACTTAGTGCACTTAAAAAACAGTATACGAAATGGGAGTAGACCAATTGGGATGTTACCATCAATTGCTACACAATTGACCCTAACTGGGTCAATCTCACCGGCCCTAAAATATACAAGAGGACCATGATGGTCTTTAATTGCTCACCTGAACCTAGATAGTATGGATATCAGAATGTTGTCAAGTTCAATGGCACACAAGTTTAAGATGCGATGTTATGATCATTGATCAAGTTGAAAATTAAGTTCATGATCTTTCAGATCTTGAATGATCTAAATTTGTGGCTGTATAAATGTATAAATAAAGTGAAATAAAACAGAAATTTTGTCAAAGTAAAAGTAAAAGGCTTATAACTCAAAACATGAAGTTCTAAGCCAGCTTAAAATTCTTCTCAATGAAATTCTCATGGTCATCAACAATTACTTCCAAGCTTTATTTTAATTGGCAAAATTTTAGACCAAATTCAAAGATGTTGCAGACGTCATTTTCAAATGAATGAATTTTTTTTTTTGTCTTTTCAGGTAGAAAACATCGTGGGAAATGAAGAAATTGCTTGTCACAAGCAATTTCTTTATTTTCCACAATGTTTTCCAAAGCCTCTATCTTGTAGGGAGTCAAATGAGTCATGGTAGAAAACATTGTGGGAAATAAAGAAATTGCTTGTCACAAGCAATTTCTTTATTTTCCACAATGTTTTCCAAAGCCTCTATCTTGTAGTGAGTCAAATGAGTCATTTAGTGGGAATGGGTTAAGGGTTGCTTGTCCACGAGTCTATCAGAAAATGGAATGTAGGACGTTTTGGCCACGGACGTTTTGGCCAGGACGTTTTGGCCACAAAATATTTCAAGGTAGGACCTTTTGGCCAAATATAAATTAAATCGAGATATCAATAATTAAGACCATTTATTCTTATTTTTTCTTCTTAATGAACTTATGTCAACTTTCAAAAGTGAAATTACAGGATAACATAATATTATGTTAATTTAATTGGTCCAAATCCTTTTTTCCATAATTTTATTTTATTTGGCCAAAAGGTCCTACCTTGTAAAATATTGTGGCCAAAACGTCCGTGGCCAAAACGTCCTGGCCAAAACGTCCGTGGCTAAAACAGCCGTCCACCCAGAAAATCTTACCTTAGTCTGCCCACACTGGTCATGTTATAGAAACTCATCTCATATGGGTTACTAGGTCCTGATAGATTAACCTGTAAGGTAAATTAATTAATTAACTAGTAGACAGATAGGTTGATTGACTGATTGAGGCATGATATTAAACTCAAAAGAAACGAGATGTGTTTGTGAAGCATGAATACTACCAAAATTGCCAATGTTGAGTTTTCTGACAGACAGACGGATGGACAGACAGAAGCACATAATGTATAACAATATACCCCTGACCCCCCCCCCCCCCCCCCCTTATTTGTTGCTCTACACGAATGTAGAATGCTTTGGCCACATACATTTTAGTCAGGATGTTTTTGCCAGGACATATTGGCCAAGGACGTTTAGGCCACCACTATTGGAAAAACAGATGCTTTGGCCAAATTCCTTTTTATGCACCTTTTTGAGATTACTACATCAAAATCACAATTTTTCAATCATAATTATATAAAAATATCTTATTATTTTAAAAAAAATATATAATTATTATGTGGCTCAATATTCTTAAATAATAAATAAATACATATAACAAGAGGGCCAGAATGGCCCTATATCGCTCACCTGAAAGAAGTTTAAGACATGCCCACTTTTTTTGACGAATAAAAAATTTGCAAACAAATTTTGAAAAGGGTCACTCAAGGAACATCGTTGCCACATTTGTTTCAAATTGACCCTATGCTTGATTTTTAAAGAATTTTCTTATGATTTCTCTAAGTCTGATAAGCCACGCCCTGCCATGCCCACTTTTTTTGACCAATACCAGGGGTCTTGCTACCAATTTTCATTTGGGGCCAGGGGCCAGTGAAATTGGGAAAAATAGTGACGTTTTTACCTAAATTGGGAAAAACTAAAACAAGTTGGTATTCATACTGTCACTCAGATTCAGCTGCAAATTAGACTGTAGTGATGTAAAATGCATTTGTACATACTCTTGTTTAAGAATCTACTCTAAAACTGTCTTCAAAATGTTTGTAAATGAAGATGAGGTTTTAACATGGGTCATTCTGGGTCCTCATTGGGAATTTTCACCAGAGAATTGGGAAAAAAAGATACTTTTTGCCATTGGGAATGGGGCCGAATAACGGCCCCAAATTTTGGCAAATGAGACCCCTGAATACAAAATTTGCCAACATATTTTGAAAAGGGTCACTCAAGGAACATTTCTGTAAAGTTTGCTTCAAATTGGCCAAATTTTTTCTGACGAATAAAAAAATTGAGAATTTTTTTTTAAAAAAGAGTCACCCAAGGAACATTTCTGCCAAGTGTGGTTCAAATTGGGCCAATGGTTGATTTTTAAAGAATTTTCTTATGATTTCTCCAAGTCCGGTAAATGTTGACCTGCCACACCCACAATTTTGGATGAATAAAAAATCCGCGAACAAATTTTAAGAAGGGTCACCCAAGGAACATTCCTGCCAAATTTGGTTTTAATTGGCCCTATGGTTAAGGAGAAGAAGATTTTTGAAGAATTCTTTAACAATTTCTCTTGGTTAGATAAGCCCCGCCCTGCCACACCCACATTTTTTGACGAAACTAAAAATTTATGAACAAATGTTGAAGAGGGTCACTCAAGGAACAATTCTGCCAAGTTTGGTTCAAAATGGTTGATTTTTAAAGAATTTTCTTAGGATTTCTCTAAGGCTGATAAGCCCCTTCCTCCCTGCCACGCCCTCATTTTTTGACAAATGTAAAAATTTTTGAATCAATTTTGAAAAGAGAGACTCAAAGAACATTCCTGTAAAGTCTGCTTCAAATAGGCCCAATGGTTAATTTCTAAAGAATTTTTTTATGATTTCTCCAAGTCTGATAAGCCCCTTTCTCCCTGCCACGGCCACAATTTTTTACAAATGAAAATATTTGTGAACAAATTTTAAAAAGAATGGCTTAAGGCATATCCCTACAAAGTCTGGTTCAAATTGGCCCAATGGTTGATTTTTAAAGAATTTTCTTATGATTTTTCTAAGTCTGATAAGCCCCTTTCTCCCTGCCACGGCCACATTTTTTGACGAATCAAAAATCTGAGAACTGGTTTTGAGAAGGGTCACTCAAGGAACAATTCTGCCAAGTTTGGTTCAAATTGGAACAATGGTTGATTTTTAAAGAATTTTCTTAGGATTTCTTTAAGTGCGATAAGCCCCGCCCTGCCACGCCAACATTTTTTGACGAATCAAAAATCCGCGAACAAGTTTTGAGAAGGGTCACTCAAGGAACATTCCTGCCAAGTTTGGTCAAAATTGGCCATTTAGTTTTGGAGAAGAAGATGTTTGAAGAAATTGTTGACGGACGGACATACAGACGGACAGACAGACGGACGGTGAGTGACCACAATAGCTCCCCTCGAGCACTTCGTGCTCAGGCGAGCTAAAAATATATTCTACCAAAACATTCTTTTTTCTAATAGTGGCAGACAAAACGTCAATGGCCAAACGTCCGTCCTCTGGTATACAATACCCACCTTTCCACCAGGATGTCCAGTCCGACTGAGAGCCTCGACTCCTAGATGTACCGCCGTAAAGCCTTTACTCTCTTTTTCCTTCTGAAGATCTTTGTCACCAGGCCTCTGACTCTGATTTCTAGCTTGAGCATACTCCAACGATCGCAACTCATGACTTTGCTGGAATAGAAAATAATTATATGTAACAATTACCCAGACAGTGGCGCTTTTTGGCTACCTCACAAGAAAAGCTTGAAACAAGATGTTGTGGTGAAACACAAATGCCCCGAAATGGCCATTTTTGTAAAATGTAAGATTTCGTAGAGTAAAGGGTTGACAAGGGTTAAAGGATGACCTTGAGGAAGGTCAAATTGCATAGAACAGATAGATATCATTAAAAGGAAGTTGCATACCAAATTTGAGCTTTGTATGTCAAATACTTTTGGAGAAAAGGCAAATTTTGAGTTTTCGGACAGACAGACGGACGGACGACGGACAGACACGAGTAAAACAATATGCCCCAATCTTTCGATACGGGGGCATAAAAACATTGTGGAAATGAAGAAATTGCTTATTATAAGCAATTTCTTCATTTTCCATAATGATTTCTACTACAAAATGGAAATAATTTTAAAATTTCATCTATTTGAAATTGTTGTCTGCTAAACCTTTCAAATTAGATCAGCCTAAAATTTTGTCATCTGGTGATGGGTAAAGATTTTGTCGTCTGGTAACAGGTTAACCATTACCAGAATGCAACATTTCAAACTTGTCAAAATTCAAAGATATGTTGTAGACGACAATTTTAAGATTATGAAATTTTAGAAGTCCTTGCAGTTTGGGTTAGAAAACCCAGTGGCAAATGAAGAGATTGCTTGTTACAAGCATTTTTTTCATTTTCCACAATGTTTACCCAAGCACTTTTCGTGAGAAGCATCAAAAAGCATCTATGTGTGGGAATTAGATAATATTTTGTACAAGGTGGCTATCCCATTTGATTTTTGAAAGGGTCCATGGACAACATAGCTCGCCTATACGGGAGCTTGTCACAAAAACAGCAAATTGTTTAAAAGTATGTCAAACTCCAAGGTCAAGGTCACAATGTCAAGGGTAATGGTCCCAAATGAAAGGTCTTGTCGAGATGTATCTATGTATGAAATATCAAGGCTGTATTTTAAATAGTGCCTGAGATATGGGCCAGGTTAAAGTTTTTCAAAAGTAGGACAAATTGTTTAAAAGTATGTCAAACTCCAAGGTCAAGGTCACTAGGTCAAAGGTCATGAACCCAAATGAAAGGTGTTGTCAAGATGTATCTATGTATGAAATATGAAGGCTGTATCTCTTATAGTGCCTGAGATATAGACGAGGTTAAAGTTTTTCAAGTGAAGACGTGACGGGACGGGATAGGACAGGAGGGGACGCCGACACTAGGGCTGTGACATTAGCTCCCCGGACATTAAGTCCCGGCTCGCTAAAAATAGTTTGCATCAAGGTAGGGTTTTATTTCTTTTAATTTCTGGGTTTATGCTCGACAGATTTTGATGCGATAAAGTGCACCATGTCTACTCCCAATTCATCTACTCCCAATTTGTCTACTATTTTGGACATTATTCCCAATTTGACAAGCAATTTCTTTATTTCCCACATTGTTTTCTGCCCAAAAAGACTAAAAAAAAATCAAATTTTATTCTTTTTAAAAATTTCATGTTGGGTAATGGGTCAACAAACTGACACATAGACAAGGATAAAATTCCTCACCTCAGAGAGGCCACTTTCCTGAGATTCATCTGCAAACCCAAAATCTTTCAACCGCTCTCCGATATAGAACTGCTGTCGTTGAGGAGTTACATAGATAAGCTCCATTCTTACCACACCGTGAACAATAGAATAGGGCTGAAAAGCAAACCAAAGAATTGTACGATAATAAACATCTAGTGTTATTTCCATCATGAAGAGTCAAACATTTTAATCCATTACTGCACAGTGACCCCTTTAGACTCCTCCAAAAGAAAAGGCTTGGGAAGACATTGTGAATAATGAAGAAATTGCTTGTGACAAGCAATTTCTTAATTTTCCACAATGTTTTCTTAACCAAAATGGAATGATTTTTAAATGTTCATCAACTTGTAATTGTTGTCTGGAACACCTTTGAATTTGGAACAATGTTCATCAACTTGTAATTGTCGTCTGGAACACCTTTGAATTTGGAACAGTCCAAAATTTTGCTGTCTGGTAATGGATTAATCCATTACCAAATGACAAAATTTGGACCTGTCGAAATTCAAAGATGTTTCAGATGATCTTTTCAAGTGAATGAAATTTTATATTTTTTGGTCATACTGGCTAGAAAAACATTGTAAGAAACACAGAAATTGCTTGTCACAATGTTTTCCAAAGCCTTTATCTTGTAGGGCACCAAAAAGCATAATTTTGTGGTAAAGGGTTAGTAAACCCATTACATACATGATGATGTCTTGGCGTTTTGGTTTAACCCATTACCACACACTGACTCTTTTTCACTCTTCACAAGAAATTGGCTAGGGAAAACATTGTGGACAATGAAGAAATTGCTTGTGACAAGCAATTTCTTCATTTCCCACAATATTTTTTAAAGAAGAATTCCAAAGAACGAAAAAATCTTTCACTTTAAATTGTCGTCTATAACGTCTTTGAATTTGGACTAGTCGAAAATTTTGCCGTTTGGTAATGGTTTAACATCATTGACACAAGTCTCCAAGCATGAAAAGCCAAAGTCTCATAAGCCCTGCCTTGTCATCCTCAAATCTAAACTTTCACCTATTTGTTTTGCAAAAGGGCATTACAGGAACATTCCTGCCAAGTTTGGTCCAAATCCTAACATTTTAGGAGGATACAATATTTAAAGAATTGTCATGACTTCCCTAAGTTGGATTAGCACTGCCCTAAAATACCCTGATTTTTTAGGTGAATCAAACATTCAGCAAGCAATTTTGAAAAGGATCATCCTAGGAACATTTAGGGGGTATAAAAAAATGTCTTACCCGAGCAATAAGTCGTTGGTTTAGAACCATCTCTTTGAAAGCGTTTGTAGACTCTTGTGTCCATCTGCCGTCGGGACATTTGATGGGAGACGGGCGGATTTTTATGAGCTCACATTCAAATGCCTGCAAGAATAATATAGATAGTTCATTCTAATTAGAATTTGAAAAATTCAAATGTCTTCTGAAACAGTTATTTCTGAATGGAGACCTAAATAAATGACATTTTCATTTATGCTTAAATGTGTATAAATAAGCCTTATTCCTTCACCGGACAAGATGATCAGCATTTTCTCCCTTAACCAGTGCTCTCCAAGAATTTTTGAGTAACCAGTGAAATCTAGAAAGTAGCCAGTGGAAGTGCACACGGCTTGCCGCGTGCCCGAGCCGCGAAGCGGCAAGGAAGGGGTAGGTGCGGGAGGGGTACACCCTCCCGCCAGGGGGGTCCGGGGAAAATTTTGTTTTTAAAGGTGTAAAATGGTGCAATCTGGTGCATTCTGGGGGTGATATTCTTGCACTGAGATGTACAAACATTTTTACATAATAAAATGAAAAATAACAATATAACATACATAATTATATATTGTAATATAAATTAAACACATGGTTCATGATCATGGTTCACATACCAAAATAAATAAAACAAATTAAACAAGCATTCTGAAGTATTGCAAAACAATACCAAGTCCCCTACCGGCTTTATATATGTGTTAAGAAAAAGAAGCCCAAAAAATTTCAAAGTCCAGCATCCGTATCTTCCTCAAAAATCACTGGACAGGAACGAAACTCAACCTTGTTCTGTAACTTATCAATGCGGGTCTACATACCAAAAATCTGCTCAAAAGCTGCAAGCATTAACAAAAAAAGTCTGGAAAACTAATTTCTCAGAAATTTTCTAAGTCCAGCATCCATATTTTCCCCCCAAAATCACTGGACCAGAACGAAACTAACACTCGTTCTGTATCCCATCAATATGTGTTCATATATTGAAAATCAGCTCAATACCTGCAAGCGTTTAGAAAAAAGGTCTGGAAAACTGTAATTTCCCAGTAATTTTCTAAGTCCAGCATCCATATCTTCCCCAAAAATCACTGGACCGGAACGAAACTCAAACTTGTTCTGTAACTCATCAATGCGGGTCTACATACCAAAAATCAGCTCAATAGCTGCCAGCATTAAGAAACAAGAGCCGTCACAGACGGATTATGCTCCCCGAATAAGTGTTTGTCACAAAATAAAAACTATCATACATAAAGCCCCCTTTTCCCATGACAGCTTTTTTGTACACACTTTATTTATAGAATATGGTCTAGAACATCCTATTTATTACATAAGCACAAAATTTCATTAAATTCTGCATATTAGATGAAGAGAAATAAGAGAAAAACTGATTTTTACACTAAGGCCCCTTTTTCCATGACGCAGCCTTAAATTTACAAACAGAGAAAAAGGTCCCTAGATATTGACCAAGGGAGTTCACATGTGAAGTTTCATTCAATTTGGTCCAAGGGTTGCTGAGATATGGCTGTGGACGGACGGACGGACAGACGGACGGACGGACAGACGGACGGACGGACACACGGACGGACGGACAGCATGGCGACTATATGCTCCCCCGAAATTTTTTCGGGGAGCATAAAAAAGTGTGGAAAACTGTGATTTCCCAGAAATTTTCAAAGTCCAGCATCCATATCTTCCCCAAAAATTACTGGACCGGAACAAAACTAAAACTTGTTCTGTAACTCATCAATGTGGGTCTACATACCAAAAATCAGCTCAATAGCTGCCAGCATTGAGAAAAAAGTCTGGAAAACTGTAATTTCCCAGAAATTTTTTAAGTCCAGCATCCATATCTTCCCCAAAAATCACTGAACCGGAACCAAACTCAAACTTGTTCTGTAACTCATCAATGCGGGTCTACATACCAAAAATCAGCTCAATAGCTGCCAGCATTGAGAAAAAAAGTCTGGAAAACTGTAATTTCCCAGAAATTTTCAAAGTCCAGCATCCATATCTTCCCCAAAAATCACTGGACCGGAACAAAACTCAAACTTGTTCTGTAACTCATCAATGCGGGTCTACATACCAAAAATCAGCTCAATAGCTGCCAGCATTGAGAAAAAAAGTCTGGAAAACTGTAATTTCCCAGTAATTTTCTAAGTCCAGCATCCATATTTTCCTCAAAAATCACTGGACCGGAACAAAACTAAAACTTGTTCTGTAACTCATCAATGCGGGTCTATATACCAAAAATCAGCTCAATAGCTATCCCCGTTTAGAAAAAAAGTCTGGAAAACTAATTCACCGGACTGATGGACGGACAGACGGACGGACGGACAGACAGACAGACAGACTGACTGACAGACAGAGTGCAAACCTAAAGTCCCCTTCGGCTTCGCCGGTAGGGGACTAATAAAACAAATAATATAAACACTGACTAGGGGCCGTTTCCACTTCATCCCATCTGATCATCAATGATCTACAGACTTTGTAAAAAAATTTACTTGATTTGACTTGAATGTCCATTTTGTCGTCTGCAGCAACTTCAAATTGGACTACCCTAGAATTTTGTCGTTTGGGAAAGGGTTAAACAAATCTTTCAATAGTAACTTGTAGAGTTCAGTCAGGCTGTAAGCCGGATAGGACACATCTCACCTTAATCTTAACCAGCTTTGTTTTTAATCTTTTAACATTTTAACCTATCCTCTTCTTTTATGCTTTTTACTTTTTCTTCTTGACAGTAGACGCGCAAGTCTAAGTCCCCAACAGGGGTTTGACTCAATGGAAGATAGATAGATAGATAGACCAAGACCACTGGCACTCGATCTTAGACTATTCATTTAGATCTAATTTTGTCGTTTGGGAAAGGGTTAAACAAATCTTTCAATACCAAGACCACTGGCACTCGATCTTAGACTATTTATTTAGATCTAAGTCATTGTAACTTTAAATAACGTGACAAATGTACAAAAGTGTCAATACACTGGTTTCGAGTAGTCCCAGTGACCGTTACGAATCCAGAGGGATTAAAATTAGTTGAAAAAACTTGCTTCCCAATCGATGTAAAATAAATATGTTCAAAGGAACGTCTGAAGATAAAAAAAAACGACTACGAGGCAGACGCTACATTTGATCGAAGGGATTTTCCATTTTTCCTTTGACGATCCTGAGTGACAAGAGCTTGTTTGTCTGGCCATACACTTTTTTTTATCCCTATTGATTTGCTTTCAAAACGTCAACTATTTTGTGAAAATACTCCCGATGGTGCTTCGTATTTACCTTTTATTCCATGAAACCGAACTTAATATAGGTGACGCCATTTCACTGGCGTGTTCGATTCGGGATCAATGTAAATTTTGACCGTCCGAATGTCGGGGAATTTAGTCGGATTGCAATCAGCGCCCCCAAATAACAGCTCATTTATTTCATTATATCGGTGTATAGATCGTTTCTGTCCATATTCATTAATTCATTTTCGGCAAAAATGATTTATTTTTCATTTGTGTGCGTACTATCAACTTGCTTTCCACTTCTTAATTTACAAATCAAACGCGACCTCTTACGGGCCTTTGAAAATAAACTGCATAAAAGGTCACTCTACAAGGCGAATTAAAAAGGAAAGTTTATTAATGCTCATACCGGGCCGGATGAATTTCAATTCTACCTAGAGGGATAACCGTAATCGAATTATTCAATCAATTACCCGAGCCGTATACCCTATTATATAGACGCTTTACTTGTTGAGATAAAGCGTTTATCCACAAGTATGATCATCACAAAGATTTGTCCGAAGTCTTTTTTTATAAAGGCTGAAGAAGCAAAACCCCTGACAATGTAAACATTTTTTTTTCAAATATTTATTTCTTAATTTTTTTTTTGCTTTAGAGAAAGTAGCCGGCAGTGGGCATGTGAGTAGCAGGCGATTTCGCCGGTCGCCGGTGCTTCTGGAGAGCTCTGCTTAACCCATTACTACACAACAAAATTTTAGACTGGTCCAAATTCATTCTTTGGTCTTTCTTGTGTAGAAATCATTGAAGGAAATGAAGATGCATTTTCTATATTTTTCACAATGTGAATGACTTCTCAGGCATTTATCTTATGTGGTGTCAAAAGAGCCATTATGTACAGTGGTCCAACGCTAATCTGATATTTATAAACAAACCTTTGACCTATAAAAACATGTTATTATAGAGTGAGACTCATGTGCAAATGGTCTTATCAATATAACATCAAAATACTGATTATCATCGATATGCTATCGTTTTGACCATTATACCCTATAATTAGTAAATGGGTGTAGGTTTTATTGTTTGGCGGGAATCTGAATAATGTGGGAGCACTACAGGAAAGGGTTTAAAGATGCATTTTTAATATACAAATGACTCCTGAAAAAGCATTCAAACTACAGCAAGAACTAAATGGATGACATTTACCTTGGAATTGAAAATGTGTATTAATGAGATGAACATACCGGTAATTTTTTTTTGTAACAAGAGCTTCACAAAGCGGCGCATATACGCCCGAGAGGGGCTTGTCAGTAAAATTGGTCATTTTTACGATTCAAGGGCAGTTAATTCAAACATGAAAAGTTATCAAAATTTTGTTTGCACAACAAGACACCATAGAGATTCATTGTGGCTAGTTTGATTAAATTCTGGTTGAAACTATAGGAGTTGCACACAGGAGAAAATGGACATTTTTGAGAAAATGGGCATTTTTTCTTAAATTCAAGGGCAGATAATTCAAGAACGAAAACAGTTATCTAAATTCCGTAAGCGGTGTGCACAACTAGACACCATGGAGATTCATTGTGGCAAGTTTGATCAAATTCTGATCAAAACTGTAGGAGGAGTTGCGCACACAAGAAAATGGGCATTTTTTTAATTCAAGGGCAGATAATTCAAGAACGAAAAGAGATAATTAAATTCCGTAAGCGGGATGCACAACTAGACACCATGGAGATTCATTGTGGCAAGTTTGATCAAATTCCGATCAAAACTGTAGGAGGAGTTGCGCACACAAGAAATTGCTAACGGACGGACGGACGGACGGACGGACGGACGGACGGACAGACGGACAGACAGACAGATGAGCAGGGCCATAACATAATACGACCCTTCGGGCGTATAAAAAGCTATTGTTACTTTACGTAAGACACACACACATATCAATTACCTAACAAAATACAAGTGCATGTTGTATTGCGATGCAATACAGGAGTCCCCCACCGGATAACAAAAAATCCTTTCTTATAATATATCTCCTACTTACTAGATCTATAACTGTATACAAAATTTGAAGTTGCTAGCACATTAGGTTTTGGACAAAATGTCCCAAACAAAAATATAAGGGTAAAAACAACCAAGGGCAATAACTCCAAAAGTGGGCGGAGAAGAATGATTCTTGTACATGACACTTGTCCTCAATAAGATCTATAAGTGTACCAAGTTTGAAGTTGCTAGCACTGATGGCTCAGGAGATATGGTCCGGACAAAAATGTAAGGATAAAAAACAACAACGGACAATAACTAAAAAAGTGGATGTGGCAGAGTAACAGTTCTTGTGCATTACACTTCTTCTCAACGAGATCTACCAGTGTATAAAATTTGAAGTTGCTAGGACTTATGGTTTCGGAGATAAGTTTGGGACAAAAAAAAAAGGATAGAAACAACAAAGGGCAATAACTCAAAAAGTGGACATGGCAGAGTGACAGTTCTTGTACATGACACTTGTCCTCAATGAGATCTATAAGTGTAGCAAGTTTGAAGTTGCTAGCACTTATGGTTTAGAAGATATGTTCTGGACAAAAATGTAACGGTAAAAACAACAAAGGGCAATAACTCAAAAAGTGGGTGTGGCAGAGTAACAGTTCATGTACATGACACTTGTCCTCAATGAGATCTATAAGTGTACAAAGTTTGAAATTGCTAGCACTTATAGTTTAGGAGATATGATCCGGACAAGAATGTAAGACTAAAAACAACAAAGGGCAATAACTCAAAAAGTGGACATGGCAGAGTTACAGTTCTTGTACATGACACTTGTCCTCGACAAGATCTATCAGTTTACAAAGTTTAAATTGCTAGCACTTATAATTTAGGAGATATGATCCGGACAAGAATGTAAGACTAAAAACAATAAAGGGCAATAACTCAAAAAGTGGGCGTGGCACAGTTATGGTTCTTGAACATGACACTTTTCCTCAATGAGATCTATAAGTGTACTAAGTTTGAAGTTGCTAGCACACATAGTTTAGGAGATATGTTCCGGACAAGAATGTAAGGGTAAAAACAACAAAGGGCAATAACTCAAAAAGTGGGCATGGCAGAGTTATGGTTCTTGAACATGACACTTCTCCTCAATGAGATCTATAAGTGTACAAAGTTTGAAGTTGCTAGCACACATAGTTTAGGAGATATGTTCCGGACAAGAATGTAAGGGTAAATACAACAAAGGGCAATAACTCAAAAAGTGGGCGTGGCAGAGTAACAGTTCTTGAACATGACACTTCTCCTCAATGAGATCTATAAGTATACACAGTTTGAAGTTGCTAGCACACATAGTTTAGGAGATACCTTCCGGACAAGAATGTAACGGTAAAAACAACAAAGGGCAATAACTCAAAAAGTGGGCGTGGCAGAGTAACGGTTCTTGAACATGACACTTCTCCTCAATGAGGTCTATAAGTGTACCAAGTTTGAAGTTGCTAGCACATATGGTTTAGAAGATATAGCCCGGACAAAAGTGTGACAGACAGACGGATGGACGGACAGACAGACGGAATCGAGCAAACCTATAGTCCCCCAACCGGTAACCGGTGGGGGACTAATAATATCTATTTAACACTTTCCAAAACAGCAAATTTTAGGGTGATCTACTTCAAAAACTGTCACAAATGACAAAATGGCTGTTATTAAAGTTAGGATTTGTGTAAAATATGGCACAGAAAATATTGAGACAAAAGGAGAAACTGCTGGTTATCAGCAGTTTCTTCTTTTGTCTCAATGTTTTCCCAAGTGATTTCTATTCGGGAAGTCTAACTGCGGATATAACAATCTGGCTGCTAGTAGTAACACAAGAGCCGTCAGAGACGGACAATGCTCCCCGAATAAGGCATTGTCACAATAAATATATGCCATGCAGAGCTAATATAAAGCTAACAAATGTTAAGCCCCCTTTTTCCATGACATTTTGTATACGCAAATTTTAAATAATTTATTGTCAACGGCATCTCATTTGCTACTCAAATATGAAATTTTATCAAATTCTGACCATTAGACTAGGAGAAATTAGAGAAAAACTGTATTTAACCTTAAGTCCCCTTTTCCCATGACGAGGCCTCAAATAAAAAAACCGGGAAAAGTACATCGGCATTTAGTCATAGGGAGTTCACATGGTAAGTTTCATTTAATTTGGCCCAAGGGTTATGGAGAAATCGCTTCGGACGGACGGACAGACGGACGGACGGAATGACGGACGAACGACAGACGAAGCGGCGACTATATGCTCTCCCTTCGGGGAGCATAAAAATAATTATGTGGTAAAAAAAGTGTTTCCACTTATCTTGAAAAAGACATTTTGCCGAAATATTGAGTCGTGAGTGTTTTCATAGTGTATTTAAGAAATTTACCTGAAACGGGACATTCAACAAATGTTGTGGTATTTCTTTCAACTGGTCGGCAGGTAGGACAGACATATTACCATAGTCAACATAAAACACCTGTGGGAAGAAAACAAGACATCTAACCCAATACCAAACAGCAAAATAATAGACTGGTCCAAATTGATAGATGTTGCAGGTGACAATGACAAGTGAATGAATTTTTACATGTTTTGGTCTTACTGAGTAAAAAACATTGTGGAAAATGAAGAAATTACTTGTCACAAGCAATTTCTTCATTTTCCACAATGTTTTCTAAAGCCTTTCTCCATTTTCCGCAATGATTTCTAAAGCCTCTATCTTATGGGGCATCAACGGCGCGCCTGAACAAGCGTCAATATGTAGGAACGGGTTAACAAATGTTGTGATATTCCAACTAGTCGGCAGGTAGGACAGACATATTACCATAGTCAACATAAAACACCTGTGGAAAGAAAATTAGGACATTTAACCCATTACAAGACAGCAAAATAGTAGACTGGTCCAAATTCAAAGATGTCGCTGGTGGCAATTTTAAGTGAATGAATTTTTTGTATGTTTTGGTCTTTCTGGGTAGAAATCATCGTGAAATGAAATTTTCAACACTAAAGCCTCTATCTTGTGGGGCATCAAAAAGCATTTCAGACAGCCATGTTTCAAGATCAGCCTGTGCCTAAGTACAGTCTGACCGGGATGCATACTGCAGTGGCTACAGGTCATGATGAAGTAATTTGAGCCCAATATTATTCATGATCAGACTGCTTGTATATACGCAGGCTGATCTTGAACCATGTTTCCAAAATGAAAATTTATCCAGATTCTGGTTTATTTAATTTTTATTGGGGTTTACCACCTCTTTCAACTGCTATGGTCATATCAGGGAGACTGGAGCACCTACCCACGGATTCCTGTTGTTTCTCATACCAGTACTACCACAAAATCCTTATCAAGCCTCCAGCTGCTTGCTCACATAGGCTAATAATTATCAAACCATTGGTGGGTGACAATTTTGTCAGAAATGGCATTTGCCGCAGCCTGGGATTGAACCTGAGACCTCTTGAGTGAGAGTCCCAAGCGCTACCAACTGCCGCTATGATCATGGCCACAGAGAGAAAATGGGATTTCTGTGAATGTTTGTGAATGCTTGTGCGTGACCAGGTAAGTAACCATTGCCTAATGACTTTTATTTCATTCAAAACAAATTGCCAATTTAAGAGATGTTTCTATGAGTTTATCTCAAGTTTTGCCGCAAAAATTGAGAAGTAGTCAGTGTAGGCTTAGGTCATACTGCAAATCTGTGTAGACTGATATAGTCTTTACTGCCTGTCAAAGCTTTGGCTACCATATGAATACGACATGAACAGCATGAGAACTCTTTCCAAATTGGTCAAAATCTAATCCAAAATCTGCTACAGATGACGGGATCGATGTTAATAATAGAATGTGCATTACATTGCACAAAAATATTGAGACAAAAGGAGAAAATGCTGATCATCAGCATTTTCTTCTTTTGCCTCAATTCTTCAGTCAAGCATTATTCTATCAGGAACATACAAACCAGGTCTTATTTAGGAAATGGTTAAGGACATAAATTTTTTTTTAAGTCTATTTACCTCAACATATTCTCTGTGTGCCCTTAAACCTTCTTCAAACCTGTTTTCAACTGACTGAATTTTGGCTCTATAGTATTCTAGCACAGCATCTTGGAATGGAGCGACACAATACTGCCCAACTCTAGGTCGACCTTGCAAAGGCTGAAAAATATAAAAACATATCTTTACTTTTTCCAAAATGGCGAAACTTTAGAATGCTTCAAACAAAAAGATGTTTCTAATTACAATTTCAAATATATGTATATTGTAAATGAAAATTTCACATTTTTTAGTCTTTCTGGTTAGCAAAGATTGTGAGTAGAAATGGCTCCTCGATTTTGGACAGTTTCTCATAATTTTTGGGCTCCCCATATTGGGCCCAGAAATGACTCCTTAACCCTTTCCCAAACGACAAATTTTGGACTATTCCAATTTCAAAGCTGTAGACGACAAAATGGAAGTTTTGTGTGATATAGCCCAGAAAATATTGAAGCAAAAGGAGTTATCAGCAGTTTCTTCTTTTGCCTCAATGTTTTCTCAAGTCTATTCAATTAGGGACATCAAAACCAGGTCTTGTTTGGGAAATGACTCCTTAAATTTGGACAGTTTTCATAACTTTGGGGCTCCCCCGTATAATTTTGGGTCCAAAAATGGCTTCTTACATTTGGTCAGTCCTTCATGAGTCTGGGGCTCCCCATACTGAGCTAAGAAAGTGACCAAACGCCGACTATCAATCAAAAACATCGATTAGCTATTGGGCAATCAGAAAAATGTCATACCCCAATTGTTCTTCGTTGCACGTGTTAGTGTATCGATTTATCGACTGACAATCAAAACAATCGACATGCCAATTGCAAAGAATTTGTGCTAACAATAGACTAGGTTTATCGTATGTTTTGATAAACCGTCGGTGTTGTTATAAAATCTCGTAACTACGGCTTAAACTAAGCCGTAGTTACGAAATTTTATAACATCACCTACGAAATACTATTTTGTTTGTCCGAATTTACTTCACGATTAACTGGATAAAATCGTTCCCTATAAACGAACACATGTCCATTGTTTGTATTAAATTCTATGTTGGGCGGAGCGATCTGTCGATTTGCGTTTGGTCAATTGCTTGAATTTAACTAATTTGGTATTTGGTAATGGGTTACACTAGTTTACTCTACCTTGAGACTCTGTCCATGGTCCCTGTTTAAGGTCTCCTGTACCTGTAATAGTTCTTCATAGTTCTGGGGCTCTCCATATTGAGCCCAGAAATGGCTGCATTCAACTACCTGAAAGGGATGTTTGTAGAATATAGATGTCCCCTCAAGGGCCTATCTTTAACAATACAAGTAGTCTAATGGTAGTATTTAACCCTTTCCCAAACAAAAAAATTTAGGGTGATCCACTTCAAAAACTGCCACAAATGACAAAATGGATGTAATTAAAGATAGAATTTGGGTAAAATATGGCACAGAAAATATTGAGACAAAAGGAGAAACTGCTGGTTATCAGCAGTTTCTTCATTTGTCTCAATGTTTTCCCAAGCCCTTTCTATAAGGGACGTCAAAACCAGGTCTTGTTTGGGAATGGGTTAATAAAGTATTAAAATCAACAAAGGACAACAACTCCATAACAAGAAGACCATGATGGTCCTACATCACTCACCTGAACCAAAATGATATGAGCCACAGTTTTGTTCAATTCAATTAATATTCATGACTTTAAGACTGAAAACAAACTTATGGTCAATAACATTGTGTCAAGTTTTGTCTTGATTAGTCACTATTTGAGGTTGTTAGAGTAGAATTTGAAGGATAGATAACTGATCAAATTCTATTCTGGTTATTCTGAACAATTCAAATTAATCCAGATCTTCTCCTAATCAACATCATATCCAAATTTCGTCTTGATTATTCATTATTTGTGGTTGTTAGAGTCGAAACAGCAATTTTGTCAGATTCAAGGGCACATGACTGACAACTTTCTCATTTGATTAGAGAAAAATTCAAACTCATGCAAGGTCTTATATCCGCAGAATAGTGTCCATTTATTGACAATCAAGGGCAGATAACTTCTGGTCCGATCAGGCCCATAATCGAACTTGTCTGAGAACTTATGATCCTATTTGTTTTGGCCAAGTTTAATCAAGATTGCCTCCATAATGAGATCAATCCAGCTATGAAGTTTCTTGATTCTACCTTACATCCTTTTTGAGTTATGCTCCCGACAAAATATAAGAATGAAAATCAACAATGAGAAAATTAAGCATTTTCTTCTTTTGTCTCAATTTTTTCTCAAGCCTTTTTTAAGAGGGACATCAAAGCATGGCCTTGTCTGGAAAATTGTAAACACAAACCTTAGTTATACAAACAGTGATGAAACATCTCTGGTCGGATCTGGTGGTGGGACTTGAATAAAAATATTGAGGCAAAAGGAGAAAATGCTGAAATTCAGCATTTTCTTCTTTTGTCTCCATATTCTCTCGAGCTTTTTCTAATAAAGACATCAAAAGATGGTCTTGTTTGGAAAATTGTAAACACAAACCTCAGTAATACAAACAGTGATGACATCTCTGGTCGGATCTGGTGGGGGGACTTAAACAAACAAGAGCCGTCATAGACGGATTATGCTCCCCGAATAAGTGTTTGTCACAAAATAAAAATCATGATACATAAAGCCCCCTTTTCCCATGACAGATTTTTTGTACACACATTATTTATGTAATATGGTCTAGAACATCTCATTTATCGCAAAAGTACAAAATTTCATTAAATTCTACCCATTGGATGAAGAGAAATTGGAGAATATCTAATTCATACATTAAGGCCCCTTTTTCCATGACGCAGCCTCAAATCAACAAACAGAGGAAAAGGTCCCTAGGGATTATCCCTGGAAGTTCACATGTCAAGTTTCGTTGAATTTAGTCCAAGGGTTGCTGAGATATGGCTGTGGACGGACGGACGGACAAATTATCATACATTAAGCCCCCTTTTCCCATGACAGATTTTTTGTACATGCATTATTTATAGAATGTGTTCTAGAACATCCCATATATCACAAAAGTACAAAATTTCATTAAATTCTGCCCATTGGATGATGAGAAATTGGAGAAAATCTAATTTTTACATTAAGGCCCCTTTTTCCATGACGCAGCCTCAATTCAACAAACGGAGAAAAAAGTCCCTAGGGATTATCCCTGGGAGTTCACATGTGAAGTTTGGTTGAATTTGGTCCAAGGGTTTCTGAGATATGGCTGTGGAGGGAAGGACACACGGACGGACGGACAGCATGGCGACTATATGCTCCCCCGAAATTTTTTCGGGGAGCATAAAAATATTGAGGCAAAAGGAGAAAATGCTGAAATTCGGCATTTTCTTCTTTTATCTCCATATTTTCTTGAGCATTTTCTGATAGGGACATCAAAAGATGGTCATGTTTGGAAAATTGTAAACACAAACCTCAGTGATACAAACAGTGATGACATCTCTGGTGGGATCTGGTGGGGGGACTTGAATAACAAGAGTTGTCTGCGGACAACATAGCTCGCCTATATGGGAGCTTGTCACAAAAACAGCTAATTTTTTTAAAGTAGGTCAAACTCCAAGGTCAAGGTCACAAGGTCAAAGGTCATGGTCCCAAATGCAAGGTCATGACAGAAGGTATCCATATGTGAAATATCAAGGCTCTATCTGTAATAGTGCATGAGATATAGGCCAGGTTAAAGTTTTTTAAAAGTAGGTCAAACTCCAAGGTCAAGGTCACTAGGTCAAAGGTCATGGTCCCAAATGAAAGGTCTTGCCAGGAAGTATCCATATGTGAAGTATCAAGGCTGTATCTCTTATAGTGCCTGAGATATAGACCAGGTTAAAGTTTTTGAAGACGCCGACACTAGGGCTGTGACATTAGCTCCCCGGACATAAAGTCCTGGCTCGCTAAAAAATATTGAGGTAAAAGGAGAAAATGCTGAAATTTGGCGTTTTCTTCTTTTGTCTCGATATTTTCTCGAGCGTTTTCTAATAAAGACATTAAAGCATGGCCTTGTCTGGAAAATTGTAAACACAAACCTCAGTTATACAAACAGTGACGACATCCCTGGTTGGATCTGGTGGGGGGACTTGAATAAAAAATATTGAGGCAAAAGGAGAAAATGCTGAAATTCAGCATTTTCTTCTTGTGTCTCGATATTTTCTTGCGCGTTTTCTAATAAAGACATCAAAAGATGGTCATGTTTTGAAAATTGCTGACACAAACCTCAGAAATACAAACAGTGATGACATCTGTGGTGGGATCGGGTGGTGGGACTTGAATAAAAAATATTGAGGCAAAAGGAGAAAATGCTGGTATTCAGCATTTTCTCCTTTTGTCTCGATATTTTCTAGAGCATTTTCTAATAAAGACAACAAAAGATGGTCATGTTTTGAAAATTGCTGACACAAACCTCAGTTATACAAACAGTGATGACATCCCTGGTCGGATCTGGTGGGGGGACTTGAATAAAATATATTGAGGCAAAAGGAGAAAATGCTGAAATTTGGCATTTTCTTCTTTTGTCTAAATTTTTTCTCAAGCCTTTTTTAAGAGAGACATCAAAACATGGCCTTGTCTGGAAAATTGCTAACACAAACCTTAGTTATACAAACAGTAATGACATCCCTGGTCGGATCTGGTGGGGGGACTTGAATAAAAAATATTGAGGCAAAAGGAGAAAATGCTGGTAATCAGCATTTTCTTCTTTTGTCTCATTTTTTTCTCAAGCCTTTCTTGATAGGGACATCAAGACAAGGTCATGTTTGGAAAATTGCTAACACAAACCTCAGTAATACAAACAGTGATGACATCCCTGGTGGGATCCGGTGGGGGGACTTGAACTCCAAACTGCTTACTGGCCTGATTTGTTGATGCCTGATTAGCCCCTGTTAATCTGGGGAAAAAAATGAATAAAAGTTGCATTAGTCATGCAAAATTTCTGATACATATATTCAGATAAACGTCTTGCAATAACAGTGCAAATTTAATCTAATGTTGGGGCTTGAACACCAAACTGCCTGTTCTGTTGATACCTAACTGCCTCCAGTTAGAATTTACTTTTGTCAAGCCAAATTTCTGATATCCACACAAAAGATTTAAAAAAAAGTCTGCTGGCCTGTTTTGTTGATGCCTGACAAGCGCCTATTAATCCATCACCAGACAGCAAAATTTAAGTCATGTCCAAATTCAAAGACGTTGCAAAGTGAAACAACAATTTCAAGCTAATGAAATTTTACATTTTTGGTCTTTTGAGGTTGAAAACAGAGTTGGAAATGAAGAAATTGCTTGTCATAAGTAATTTCTTCATTTTCCACAATATTTTCCAAAGATCTTATCTTGTGGGGTGTCAAAATGTGTCATTGTGTGGGAATGGGTTAATGAAGTGTTTTTACAAACAACCAGACATAAAACATGTGCACAATAACATCATCAAAGAATGTTATTTTTATGACCTAGTATTTCACCAGTTACCATTTGTGATGATTTTTTTCTGCCATGTCTGCCTTTCCTTGTGAGAAAATCTTATTATAATTTGTATGCATATAAATTAAGGGTCCGTACCTGTTGGTGCGTAGCTGTCCAATTTGAGCAACCTCATTTTTGGCCATGTCCAATCTTCGTAACATGTTGAAAGCCTCCTCTTCAGAATACAAATCTATATACATAGGCATTCTCAGATGTCTGCAAGATAAAACAAGATGTGTTTGTGAAACGCCAATGCCCCCGAAATGGCCATTTTTGTAAAAAGTTAAGTTATCGTAGAGTAAAGGGTTGATAAGGGTTAAAGGGTGATGGTAACAGATGGTCTAATTGCAAACAAGAGGGCCAAGATGGCCCTGGATCGCTCACCTGATAGCAGTTTGAAACTTTCTCCATGCAGAACAAGACCCACCTTTTACATGACCTACGTATCTCTAAGACAAGAACACGAAACTTAAGATGCGAGATTATGATCCAGCTGAAAACAGCATTCTTAATCTTTGATGATCAATATTTGTGGCTGTTAAAGTGAAAACCAAGTCGATAAAAAAACATCAATTTTGTCATAATCCAGGGCACATAACTCTGTTCTGATAAAGATATTCCCATCAACCTTAAATCAAAGTTGTTTTTTTGATTGGTCAATATCTATTGCTGTTTGAGTGAAATTAAAAACGAAATTGGCAATTTTGTCACCATCAAGGGCACACAACTCTGGTTTTTCTAGTCCGATCTATATGAAAGATGAAATCATATAAGATCTCATGATCACGAACATTGTGACCAAGCTGTGTCTTAGTTGGTCAATATTTGTGTTTTTTAGAGTGAAAATAAAGTCGAAAACGGCATTTTTGTGAAATTCAAGGGCCGCTTACTCTAATTTTTCTAGTCCGATCAAGATGAAAATTTAGCTCATTCAGCATCTTATGGTTACCAATATTGTTGCCAAGTTTTGTCTTGATTGGTCAATAAATGTAGATGCTAAAGTGTAAACAAAGTCGGAAATGGCAAATTTGTCAAATTCAAGGGCACATAACTCCAGACTTCCTACTTCGATGACACTGAAAATCGAACTCATTCATTATTGTATGGTTACCAACATTCTAGCCTAGTTTTGTCTTGATTGGTCAATATTTGTAGATGCTAGAGTCGTAACAAATTTGAAACTAGCTATTTTTGATATAACAGGGCCCATAACTTCGGACTTCCTGATCCGATCTGACCCAAAATTGAACTTGTCCAAAAACTTATTGTCATACATGTTTTGACCAAGTTTGGTCAAGATTGGTCAATATTTGTAGGTGCTAGAGTGGTAACAAAGTCAAAACTAGCGATTTTTGATATTCAAGGGCGCATAACTCCGGACTTCCTGATCCGATCTGACTCAAAATCGAACTCATCCAAGAACTTATTGTCATACATGTTTTGACCAAGTTTGGTCAAGACTGGTCAATATTTGTAGATGCTAGAGTGGTAACAAAGTCAAAACTAGCATTTTTTGATATTCAAGGGCGCATAACTCCTGACTTCCTGATCCGATCTGGCCCAAAATCAAACTCATCCGAGAACTTATGGTCATACATGTTTTGACCAAGTTTGGTCAAGATTGGTCAATATTTGTAGATGCTAGAGTGGTAACAAAGTCAAAACTAGTGATTTTTTATATTCAAGGGCGCATAACTCCTGACTTCCTGATCCGATCTGGCCCAAAATCGAACTCATCCGAGAACTTATGGTCATACATGTTTTGACCAAGTTTGGTCAAGATTGGTCAATATTTGTGGGTGCTAGAGTGGTAACAACAAAATGTGAACAGACGGACGGACGGACGGACGGACGGACGCCGACGGACGAAAAGCGACCACAATAGCTCACCTTGAGCACTTCGTGCTCAGGTGAGCTAAAAATGAAATTTTTTGAAAAAATATGCAAAACTTTTGTGTTGGCCACCTCAGAATGGTTAATAATATGCGATTCAGACAGAGATTGAGCCGAAATTATAAGAGAGATAGCCGAATTTAGGGAGAATCCAAACCAAAATTCAACCCCATCTCAGATGCGGTTGAATTTATTTTTTAACTGTTACGCATGCGCATACAGCGCGGACCAAGATTCAAACGAGATTCATGCTTGAATTTCAATATGACGTCATCATGTATGTTGTGACGTCATTTAAGAAAGTCGCAGGTTCTACTGTTTTTGACCTACTTTCGACATCGCTTCATGAATTCAGTATCAATTGCGAAACAAGAGGGCCAAGATGGCCCTGGATCGCTCACCTGATATAAGTTTGAAACTTTCTCCATGCAGAACAAGACCCACCTTTTACATGACCTAGGTATCTCTAAGACAAAAACATGAAACTTAAGATGCGAGATTATGATTCAGTTGAAAACAGCATTCTTAATCTTTAATGATCAATATTTGTGGCTGTTAAAGTGAAAACCAAGTCGATACAAAAACACATCAATTTTGTCATAATCCAGGGCACATAACTCTGTTCTGATGAAGATATTCTCATCAACCTTATGTCCAAGTTGTTTTTTTGATTGGTCAATATTTATTGCTGTTTGAGTGAAATTAAAAATGAAATCGGCAATTTTGTCACCATCAAGGGCACACAACTCTGGTTTTTCTAGTCCTATCAATATGAAAAATGGAATCATATAAGATCTCATGGTCACCAACATTGTGACCAAGTTGTGTCTTGATTGGTCAATATTTGTGTTTTTTAGAGTGAAAATAAAGTCGAAAACGGCAATTTTGTTAAATTCAAGGGCCAATAACTCTAGTTTTCTGGTTGGATCAAGCTGAAAATTAAAGTCATTCAGCATCTTATGGTTACCAACATTGTTGCCAAGTTTTGTCTTGATTGGTCAATAAATGTAGATGCTAAAGTGTAAACAAAGTCGAAAACGGCAAATTTGTCAAATTCAAGGGCACATAACTACACACTTCCTACTTCGATGACACTGAAAATCGAACTCATTCATTATTGTATGGTTACCAACATTCTAGCCAAGTTTTGTCTTGATTGGTCAATATTTGTAGATGCTAGAGTGGTAACAAGGTCAAAACTAACAATTTTTGATATTCAAGGGCGCATAACTCCTGACTTCCTGATCCGATCTGACCCAAAATCAAACTCGTCTAAGAGCTTATTGTCATACATGTTTTGACCAAGTTTGGTTAAGATTGATCAATATTTGTAGATGCTAGAGTGGTAACAAAGTCAAAACTAGCCATTTTTGACGTTCAAGGGCACATAACTCTGGACTTCCTAGTCCGATCTGACTCAAAATCGAACTCATCCGAGAACTTATGGTCATACATGTTTTGACCAAGTTTGGTTAAGATTGGTCAATATTTGTGGGTGCTAGAGTGGTAACAACAAAATGTGAACAGACGGACGGACGGACAGACGGACGGACGGACGGACAGACAGACAGACGGACGCCGACGGACAAAAAGCGACCACAATAGCTCACCTTGAGCACTTCGTGCTCAGGTGAGCTAAAAATGAGTCGTTGCTTCAATAGTTTGTCGTAATCATTTAATAAGGTCAATAAAGCTTAAAAAGTGTATATTTCGTTTATTTTTGACAAATTTTGGTCCAAAATCTGGGAAATAGTAGCTTTAACAGATGACCTTGAGCAAGGTCAAATTACATGCAACAGATAGATACCATTGAAAGGAAGATGCATACCAAATTTGAGCTTTGTATGTCACATACTTTTGGAGAAAAGGCCAAAATTAAGTCTTCGGACAGACAGACAGACAGACAGACGGACACGAGTAAAACAATATGCCCCCGATCTCTCGATACGGGGGCATAAAAAGATCTGTTTGTGAAACACCATTGCCCAGGAAATGGCCATTTTTCTAAAATGTTAAGTTTTTGTGTAAAGGGTTGATAAGGATTAACAGATGACCTTGAGGAAGGTCAAATTACATAGAACAGATAGATATCATTGAAAGAAAGTTGCATACCCAATTTTAGGTTTGTAGGTCAAATACTTTTGGAGAAAAGGCAAATGTTAAGTTTTCGGACAGACAGACGGCAGACATGAGTAAAACAATATGCCCCCGATCTCTCGATATGGGGGCAAAATTCACCGGACTACAGATCAGGGTTGCCACTGGTCAGAGGAAATAAAATTCCCTGACAATTCCCTGACTAATTTGGAAAATTCCCTGACATGTTTCGTCGCGGCAATTTCACAATAACATGCGATGTTTCAAACAATTTTTAAGGGCGACATTGAAAGCATTAATTTTATGTCACTGCATCTTTTTCCTTTCGAAATTCCCTGACATTTGCCAGTATTTTCAAATTTCCCTGACAGTTCACAAAATTCCCTGACAATTCCCTGACCATGAAAAAATTTAAATTTCCCTGACCTTTCCCTGACGTGTGGCAACCCTGCAGATAAAAGGGTGTGGTGGGTAATGGCTTTTCAAAATGTACATATATTTAGTTTGGCAACTTTTCAACAAAAACTTTGTTACTGCAGCTTGTTTTATCCCATAACCAAACAACAAAATATTAAGGTAGTCCGAATTGAAGTGTTGCAGACGACAATTTTAAGTTGATGAAATTTGAAAATTGCATCCATATTGGCTCAGAAAACATTGTGGAAAATGAAGAAATTGCTTGTTACAAGCAATTTCTTCATTTTCTATATGTTTTCCCTAGCCTTTGTCTTGTGAGGGACAGAGGGAGTCAAAAGGCGTCACAATTCAGAAATAGATTAAGCTGCAAAAGAAAGTTTTTTGTTGAAAAGCCACAATTTTTTGTTGATCAAATCCTATGTTGTGGGTACTCATTGGAATCAAGACAATTTTAACTAGAACTGTCGCAAAGCGGACAAATACCCCCCACTAGCGCGTTGTCACTGAAAAAGTGCTTAAGTTCAAAGTGGCATAACTCTGAAACTACTGCCTGGATCAAGATGAAAATTGCAGGTGCACAACTTCATATGGTAGGAAACAACCTGCTAAAATTTCAGCAAAATCGGTCAAAAACTGTGGGAGGAGAAGAGGACACAAAATTATGTCCACGGACGGACGGACGGACGGACGGACGGACAGACGGACGGACAACCTGAATCCAGTATACCCCCCCATAACTTTGTTGTGGGGGGTATAATGAGTTCCTCCTAGGGATCAAGTTTAGATTTTTCTTCGTCTCTAAATGAGATTATTTTGCACTAGCTTTTTGCCCTTAACCCATATAAGTCATGTAATATTACTTACTTCATCTTTAAGGCCATATAAACTCCAGGGTGAACTTTTGATTTCATGTAAGGCTTCCAGGGAAACTCTATGTATGCTCTGCAAATAAACATAAATTTGTCACACAATTATATTAACCCTTTCCCCAACAGAAAAATTTGGGATATTTCAATTTGAAAGCTGCCTAAGACAAAACAATGGTTGTTGATAATGATAGGATTTGTACACAATATAGCATAGAAAATATTAAGGCAAAAAGAGAAAATTCTAGGTCTAAGCATTATCTTTTTTAATTCAGCTTTTTACAAAGGTTAGGCTACTGAGAATGTCAAAATCATGGGCCCGTTTTGTCAATGACAATCCGACAATTACAAATTAATTCACCATTATGATACCTTGTCCGAATTAGTTTTAAGATTGTTGATAATACAGGCATAAGGTCTTGATTGGGAAAAGGTTTATGGCATGTAGTTAAAGCTATCTATATCCTGAAATAACCCTTTGAATTCATTTGACACTCTTAAAACTTGTATCAACTCTACCACATTTTCTAAACATGTCCTCAATCAAAACCTTGTAGAGTCTACCATACAAATTTCTGAATATATGTGACCCGTCATGCTAAAAGGGACGTTATCTGAATCCAGAAATCCAAATTTCATCAAACTTTTCAGACTCAGCACAGGTCAACAAGATCCCATACGCGAAAAATGAACATATAGTTAGATCGGAAAAACATTCCGGATTTAGAAATTTACATAAAAGTGAACATTGTTGGCCCTAGTCTGGCTGCGCGGACAGCGCAGACAGGCTAGGGTCGACATTTTTCAAACAACTGATAAGGTCCCTTTCAGCGTGATGCATCACATATCTTTTATTTTGGCAGACAGCATAGAACATGACCAGCTATCACATATGTGCATTCTGATCTTATTCTACATCACATGCTTTTTCAAAGTGACATTTCACAATTATTTTTACATAAATTATTCTTTATTCTATCTGAAAGAGCATCTTTTCTTATGAAAATTCTGAAAAATTCAAGTCAAAATATTGAATCGTTTATGAGAAATATATATTTTGTGCTAAAATTAAACAAATTGTTGTGGACAACAGTTCAGATTTATATAGAATATGTCATTTCTGTCTCAACTTTAAAGGCATACTTTTCGCTTACAAATAACAACTTCAAACAAGAGGGCCAGAATGGCCCTATATCGCTCACCTGAAAGAAGTTCGTGACACGCCCACTTTTTTTACAAATTAGAAATTTGTGAACAAATTTTGAAAAGGGTCACTCAAGGAACATTGTTGCCAAGTTTGGTTCAAATTGGCCCGATGCTTGATCTTTAAAGAGTTTTCTTATGATTTCTCTAAGTCCGATAACCTGCCCTGCCAAACCCACATTTTTAGACGACTAAGAAAATTTGTGTACGCATTTTTAAGAGTCACTCAAGGAAAATTCTTGCTATATTTCGTTCAAATTGGCCCATTGTGTTTTTTATTAAAGAATTTTCTGACGGTGTCTCTAACTTCGATAAGCCACGCCCTGCCACGCCCGCTTTATCTGACGAATCAAAATTCGCAAACAAATTTTAAGAAGAGTCACCCAAAGAACATTTCTGTAAAGTTTGGTTCAAATTGGGCCAACGGTTGATTTTTGAAGAATTTTCCTAGGATTTCTCTAAGTCCGATAAGACATGTCCTGCCACGCCCACTTTCTCTGACGAATCAAAAATTTGCGAACAAATTTTGAAAAGAGTCACCAAGGGAACATTACTGCAAAGTTCTGTTCACATTGGGCTTATGGTTGATTTTTAAGGAATTTTCTTAGAATTTCTCTAAGCCTGAGAAGCCACGCTCACTTTTTCTGACGAATCAAAAATTCGCAAACAATTTTTAAGAGAGTCACCAAAGGAACATTTCTGTCAAGTTTGGTTCAAATTGGGCAAATGGTTGATTTTTAAGGAATTTTCTTAGAATTTCTCTAAGTTCAATAAGTCAAGCCCTGCCATGACCACTTTTCCTGACGAATCAAAAATTCACAAAAATTTTTTGAAGAGAGTCACCCAAGGAACATTTCCGCCAAGTTTGGTTCAAATTGGCCCAATGGTTGATTTTTAAAGAATTTTCTTAGGATTTCTCTACGTCCCATAAGCCACGCCCTGCCACGCCCACATTTTTTGACGAATCAAAAATTCGCGAACAAGTTTTAAAAAGGGTCACCCAAGGAACATTTCTGCCAAGTTTGGTCAAAATTGACCAAATGGTTGATTTTTAAGGAATTTTCTTAGAATTTCTCTACGTCCGATAAGCCACGCCCACTTTTTTTGACGAATCAAAAATTTGCGAACAATTTTTGAAAAAGGTCACCCAAGGAACATTTCTGCCAAGTTAAGTTCAAATTGGGCCAATGGTTGATTTTTAAAGAATTTTCTTAGGATTTCTCTAAGTCCGATAAGCCACGCCCTGCCACGCCCACATTTTTTGACGAATCAAAAATTCACGAACAAATTTTGTAAAGGGTCACCCAAGGAACATTCCTGCCAAGTTTGGTTGAAATTGACTAAATGGTTTAGGAGGAGAAGATGTTTAAAGAATTGTGAACAGACAGACAGACGGACGGACGGACGGACGGTGAGTGACCACAATAGCACCCCATGAGCAGTTCGTGCTCAGGTGAGCTAAAAACTGATAGCATTTCTATGCATTAGAATAACAATCTTTGCATCAAGACATACTTTTAGAAAATGAAATAAATGTGAAATGTCACTTTGAAGGTTGCATGACAAAAGACCCCATAAAAATCCCTTACTTTGTCTCCTCAAAGTAAGCCTTTGGATTCATCTCACATTTTCTGAACATGTCCTCAATCACCTCCTTGTAAAGTCTACCATGATTGGCTGGAAGGCCTTTCACCTGTAAATAAAACACTGAGTGCTGGTCACAATATACACCCCATTTTGTATTAACCCAATCCTATACGACAAAAATTGTACTGATCCAATTCAAACAAGAACTTCTATACCTGGCCGCGGCTAATACGCTTTGTGACAAAGTTGTCACCCATCAATGAGTTTGAAATCGTTAAACTAAGTGGGCGAGCAGCTGGAGGCTAGGTAAGGGTGTTGTGGTAGTACTGGTTTGAGAAACAACAGGAATCCATGGGTAGGTGCTCCAGCCACCGTGATATGACCCTGGCAGTTGAAAACGGCGTAAAACCCCATTAACTCAAACAAGAACTGTCGCAGAGTGGATTAACAAGAGCTGTCCAAAGACAGCGCGCTCGACTTTTCTAAGTTGCTTAGTATAAAGGGGGCATAACTCCAAATATAGTGGAGCCAGGGTCATGGGCCCTAGTAGTAAGGTAGAGGGTGTGATGGTGAATAAGTATTCCAAGTTTGGGTTGAATCCCTTTGATAGTATGGAAGTCATTGATGTTTGAAAAAACTTGAACCTTTGTTGCAACGCCGACGCCGACTCCAACGCCAATGCCGACGCCCGGGTGACAGTATAAGCTCTCATTTTCTTCGAAAAGTTGAGCTAAAAACCCCAAGCGGTGTGTGTGACAAATTCAAAGTCAAATTATCTCTATTGGTTAAACTCAGAGAGCAAAGAAATTGCCTCATGCCAATATCCATGTCATATTCATTGTTCCACTAAATTTTCATCAAAATCGGTCCAGCAATTTGGGTGGAAAATAGACATGGTGATTCCTATATACCCCACCAAGGAGATGTTGCAGACAACATTTTTGATGTCTTTTGGTATTTCTGTGTAGAAAACATTGTGGGAATTAAAGACATTGCTTGTCAAAAGTAATTTCTTTATTTTCCACAAGGTCTTCCAAAGCCTTTATAATGCCGGACGTCAAAAACCGCCAACAGTCTGGAAATGAATTAAACACCCTTTTCCTGCAACAGAATTATATGGCCAAGTCCAGACAACAGGCTGATGGTCAAGAGACTACAAACATTCAGAGAAAAAATGTGTGGGTTTTCCCCTGACAGTTGTTTTTAAATGAGTCCATCTCGTCAAATTCTCCTCTCACAAAGTAGTTTAAATGATGTCTAACTTTGGATGCTTAACCCTTTCCCAAACAAGACCTGGTTTTGACGTCCTTAATAGAATAAGATTGGGAAAACATTGAAACAAAAGAAGAAACTGCTGATAAACAGCAGTTTCTCCTTTTGTCTCAATATTTTCTGCGCCATATTTTACACAAATCCTATCTTTATTACCTCCATTGGTTAAACTCAGAGAGCGAAAAATTGCCTCATGCTAATGTCCATGTCATGTTCATTGTTCATGTAAATTTACATCAAAATTGGTCCAGCAATTGACCAAACGCCGACTGTCAATCAAAAATATCGATTAGCCAATGGACGATCAGAAAAAAATGTCATGCCCCAATTGTTCTTTGTTGCAAGTGTTGTTGTATCGATTTATCGACTGACAATCAAAACAATCGACATGCCAATGGCAAAGAATTTTGTTCTAACAATAGACTAGGTTTACCGTTATGTTTTGATAAACCATCGATGTTGTTGTAAAATCTCGTAACTACGGCTTAAATCAAGCCGTAGTTACGAGATTTTATAACAACACCTACGAAATACTATTTTGTTTGTCTGAATTTACGTCACGATTATCTGGATTACATTGTTCCCTATTAACAATGACATCCCCCATTGTTTGTCTTAAATTCTATGTTGGGCGGAGCGATCTGTCAATTGGCGTTTGGTCAATTTGAGTGAAAATAGACAGGGTGATTCCTATATACCCCAACGTGGAGATGTTGCAGACAACATTTTTTATGTCTTTTGGTCTTTCTGTGTAGAAAACATTGTGGGAAATAAAGAAATTGCTTGTCAAAAGTAATTTCTTTATTTCCCACAAGGTCTTCCAAAGCCTTTATCATGCGGGACATCAAAAAGTGTCCACAGTCTGGGAAAGATTTCAGCCTACTTTTCCCTGCAATAGCATTATATGGCCAAGTCCAGACAACAGGCTGATGGTCAAGTGAGTACAAATATTCAGAGAAAAATGTGTGGGGTTTTCCCTGACAGTTCATCATCATCATCATAATCATCATCATCATCATCATCATCATCATCATCATCATCATCATCATCATCATCATGTATAGATTATACAGGCCTGCAATTAGTCCTCTGCTGAGGGTGGGGCCTAGCTGCCCAGTCTTGATCAGAACCTTCCTCTCCATGTCTGACGGTCTAGGGGTTGGTATTTGTTAGACCAAAGATCTCACGGTCCCTCCAGACAACTTTCTCCCATGTAAGCTACGGTCTGCCTCATGTTCTATTGTTGTTTAACCCTTTCCCAAACAACACATTTTTAAGGTTATTCAATTTCAAAGCTGCTGAAGACCACAAAATAGGTTTTGATTAAGAAAAGTTTTTTTGTACAATATAGCTCAGAAAATATTGAGTCAAAAGGAGCAAATGCTGATTATCAGCATTTTCTTCTTTTGCCTCAATGTTTTCCCAGGCCTCTTCTATTAGGGACGTCAAAACTAGGTCTTGTTTGGGAGATGGTTAAATGAATCCATCTCATCAATTTCTCCTCTCACAAAGTAGTTTAAATGATGTCTAACTTTGGATGCTTAATCAGAAGGCATAGAATGAGATCAGCCTGCACAAAAATGTTCAGTCTGATCTTGGTTGTGGGGGGTATAATGATGTCTAACTTTGGATGCTTAAGCAGAAGGCATAGAATAAGACCAGCCTGCACAAAAATGTGCAGTCTGATCTTCTACACTTTCTGCTCCCCAAAATTCAACAAGACTAGATATTTTTTTCCAAATTCAAACATACCATTACAGTATTAAGTAGGCTTTCCCCTGAAAGTTGCTTAAGGAAAATCCATCTCATCATTTTTTTATTTTCACAAAGTAGTATAAATGACATATAACTTTGTACTTTTTTCCTATATCAAACATACCATGACAGTATTCAATGGATTTTTCCCTGAGAGTTGCTTCAATGAATCCATCTCGTCTATTTCTCCTCTTACAAAGTAATTTGGGTAGAAAGCTCCACACAATACAATCTGAAACAAGAGATCAAAGCTACAAGTAGGAGTGGTTGAAGGCTTTTCAACCCTTTCCCAAACGACAAAATTTTAGTGTGAATCAATTTGAAAGCTGCTGCAGACCACAAAATGACTGTTGATACAGCTCAGAAAATATTGAGACAAAAGGAGAAACTGCTGGTTATCAGCAGTTTCTTCTTTTGTTTCAATGTTTTCCCAAGCCTTTTCTATTTTGGATGTCAAAACCAGGTCTTATTTGGGAAAGGGTTAAAAGGAAAAATATGATTGATATTTAATCAAACCCTATGTTCGAGACGATTCAAATGAGTACCCACAATTCAGGTTAGGGTTTGGATTTAAAATGAAACCTTTGGAAAGTCTTTACACCTTCTACTCTGTTGATCTGCGAGATATTCAGAACAATCACATTTTCAAAGGAAAGTCCCAAGATTTCATATAGAACAACATGTGTTTGTGAAACACTAATGCCCCCAAAATGGCTATTTTTGGAGAAAGGCTAATGTTAAGTTTTGACATTTAGTTTTGGACTGGCAGAAAGACGGATGGATGGACAGACAGACAACAGTAAAACAATCTTCTTGGGGCCATAAAATGCAGGAAAAACACAACAGCAAAATATCATCATGAATCCATTTATGAAGTTTCATCGAATTTCACATATTCTCGCAAGGTTATATAACACATACCTTGAGCAAGAGATTTTGTTGATCCGGCGTGACCTCCTGCCTATATTGTGGGTCATGTCTAGGTTTCAGTATGTTAAACTTCACAAGTCTCTTCTCCAGGTCGGTGACCAACAGAGACACCTGCAAGAGAGTGTTAGGGTTGCAAATGGATGTCAAGCACAATTGATACGATTTCCCTAAAACAACACAAGCAATTTTAACTAAAGCAAGTATTTAACCATTTGAATATCGCTTATCACTGTTTATCCCTTTCCCAAATGGCAAAAATTTGATACTTTTCAATTTGAGAGTTTCTGCAGACAACAAAATTGGTATTCATATAGAATATATTTGTGTACAATATAGCATGAAAAATATAGAGGCAAAAGGAGAAAATGCTGGTTATCAGCATTTTCTTCTTTTGCTTCAATATTTTCTGAAGCCATTTCTATTTGGGACATCATTACCAGGTCTTGTTTGGGAAAGGGTTATACAACTTGGCCCAGGGCTGTGAAACCAGCTCCTTGAACATAATAAATTATGGTCCCTGCTTGTTTTATAGAATATAAAATCAATCAGACACAGATTATGCTTGTTACAACAAGAGCTGTCCAAAGACAGCGCGCTCGACTTTCTAAGTTGCTTAGTATAAAGGGTGGCTTAACTCCAAATATAGTGGAGCCAGGGTCATGGGCCCTGGTAGTAAGGTAGAGGGTGTGATGGTGAATAAGTATTCCAAGTTTGGGTTGAATCCCTCTGTTAGTATGGAAGTTATTGATGTTTGAAAAACGTTAACCTTTGTTGCAACGCCAACGCCTGGGTGACAGTATAAGCTCTCATTTTCTTCGAAAAGTCAAGCTAAAAATTGGTATTCATAAAGACTATATTTGTGTACAATATAGCATGGAAAATATTGAGGCAAAAGGAGAAAATGTTGGTTATCAGTATTTTCTTCTTTTGCTTCAATATTTTCTGAAGCCATGTCAAAACCAGGTCTTGTTTGGTTAAGGGTTATACAACTTGGCCCAGGGCTGTGAAACCAGCTCCTTGAACATATGGTCCCTGCTCGCTTTATAGAATATAATATCGTTCAGAAACAGATTATGCTTGTTACAAAAATTGACCTTGATACAAGTTAGAAATACATGTGAAAAGATGGATATGCACCATGGCAACTACAAGTATATACTCTCTGGGCAACATAACAAGAATAAATAATTAATTCTTTATTGTTAAAAGAAACTTAAGTATATGAGCCTGCATTGCAGCAAAAGCAAAAACATTCCAAAATCCTTCAATACTACACCTCCTTAAGCCTGCGGATCTGTAGATATATCGGTTTTCCCCACCCTACTTCTCCACCACCTCCTCTCCTCTTGAACTCACCCCTGAAAAGCTTCCTTACTTGGTCTATCAACTTTAAAAGGTAGTCATTCCCATTGACACCCCTTGAGAAAAGGCATTGGAAAACATTGTGGAAAATTAAGAAATTGCTTGTGTCAAGCATTTTTTTCATTTCCCACACTGTTTTCTATCCCGAAAATTTTAAAAATTTCATTCCCTAGCAATGGTTGTCGGCAATATCTTGAATTTTGTTGTTTGGTAATGGATTAAATAATAACAAGACTATACCTCCTTAAGCCTGCGAATCTGTAAGTATCTCTGTTTTCCCCACCCTACTTCACCATCACTTCCTTTACTTTTAAAACCTCCCCTGTTAAGCTTACTCTGCCATATCTGTCAACTTTAAGCCACTGTCATTGTGTGTGTTTTTTAGGCCCCCCAAGAAAAAGACATAGGAAAACAATGTGGCAAATGAAGAAATTGCTTGTGACAAGCAATTTCTTCATTTCCCACAATGTTTTCTATCCCAAAAATTGAAAAATTTCAATCTCTAGAAATTGTCATCAGCAATATCTTTGAATTTAGACCATCTCGAATTTTGTTGTTTTGTAATGGATTAAGTAATACTACACTTTACCTCCTTAAGCCTGCGAATCTGTAGATATCTCTGTTTTCCCCAGCCAACCTCACCACCACCACCTCTCCTCTTGAACTCTCCCCTGTTCAGCTTGCTCTGCCATGTCTATGAATACAACATAGAAAACTAACATTAAAAAGTGCCTTAACCCTTTCCAAAATGGCAAAATTTAGGTTGGTTCAATTCAAAAACAAGAGGGCCAAGATGGCCCTGTATCGCTCCACTGGCTTTTAGACATTTAGACTACGAACTTCTTCAAGGAATACAATAGAGGTCTATCCAAAGAAGATTCATGCTACACCAGAATGAAATCCAATAAGTAATTAAGGAGCAGAAATGTTTTTAAAATCTCGGTAAAATTACACTGTTTCATATAGCGAAAAATAAGCCTAGCCCACAGAAGACAAGCTTTTCATCCTGTCATGAAGGAATTTGGGAGAGATTCATGCAAGGAAGATTCCTGTGAAGTTTGTTTGAAATTGGTCCTGTAGTTTTGGAGAAGAAGATTGTTTAACAATTTTTCGAAAATTCAATTTCATTAAATTTATTAAAATTTAAGTTCTACACGGAAGATATTTTTTTTTAAGGAATTAAAAGGAATATTCATGCAAGGAAGATGCGTGTGAAGTTTGGTTAAAATTGGTCCAATAGTTTTGAAAAAGATTTTTCAAAAAAATAATCTAATTTAATTAATCAAAAGGACCTCTACGGATAAGGCGAGAAATCTCCCTAAAAGGCTCAAATGGAAAAGTCATTTTTCAAAACATGCAAATTGATTATTATTTCGAACTGTATTGTTAGATATGTATCTAAATCATATGAAAACTGATTTTGTACGATCAAAACGATTCGACAGGTACAGATAACTCTTGGTCCCTGTACCTACCCCCAAAATTACATTTTCTTACCCCACCGTTATTCATTAAACCAGATTTAAGTTTTCTTTAGTTTTATAAGCAAAACATTTCTGTAAATGTAAGGACAATTGGTGTTGAAATCATAAACCATTTTTCGATTTATCCTTAATGCGCATGCGCATCATTGAAACGAGTTTAAAGGCGAAATCTTCCCGCCAAAATTATGGCATATGGTATATGAGTACTATTTTTAGTGTAAAAGTACGTTCCCCCCCCCCCCCCCCCCCCCCCCCCCCCCCCCCCGTGACCCAGCAAATCCTTTTTACCAAGGAAGCCTATGATCCAGTTACACAACATATGTCAATTGGAAGCTGGGTCAAGGGGGGGAACGATGTTAGCCAGCCTTGGGAAGGTAGGTATGCCTCGGTTTTTGGCGGGAAAGTGCTCGTTTAAAGTTGTTTCAATGGTGCGCATGCGCAATATGGACAAAACCAAAGCTGCCATATGATGTCAACACCATTTATCCCTGTATCTGTAGAAAATATCTGTAGAATTTATCTTATTGAAGGAATTAAAAAGAGATTCATACAAGGAAGATTTCTGTGAAGTTTGGTTGAAATTGGTCCAGTAGTTTTGGAGAAGAAGAATTTTTAAAGATTTTTCGAAAATTTAAAACAATTAAATTAATTTAAATTCAGGTTCTGCACCGATTTTATTCTCTTGAAGGAATTTGGTAGAGATTTATGCAAGGAAGATTTCTGTGAAGTTTTGTTGAAATTGGTTCAGTAGTTTTGGAGAAGAAGAATTTTTAAAGATTTTTCGAAAATTAATTCAATTAAATTGATTAAAATTCAAGTTCTGCACAGATTTTATTCCTTTGAAGGAATTTGGTAGAGATTCATGCAAGGATGATTCGTGTGAAGTTTGGTTGAAATTGGTCCAATAGTTTTGGAGAAGAAGATGTTTGAAAATTGTTTACGCACGCACGCACGCACGGACGGACGCACGGACGGACGCACGACGGACACAGGGCCATGACATAAGCCCCGCTGGCCTTCGGCCAGTGGAGCTAAAAACTGCTGTAGACTACAAAATAGGTGTTAAAAAAATTTGATTCATGTAAACAATTGAACAGTTAAAATTCGTCGGTGTAAATGCAAAACCTCATATGTCGATTTTTGCAATTTTCTTGGTGTAATCTTTTGTGTCAATTCTAACAGGGTTTAAGATAATTTGCTAATCTGTATTAATGACACATTATTCGTGAACAATTTGTCCAAATTTCAAGTAAAACCTTTCAGATTGGGAAAAGTTATTACACTTTTTTCCTACCCCTTTGAATTTGTCCAAAAACGAGATACAAGGTTTTGCATTAACAACGACGAATTGCAGTTGGATCCCCACTTTGGAAATTAAACGGTCCCAAATTGGTAACATCCCAATTGGTCTACTCCCATTTCGTCTACTGTTATTTAAGTGCATTGAGTCCCAATTCGTCTACAGTCCCAATTCGTCTACTTTTATGTCAAATCATCAATAAACAACATTATTTTTGTTTTAAGATAAGAAATTAAGTCAATATATTCACAAATACCAAATTATCATTGCCTTCAACCACCAACACAGTGATTATTTTACAATTTTAAGACTGTGAGTCCTGAGGACTCGCTGGATTCCATATCAATGAGTCCTGCTACTACCTTAGTGAGTCCAATGCACTATTTTTAATAGGATATCTGTAAAAATTGTTGCATCCTGGGACTCGCTATAATTAAAACTTTGCATCCCAGAGACCAAATTATGAGTAAATGTAGCAGGATGCGCAGGTAAAAAAATCACTGCAACAGAGCAACAAATCAGTGGAGATTCTATTGCAAGTATTTTGAATCTTAACCCTACATTGTAGGTACTCATTTGAATTGTCTCTCAGACAAGATAAAAAGAGTCTGCGAGACTATATAATAAACCCATAACGTTTGATTAACCCTTTCCCAAACAAGAGATGTTTGTAAAACATATATGCCCCCTCAAGGGCCTACATTTGATGTAGGTCAAAGTCCAAGGTCAAGTTAACAAGGTCCAAGGTCATGGTCAAATATGAAAGGTCTTGGTAGGATGTGTGTATGTGTGAAATATAAAAGCTGTATATGTAAAAGTAAAATGAAACATAGGCCAGGTTAAAGTTTTTAAAAGTAGGCCAAATGCCAAGGTCAAGGTCATGGTCAAATGTGAAAGGTCTTGGTTGGAGGTGTCTATATGTGAAATATCAAGGCTGTAGGTGTAAAAGGACATGATATGTATGCCTGGTTTCAGTCTTTTTAAAAGTAGGTCAAACTCCAAGGTCACGGTTGCAATATTCAAGGTCATGGTCAAATGTGAAAGGTCTTGGTAGGAGGTGTCTATGTGTGAAATATCAAGGCTGTAGGTGTAATAGGACATAAGATAAAGGCTAGGTTAGAAATTTCTAAAAGTAGGTCAAACTCCAAGGTCAAGGTCCAAGGTCATGGTCAAAGTGAAATATCTTGGTTGGAAGTGACCATGTGTGAAATATCAAGGCTGTATATGTAAAATGACATGAAATATAGGCCAGGTTAATGTATAATAAAAGTAGGTCAAACACCAAGGTCAAGGTCACAAGGTCCAAGGTCATGGTCAAATGTGAAAGGCCTTGGTCGTAGGTGTCCATGTGTCAAATATCAAGGCTGTATGTGTAAAAGGACATGATATATCGGCTAAGTTAAAGTTCTTTTTAAAGTAGGTCAAAGTCCAAGGTCAAGGTCACAAGGTCCAAGGTCATGGTCAAATGTGAAAGGTCTTGGTAAAATGTGTCCATGTGTGAAATACCAAGGCTGTATGTGTAGTAGCACATAAGATATAGGCCCAGTTTATTTTTTCTTTAAAAAGTAGGTCAAACTCCAAGGTCAAGGTCACAAGGTCCAAGGTCATAGTCCTATGTGATAGGTCTAAGTCGGAGGTTTCCATGTGTCAAATATCAAGGCTGTATGTGTAAATGGACATGATATATCGGCCAGGTTAAAGCTTTTTTAAAAGTAGGTCAAACTCCAAGGTCAAGGTCACAAAGTCCAAGGTCATGGTCAATTGTGAAAGGTCTTGGTAAGATGTGTCCATGTGTGAAATATCAAGGCTGTATTTGTAAAAGGTCATGAGATATATGTCAGGTTTAATTTTTTTTAAAGTAGGTCAAACTCCAAGGTCAAGGTCACAAGGTCCAAGGTCATGGTTAAATGTGAACGATGTTGATAGGAGGTATCTATGTGTGAGATATCAAGGCTGTATGTGTAAAAGGACACGAGATATAGGCAAGGTTAAGAATTAAGTGTAAAAATCAACAAAGGGCAATAACTCCAAGAATTTGATTGGCAGAGTTACGGTTCTTGTGCACTGCACCTCTCCATAATGAAATCTATTCACCTGTAAAGTTTCATGATTCTACCTTACATATTTTTTGAGTTGTGCTCCGGACAAGAATCAAGTTATAAAATCAACAAAGGGCAATAACTCACAAAAGTTGATCGGCAGAGTTACGGTTCTTGTGCACTGCACCTCTCCATAATGAGATCTATCCACCTGTAAAGTGTCATGATTCTACCTTACATACTTTTTGAGTTATGCACCGGACAATAATCAAGTTTGAAAATCAACAAAGGGCAATAACCCAAAAAATATGATCAGCAGAGTAACGGTTCTTGTGCACTGCACCTCTCCATAATGAGATCTATCCACCTGTAAAGTTTCATGATTCTACCTAACATAGTTTTTGAGTTATGCTCCGGACAAGAATCAAGTTATAAAATCAACAAAGGGCAATAACTCAAAAAATTTGATCAGCAGAGTTACGGTTCTTGTGCACTGCACCTCTCCATAATGAGATCTATCCACCTGTAAAGTTTCATGATTGTACCTTACATACTTTTTGAGTTATGCTCCGGACAAGAATCAAGTTATAAAATCAACAAAGGGCAATAACTCAAAAAATTTGATCGGCAGAGTTACGGTTCTTGTGCACTGCACCTCTCCATAATGAGATCTATCCACCTATGAAGTTTCATGACTCTACCTTTAATACTTTTTGAGTTATGCTCCGGACAAGGTTTGGTCTACGGACAGACCGACCGACCGACCGACCTTCCGACCGACCGACCGACCGACCGACACTTGCAAAACAATATACCCCCATTTTCTTCGAAAGGGGGCATAACAACAAAATATTACGGCTGTCCAATTTGACAGGTACTGCAGACAACAAAACAGACATTGAATAAAAAGGATGTGTGTACAAAATAGCACAGAAAATATTGAGACAAGAGGAGAAACTGCTGGTCATCAGCAGTTTCTTCCCTTGTCTCAATGTTTTCCCAATCCATTTCTATCAGAGACGTAAAAACCCGGTCTTGTTTGGGAAATGGTTAATTTTACATAAAACATTCCTTTTGAAAAGCTGTAATCTGAGTAAAAGAGAAGATGGGGTACAGACTTTCCAGACTTACTATTTCAAATATAAACCCTATGTTGTGGGTACTCATAGGAATTGTCTCCATGAGACGATTCCTATGAGTACCCACAATATAGGGGTTGATGAATAATTAATGACATATTGCATTTTGTAATGCCTTCACTCCATTTTATCTGTAGCTCTTTGTAATATTACCCTCTCCTTTCTGGGGATAATAATATTCAACAAGAGTTGTCTGCAGACAACGTAGCTCGCCTACACGAGAGCTTGTCGCAAAAAGAGTCTAAGGTCAAAGGTCAAGGTCCCAAGGTCAAGGTATGAGGTATCCATATGTGAAAGATCAAGGCTATATCTGCAAAAGTGCATGAGATATAGGCCATGTTAAACATTTTTAAAAGAAGGTAAAACTCCAAAGGTCAAGGTTATTAAGTCAAAGGTCATGGTCTCAAATGAAAGGTCTTTGCGATAAGTATCCATGTGTCAAATATCCAGGCTGTATCTCTAATAGTGCCTAAGATATATACCAGGTTAAAGTTTTTCAAGTGAAGAGGCCACGGAACGCCGACGCGACACTAGGGCAGTGACATTAGCACCCCAGACAAGTCCCGGCTAGCTAAAAAGGCAACAACTAGAATATCACTGAAAGTGATCATACCCCCCAAAAGTGCAGTTTTTGTGCATTTTGAGAAATTGATTTCATTTGAACTGTGAGCTGATCAATTGGGAAATAGAGCGAAAAAAAAAATCAACAGACAAAACAACACATTTAACAATCCCCAATCCCCGCCCTGCCATGCCCATATTTTTCAATAAACCAAACACTCAAAACCATGCATTGAAGACAGTCAATCAAGGAACATTCCTGTACGATTTGGTTCAAATGTACTGTATAATTGCTTTTTTCTCATGATTTCGTTAAGTCTGATAAGCCCTGCCTTGGCATTACCACATTTTTTGCAAATCAAAAATTCACGAACAAATTTTGAAATAAGTCCCCCAATGAACATTCCTGCCAAATTTGGTAAAAAAAATCGCCGAATCAGAAATTCACGAACAAGTTTCGAAAAGAGTCACCCAAGGAACATTCCTGCCAAGTTTGGTAAGAATTGGCTCAGTGGTTAAGGAGGAGAAGATTTTTGAAGAATTATCTGACGATTTCTCAAAATCGGATAAGCCCCGCCCTGCCGCGCCCACAATTTTCGACGAATCAAATACTCATGAACATGCATTGAATACAATCACTTAAAGGACATCGGTGCCAACTTAAGTTCAAAATGGTCAAAGAATTGATTTTGAATGATTTTTCACATGATTTCTCTAAGTCCGATAAGCCCCGCCCTGCCACGCCAACAATTTTGACGAATCAAAAATTCACGAACAAATTTTGAAAAGAGTCACCCAAGTAACATTACTGCCAAGTTTGGCAAGAATTGGCTCAGTGGTTAAGGGGGAGAAGATTTTTGAAGAATTATCTGACGATTTCCCGAAATCGGATAAGCCCCGCCCTGCCACGCCCTCATTTTTTGACGAATCAAAAACTCATGAACATGCATTGAATACAATCCCTAAAGGGACATTTGTGCCAAGTTAAGTTCACAAAGGACGAATAATTGATTTTTAAAGATTTTTCACATGATTTCTCTAAGTCTGATAAGCCCCGCCCTGCCACGCCCACAATTTTTGACGAATCAAAAATTCACGAACAAGTTTTGAAAAGGGTCACCCAAGGAACATTTCTGCCAAGTTTGGTAAGAATTGGTCCAATGGTTGAGGAGGAAAAGATGTTTGAAGAAAAAACCAACAGACAGACCAACAGACCAACGGACCAACAGACAGACAGACAGACAGACAAGCTGACTCCTATATATCCCCCAAATTGAATTTGAGGGGTATAATAAGGAAAGAAGAAAAAACCTGATAGGCTTGTAATATAGCCAGACTGTCACTTAGAGAACCACTGGACCAGGCTAGCTTATTTCTGAAATACACACAAAAAAGAAACATTTTTTTTAATATTTAAAAAAGCATCCAGAGAAAAGAAGAAAATTTCGATAAGCAGAAATTTCTTCTATTTTCTCAAGTCTTTTCATGCAATATCAAATACCTCAAAATCACAACCTTTATCATGAAAGCTTAGAAAAATATTCAGAGAAAAGAAGAAAATGTCCATCACCAGCAATTTATTCCATTCTCTCAATATTTTCCATGCTATAATATTAGCCCATTCCCAGACGACAATATTTCAAACTGTTGAAATTTCCTATAATCTGAAGATGACAATTCTAAATTCATGAATGAAATTTCAAATTTTGATAACTTTTTGGGTAGAAAACATTGTGGGAAATGTAGAAATTGCTTGTAACAAGCAATTTCTTCATTTCCCACAATATTTTCCAAAGTTTGATCTTTTCGGGCATTAAAAGGCATCACTGTATGGCAAAACATTATATTTAGTTAAAAAAAATTGTGATATGCAACTCGAAATTTCAGTTTTCGGAAAATGGATGACTAAAACTATACCTATAAGCTTCCAACCCCTGTTTAAAAAGCTTTGAATTATAGAATCCATTAGAAATTTTAGTTTTCGGAAAATGGATAACTAAAACTATACCTATAAGCTTCCAATCCCTGTTTAAAAGGCTTGGCAAAAACACTCTTCAGTGACATAGCTGCGGCAATTATAGCTTTCTTTATATTGTACCCTCGTAAAAAACTATAACTAATTCATATATGATACCTGTAAGCTTCCAATCCCTGTTTAAAAGGCTTGGCAAAGACACTCTTGAGTGACAGAGTTATGGCAATTATAGCTTTCTATATATTGTACCATTTCAAACTAGAAAGACCTGAAGGTCTTGAGTCGTATGATACCTGTAAGCTTCCAAAGCCTGTTTTAAAGGCTTTAAATAGAATTGAAGTGGTCTGAAATCATTGTTTGGAAAATGGATTACTAATACTATACCTATAAGCTTCCAATCCCTGTTTAAAAGGCTTGGCAAATATACTCTTGAGCGACATAGCTGCGGCGATGATCACACACTCCTCTAACAGACCAAACACATGTCCCAACATAATCAGCTTGCCTATCTTACAGTCTACAGGCAGATCGGCCAGAACGCGACCAATGAATGTCAGCTGCCCGTCATGTCTGTTAGGTATACCATCTGTAGCATCTATCAGAGCTCCGATCTGGAAATAAAGCTAAAGATAAGAAGGAATAAAGGGTTTCTAAAGTGCAATATTTCATGACGATATTTTGCCGTTTGGGAAAGGGAGAACCAAAGGCTATCTTAGCTCCGACCTATCACCAAGATAGCCTTTGGTTCTCCCTTTCCCAAACAACAAAATTTTATCACAGTCAAAATTGAAAAGAGATTTAGATGACAAAATAATAGATATCAAAATTAATGTAGATTTTGTTCACGGTATGGCAGAGAAAATGTTGAGGGAAAAGGAGAAATTGCTGATGATCAGCAATTTCTTCTTTTCTCTCAATATTTTCCCAAACTATTTCTACTAGGGAAGTTAAAATCAAAACTAGTTTGGGAAAGGATAAAGTGTACCCACCTCTTTCAGAAGTAAAATATTTCTCTCTATATCATCAATGTTGGGTGGTGAGAGGGCATGGGCCAAGATAGCCTTTGGTTCTCCGAGATCTAGCACTTTTACTTGTAGGATTAACTTGTCCAGGGGACTTCTCTGTAAATAGATATACATAGGCATAGTATAGAATAAATATTGTAAGAAAAGGAGAAAATGTCATCAAAGTTTTGATTTGAAAGGGTTCAGCTAAGGTTGCTTTGGTTTACCAATACAAGTAGAATCATCTTATCCAGGGCACTTCTCCGTATAAAGATAAATCAACTGATTTTCCCCAAATATTTTCTGTGCTGTATTTTACACAAATTCTATCTAAATAAGCATAAATCCTGTAATCTCCAGGGTAGCGTTTTACTAACATTTGTGTAAGTTTTTGCGTAACTTTACGTCTAAAAAAATCTTACGCAAATTCTTAAGTGCGTTTTACAAAACGATCGTAAGAAAATTTTTGAACGTAAGAAAAAAATTATCGTAACTCTAAAAATAGAACAACAGTGGCTAAAAATAAATCAACAATGTGCTCTTAACCCCGGTTAAGTTTCTTGTAAATATAAAAGAATACTAGTTGTGTACTAGTTTTAAACTGTGCTTTTTAGCATTGATAAAGGTAATTCTGCTATTACAAATTACAGAAATTGGATATTTTAGGCGAATTGCTAAACTATTATTGTGCTGAACACTCATACGGTTCCAAACGTTCGAAGGTGTCCATTAGAATCGGGTAAACATGAAAAATACTAGCTGTCATGTTGTTGTTGTTTTGTTCTATAAATAGTAACACAAAACAAAGTGAGAAAATGCAGCGAAATAAACATACATTTTCCGTCAATTTTTTAATTTCAGCCTTTCCTGTGATATGCATTTTGATTTTTTCGGTAATTCTTTAGTTTACAAGGCTTTGTAAGGTAAATTGAGGCACCGGCATTAGTTACGAAAATACTTGCGCAAACTTTTTTTGATCGTAAAGTTACGCAAAAACTTACGCAAATCTTAGGTGCGAACATTTTTAGTAAAACGCACTTACGCAAATAATTTGAACTTACGTTCAAATCTACGAAAAATTCTTGCGTAAGTTCGTTAGTAAAACGGGCCCCAGAACTTTTCAAATTCAAATAATTCAAATTTTGCCGTTTGGTAATGGATTAACCCTTTCCCAAACAACACCTGGTTTTAACGTCCCTAACAAAAACAAGAGCCGTCATAGACGGATTATGCTCCCCGAATAAGTGTTTGTCACAAAATAAAAACTATCATTTATAAAGCCCATGATGCATTTTTTGTACACACATTATTTATAAAATATGGTAAAGAACATCTTATTTATCACATAAGAACAAAATTTCATTAAATTCTGCCCATTAAATGAAGAGAAATTAGAGAAAAACTAATTTTACATTAAGGCCCCTTTTTCCATGATGCAGCCTCAAATTAAAAAACAGAGAAAAAGGTCTCTAGGGATTATCCCAGGAAGTTCACATGTGAAGTTTCACTGAATTTGGTCCAAGGGTTGCTGAGATCTGGCTGTGGAAGGACGGATGGACACACGGACAGACAGACACACGGATGGACGGACAGACGGAGGACAGCATGGCGACTATATGCTCCCCCAAAATTGCCATAATCAGGGATATGATTCTCATAGAACAGCTTGGTCACCAGTCTGTACACTCTACCATTGTTAAATAAACAATAAATTACAGTAGAGCATGACTTTTTTCTTAAACATACCTGCATTTCTGGTATTCCATAATCAGGGATATGATTATCATAGAACAGCTTGGTGACCAGTCTATACACTCTACCATTGGACACACGGCCAGCACGACCTGTCATACAGAAGGAAAAACATTGAAATTAATCCATTCCCAAATACTGAAACTTTTTGATGCCCCCCTAAGAAAAATAGAAGGAAAATAAGAGCACAGTCTGATCAAGACCCATGTCTTTCTCCGACATGTAGCAAAAACGTCTGACAGCATCATGAATAGCTGATAAGCTTGCACTTACGCACAGGCTGATCTAGAAACATATTGGCCTAAAATGTCTGAGTTTTTTCCCTGGATCCCTGCTCAATCAAATTTGAGCAGTATGAGATGATCGAGATGTGTTTGTGAAACATGAATGCAACGAACTGGCCAATGTATACAGACAGACAGACAGAAGTGAAACAATATGCCCCGATCTTTCGATACGGGGGCATAAAAAATATTTGCGAGAAAATAGAAATGCTGTTTACACACAAAAGCAAAATACACAGGATTTCTCCTTTTCCCATGAATATTTCTTCACTAAAAGCACCTTCATAATTCTGATAATGGATAAAGATCAGACCCACTTACCCTCCCACTGTCTGCAGTTGGCGTTGGATGCCCAGTTAATCTGTAGGCTTGTGTAATTGGTAAATTGGATTAACCCTTTCCCGTAAAAGATTTGATTTAGACGTAATATGGCTTGGGAAACCATTTGAGGCAAAAGAATGAGATGCTGATAACAAGCATATCCTCCTTTTGCCTAAATATTTTCTGTGCTAAATCATACACAAATCCTATCTATATTGAACTTCTTGCCATTGATTACCCTTTGGGAAAGTGTTAACCCATTCCCACACATGGACACTTTTTGACGCCCTGTAAGACAAAAGCTTTGAAAAACATTGTGGAAAATGAAGAAATTGCTTGTGACAAGCAATTTCTTCATTTCCCACAATGTTTTCTAACAAGAAAGACCAAAAAGTGTAAAATTTCATTCACTTGAAATCATAGTCTGCAATAATTTTGAATTTGGACCAGTCTAAAGTTTTGCCATTTGGTAATGTGTTAAATAAGTTCCATTTACCCTCTCTCTGCCTACAGTTGGCCTTGGATGCCCAGTTGATCTGTAAGCTTGTGTAATTGGTCTCAAAATCACATGTCAGGTTTTTGGTCAGACAGAAATCTATCACTGGAAAAAAATAAAGAGAAAGTAAATAACTTAAAATAAAATTGATCCTTAGGCTGGTGAGTGGCCTAAATTGAGAGTGGTTTCAGAAAATAAGGTCAATGATATAAAGAGTATCAAACTTTTATCATCATGACAAAGAAAACATTGACATAAAATATAAGAATGCTGGTAATTAGCATTTTCTTCTTTTCCTGGAATGTTTTCTGTCTTCTTACTTGGGTTGTCAAAAACATGTATGACTAGAATTGTCGCAAAGCAGACAAATATCCCCAACTAGTGCCTTGTCACTGTGAAAGTGCTATAGGTCAAACAGTTTTTCAGTTGGAGCACATAAAAACATTTTATGTAACGTCCAATAGTGAAATTGACCTTGACTTTTGACCTTCATGATCCAAAAACAATACAGCACCTTGTTGGGTCATGGGCAACAACTGTATTAAGTTTCATGATCTTGATCCTAGGTCAAACGGTTTTTTGAGTTAGAGCACGGAAATGAAAAAGTCTACGGAGAGACGGATGGCAGACAGAGAGACATTGTGAAAACAAAATACCCCCCTCTACTTCGTAGGTGGTTGGGTAAAATATAAGTGCATGAGAGTTAAATTTTTTTTAAAGTTGGTCAAACTCCAAGGTCAAGGTCACAGGTAATGGTCCCATGGCGGTAAGTATCCATGTGTGAAGACTATATCTCTAATAGTGCCTGAGATAAAGATCAGGTCAAGTTTTTTGAGAGACACGACATGGGACACTATGAGACGGGACGCGACATTAAGGCTGTGACATTAGCTCCCTGGATTTCAAGTCCCAACTAGCTAAACAAACTGAGTTTAAAAATTTGCGTCTTTTAGGGGTAATTTGTTTTGAAATTGCATCAATGACGCATGATTAATGCATCATGGAAAACCCTGCATAGATGATTCAAATAAGTACCCACAACAAACAGTTTGGGTTTAAAGTAGCATATTCAGAATGCCTTCACCCCTCTAATATGTCAGTCGGAAAATATTCCTATTCGGTCAAAATATAATGGCACTTGCTTGTGAAATTTACCTAGGTGAACGACACAATATTGAACTATAAAATTTAGCATGTGTCTGTTTGAATCCTGTAGGTGTCTCACATCTGCAAGATTCAAACCAACCCATTCAAAATCGTGTTGCAAATTAACATGTTTCCCTTGTTTATGCTGGTAAAATTTGTCAACATGTGCCATAATATTGTCACTTCACTATACCATATTTGATATCAGGCACTGTAATGGAACTCTCAGCAATATTTGTAGACAGAATCACTTTTCTCCAGCCTAGTTGTGGACTATGAAATACTTCTGCCTGCTCTTCTGTTGTAATCGACGAATGGAGAGGAATCAGTTTGAGTCTGAACATGTAGTGAAAAGGCATAATAATTAGTCAAATGTCCAAGTTACTATTTCACAAAAAATTACATTACATTACTGTCAAATCTGATGGAATAGTTGAAATATGTGGCTTTGAGAATACAAACTTTTTACATTTCTTGTCTTTCTGTGCAGAATGAAGAAATTGCTTGTTACAAGCAATTTCTTCCTTTTCCCCACAATGACGTTATCTTATAGGGCATCAAAACAACAAGCCATTTCTTCATTTTCCAAATTTTCTCCACAAAAACTATCTTGTAGGGTGTCAAAAGTACAAGCAATTTCTTTATTTTCCACATTTTTCCCATAAAAACTTTTCCAAAACAAGACCTAGTTTTGACATCCCCAACAGAAAAGGCTTGAGAAAATATTGAAGAAGAAAATGCTGATAATCAGCATTTTCTCCTTTCTTCTCAATATTTTCTATGCCATATTTTACAGGAATCTTTTCTTTATCAACACCTTTATTGTCATCAGCAACAACATTCAAATGCACAAACCTTTAAATTCAAAAGGTATCGAACACATTGTAGAAAATATAGAAATTGCTTGAGACAAACAATTTCTTCATTTCCACCAATGTTTTCTATCTCAAAACTTTCAAATTCCATTCAATTGAATTTGTCATCTGTAACATCTTTGTAAATTGGACCAGTTTAAAGATTTGATGTCTGGTAATGGGTTAAGAGTAAATACTAGATCAAAATGTCTTCACATTACCTGTGTTTTACACTCATCTTGGTCAACTCTTCTTCAAGGTTTTTGATCTCATTTAAACCTGTAAGCAGAAACAAAATGTGATTGTATTTATCTTTATGCCCCTGTATCAAAAGATTAGGGTATATTGTTTTTCTGTTATCTGTCTGTCTGTCCATCTGTCAGTCCGAAACTTAATGTAAACCTTTAAAACCATCTGCCTTTTAGGGGCATTTGTGTTTCACATGCATTTTGTTTTATTATATTTTTCTGTGACGCAGACTTACATGGTAAAGTCACATCTATATGTGCATGGTCAGATGACTGGGGGCATCCTGTAAAAATATCTGCCACACATGTAGGAGTAAATGTGAACAAGATTTGAGCAAATAGACGGAAGGTCACAGCCTAAGGAACATAATATGAGATGCTAATAGCAGATGCTGGACATTTTTCATACCAGTTCACCTTTATCAAAATTGATTATATATGCACATTTTTCATCAATATTGAGTCTACCTAAAAAGTTTGAATCAAATCCATTCAGTGTTTATCAACAAATAGGGTAAAAGATATAAAGGCAAACAGATCCAAACAATGGACTGTTAGATGGACCAACAAGCTGATCACTATATCCCCAAGCTATATTTTTCACCTGGGAAGACCTACTGATAAGTTGGGGTGAAATCATTTGTTATTTCAATGCCAATTCCTATGTTGTGGGTAATCTTAGGAATTGTCTCATTGAGATCAATGAGTGTCCATATCATAGGGTTTGATGAAGAATAAAAGAAATATTGCATTTTGAAAGTCTTTATCCCCTTTCATCTGTTGCTCTGTATCGAGTATAAATAGAGTTCAGCTCTTTCCCAAACAAGACCTGGTTTTGATGTCTCTAACAGAAGAGGCTTGAGAAAACATTGAGGCAAAAGAAGAAACTGCTGATGACCAGCAGTTTCTCCTTTTGTCTCAATATTTTCTTTGCCATATTTTACACAAATCCTTACTTTACAAATCCTTACTTTAATAACAGCCATTTTGTCATTTGTGGCAGTTTTTGAAGTAGATCAATATTTTCTGTACCATTTTATACACAAATTTTATCTTTAACAACATCCCTTTTGTCATCTGCAGCAGCTTTTGAATTGGATCATCTTAGAAGTTTGCTGTTTGGGAAAGGGTTAAAGCTTACCTGGCAGAAAAACCAGCACTGTTCCTCTCACAGGAGCAAATCCAGTATCACTATTCAACCTGCAGAGAAATTGTGAGTAGTAGGTCAAAGTAATGAAATCATTGTGAGTAATAGGACACTGTTGATCAGGTCACGGTTTCTTGAAAAAACTTAAGTATATACTCATGAGTTCATGCACAACTTCAATTGAATACCAATCAACGTTGATTGGTATTCAAGTGAAGTTCTTTTGGATTTCGTGTGATTTGAGCACAGTGAGAACGTACTTAAGTTTCTTTGAGAAACCAGGGCCAGGTCCTATCCTTTATTACAACTGATTCAAAATACAAAATTGTTTATAAACACAAAACAAACATGTAACAAACACACTAAGCAGCATCAAAACAAGGTGAACATTATTGGAATGTACACACAACACAGAAAATACAACAAGAGTTGTCCGCGGACAACGTAGCTCGCCTATACGAGAGCTTGTCACAAAAAAGGAGTTCAAGGTCAAAGGTCAAGGTCACTCGGTCAAAGGTCATAGTCTCAAGGTCAAGGTCATGACAAGAGGTATCCATATGTGAAATATCAAGGCTCTATCTGTAATAGTGCATGAGATAAAGGCCAGGTTAAAGTTTTTTAAAAGTAGATCAAACTCCAAGGTCAAGGTCACTAGGTCAAAGGTCATGGTCCCAAATGAAAGGTCTTGGCAGGAGGTATCCATGTGTGAAGTATCAAGGCTGTATCACTAATAGTGCCTGAGATATAGACCAGGTTAAAGTTTTTGAAGATGCGACGCTGACGCCGACGCTGACGCCGACACTAGGGCTGTGACATTAGCTCCCTGGACATAAAGTCCCGGCTCGCTAAAAAGGCATTAACAAGACGCAGGAAAGAAAAAGCCTTAACCAACGTTTACGACAGAAATATAGAGATTAACCCTCTCCCACACAAGACTTGAGCCCTGTTTAACTAACCAATGTATGATTATTTTTTGTGTAGTTACTTGTAACAACAAACATGATATGCACGATCTCATTTCTTAGGCAAACAGATGTCTTACACATTTTACACAAAAATGTGGTTTTAAGATCATTAGTAACATTTTACATAGGGGTAATCATTGAGGAAACAAAATATTAAGCCTTTCCCAAACAGCAAAATGTAGAAGTGTTCCAATTTAACCCATTCCCACACAATGACTCTATTTGACTCCATATAAGATAATGACTTGTGCTTGTGACAAGCAATTTCTTCATTTCCCACAATTTTTTTCTTTTCAAAAACTTGAAAAATCTCAAAATTTCACCACATTGAAAATGTCCCCTTGCAACTTCTTTCAACTTGGAATGGTCCAAAATATTGTCGTTTGGGAAAGGGTTAAAAGCTGCTCCAGACAACATGTATGAATAACTTTTGCGACAAGGTATGTTAGATTTGCTACTTGACAACTTGCGTGGTATTAAGCCTTTTCATATCTTTCCGAGCAAAAAATGATTAACTTACCTGAATAACTAACTAGAAATGCAGGAATAACTTGGAGAGCGACTGATAATACGTATAAAAAGACTTTTCAAAATGTTATACATGTATTTCCTTTACTGTTCATCAAACCTTATGTTGTGGGTCTCATCGAGACAATTCAAATGGTTAACCACAACATAGAGTTTGGAATTGAAATAACAAAGTTAGAATGTCCTTTTCCCCACTTATCCATTGCTTTGTCTTACCCTTGTTCCTTCTCCTCCAGACTATCAAACTGTTCTATCAACTTTATCGCTAGATTGTTTGCCTCTGGACTGATACCCGGGCTGTGTTCATCCAAAAACGGGGTCTGAAATGTTAAGTCTATAGATTAAACCTTTCCAACACAAAACGCTTTGTGACTTCCCAAAGAATGAAGTTTTTTGACACAGTGTCAAACTGTTCTATAAACTTTATAGCTAGGTTCTTCGACTCTGGACTGATACCAGGGCTGTGCTCATCAAGAAATGGCGTCCGAAATGCAATTTTAAAGGGTAAAACACAAGCGTTATCAAACTGTTCAATTAATTTGTCGGCTAGGTTGTTGGCCTCTGGACTAATACCAGGGCTGTGTTCATCAAGAAAAGGCGTCTGAAATACAAAGTTAAAGGGTAAAACACAAACAATATCAAATTGTTCAATCAACTTTATAGCTAGGTTGTTTGCCTCTGGACTAATACCTGGGCTGTGTTCATCCAAAAACGGTGTCTGAAATATACAAATTGAACCTTTTCCAAACAGCTGAATTTAGACTGATTGAATACAAAGGAATCCCAACACAACATATTGGAAGGCTATAAAGAATGGATTTGCATTAAATGTACCCAGGAAAGTATTGAGGCAAAAAGAGAAAATACTGGTTATCATCAATTTTATCTTTTGCCTCAATTTTTCCCAAAGTGTTCTGTATTAGGGACCTCAAAACCAGGTCATGTTTGGGAGGGATTAAAAGGTTAAACCTTTCCCAAACAATTAAGCTCTTTGACACACTATTAAGCTGTTCAACCATCTTTACAGCTAGGTTATTTGCCGCAGGACTGATATCTGCTTGTGTTCACCCAAAAACCTGAGGCGCGTTCCTTAGAGCGAGATTTTTTAAGATTTCTTAAGATGTTTTTGATACAGTGTTTTTAAGACCGAGATTATATGCGAGGTGTTCCAAATGGTCCATACTTCATATAAATGACGTCATCATGACGTCATTTGTATGAAGTACGAACCATTCGGAACTCCGTTGTTTATGAATCATTGAGCATTCGGAACAATTCGGTCAATTCTCTCCCATATAGATTCTACAGAATTTACCGAGGGGTTCCGAAAGAAGTAAAGAGCAATGGCGGCTCCCAGTGATCGTCTTAAAAATCTTGCTCAAAAGAGCGCTTTATCCTAAAACATCTTAAGAAATCTCGCTCTAAAGAACGCACCTCTGGTCTGATATACGAGTTTGATTGTTATACAATTTTCCTGTTGTATTGCGGTAACTGGTTAGAAGCTAACACAACATCCGATCTGAACCAACAGCTGATCGTCCAAACTTAGATGATCCAGAACAATTCAACTATTAGTGTTGCTTGACAGAGTACATTGTATATCACTACTACTGAACAGAACCTAGGTGCGTTCTTTAGAGCGAGATTTCTTGAGATATCTTGAGATTTCTTAAGATGTTTTAGGATAAAGCGTTCTTCTGAGCAAGATTTTTAAGACGATCACTGGGAGCCGCCATTGCTACATACTTCTTTTGGAATGCCTCCGTAAATTCTGTAGAATCTATATGGGAGATAATTGACCGAGTTGTTCCGAATGCTCAATGATTCATAAACCGCGGAGTTCCGAATGCTCCGTACTTCATACAAATGACGTCATGATGACATCATTTGTATGAAGTATGGAATATTCGGAACGCCTCGCTTATAATCTCTGTCTTATAAACACTGTATCAAAAACATCTTAAAGGAGAACCTTAAAAAATTTACGATTTCGCAGTTCATCCTTATAAATCGCTCGGAAATGGTTTAAAAACATTACAAGCAAAGTTATTACGTTAAGGAAAGCATTAACCCATTGCAAACCAGCAGCCAAATTATCGATTTTACCAATACACAAAATTCGCCGCATCAATTACTTCCCTTGGATTCTGTATCCTTGGATACGAAATAGTCGAACCTGTCTACATTGACAACTGCGTCATTTATCGATAATCGAGTGATCTGATATTAACCCTTTCCCATACAGTGACGCTTTTTGACGCACCTCAAGCAAAATCCAAGAGAAAATATTGTGGAAAATGAAGAAATTGCATGCAGCAAGCAATTTCTTCATTTTTTTACAATGCTTTCCAACACAAAATTGAAAGATTTCTAAACTTTCATGGGCGTGTAATTGACTTCTTCGACACTTTCAAATTGGAACAGTCCAAAATTTTGCCGTCCGGTAATGGGTTAAGGTTTATGGAATATCGCTTCAAAATAATGTTGTGTGTAGCTTACCATTGCAATGTTAACTTAGTAACCCATAAAACATTATAATATATATTTGTTTTTCCGAGGAAATCAAATTGAAAACGAAAGTGGATTCTGAGATTGAACCAGGACCGAACAACTTCTACTTAATTTGTACCGTCAGGTCATTCAAAGATTATGCAAAATTTGATGACAAACAAATCTTTATCCAAACGCCAAAATTTGTGCGAAAAATTATCTCCCTTGCAAATTACTTCCTCTCCCTTTCAAAATTTGATGACAAACAAATCTTTATCCAAACGCCGTGCTAAAACATAATTATCAAGATTGCGTGTTCATTAGTGCTGCTCCTAAAATGCGATATTCTCTGCCGTTCGAAACAGGCATTGTTTCAATTCACAGGGTTTCATCCTACCCATTACCAAGGCAAACGCTGAGAATTTAGACTGGTCTAAATTTAAAATTGTTGCAGACGAAAATAGCAAGTGTATGGAATTTATTTTTTGTCTCTTTGGGTAGAAAACAATGTATGGAAGGAAGAAATTGTCTGTCTAAATCAGTTTCTACTTTTACTATAATCGCATTAGCGCGTGAGAGTTAAAAAAGTGAAGTGAAAAAGAAATACAATCTATGTGTGTTGGTTTTCTCAAAACAGAAAAGGCTTGGTAAAAACATTGAGACAAAATATTAATATGCTGATAATCGACGTGATCACCTTTTGTTTCAATATTTTCCGCGACATATAGAGAATCCCTTTTTTATCAGCATCCCTTTGTTATCTGTAGCGGCTGTTAAAATTGAACTCTAATTTTGTGCTATTTGGGAAAGAGTTGAGAGTGCATAAAGATCGTTATGGGCATTTATCGAACAGTTTTGATATAATACTGTATCATTATGAGTTGCAGGCGATAAAATTAAGATTGGGCATTTTTTTTAATTATCATGAGATATCAAAGTATTGCTAAAAGGAGAAAATGGTGACCTCAGCATTTAATCCTTTTCTCTCTTATTTATTTATTTATTTATTTATTTATTTATTTATTGTTTCCTTGTGTCATCGAAAATAAAAGGATCATTTTTGAAAATTGATTTCAATCGAAAAAAGCGTTAATAGTTTTTTCTTTTCATACAATAATTGGAAATAAACACTTTATTACATAATGAGCTGATTAATTACACAAACCATAACGGGTGTAAGATACAGGTCAATAAACACGGGTGTCAAAGATGTCATAAAACACATGTTTATTCACTCCCTTTACTCAGTACAGCAATTAATGGAAGCAGTTTTCAAAAATGCCCTTTTCTAAAACATATGATCTGGTGAAAACCAGGAAAAAACGATCGTAGTTTTCCCTTTTTAATTCAACAATCCGAATCTCCTCGCTATATTGCAAATAAATTCTCTCTTTATCAATATCAAATTGATCTTCTGTAGCTTCGGAATTGGAAACTTCTAAAACATTGTAGTTTTGGAAAGGATTAACCCATTTCAAACGGCAAAAATACTCTGGTTTCGTCTGTAATCAAAGTAGTTGCAGACAACAAGCATGTTTAATTTTACGATTATCATTTTTCATCAATATTTCTTGTGAAAGATTGCACAAAACCCCTATTCTTATGAACACCAATATTGACGGATAAAATCTTAATATTCGCCTTTTTCATTAGTTTTTTCATTGCGCATATTCCTTTATTCATTCAATAAATAAACATTTCAATTTACGTCTATAACATACTAGATCTATATATGTCCCCATTCACTTTTCAAAAAAAATATATATATAATTTCAATCATTTCGTGTTTGTCCACCGTTTACTCTAGTACGATCACTTCATTACGAGATAGTAGATGAAAACGGCGTAAAACCCCAATAAACCAAACTTATTTACAAGATTAATACAAACTGTCAAATATATATTATGTTTATTTTCTTTACCGAAATAATTAAGCCGTACATAAAAGCCTAATAAATACATACTGTCGATTTCTTCGCCGTTTATATCGCTGAAATTCAGTGTCATATTCTACTTCGAAAATGACGTCACTTGTCACGTGACCGATCAAGTGCCCAGGTAATATGAATATGATAAATGACCAAAGGGAAGTAATTTGAAAGGGAGAGGAAGTAATTTGCAAGGGAGATAATTTTTCGCACAAATTTTGATACGGAAAATTAAAATCTTGAATAATTTCTTTTTTCATTCATAATTTGAAAAATGTTTTTACTAAAATGATTCATTGAATGATGTTGTTTTGTATAAAAGAAGAATCAGACGCCTATATTATTTCCCTTTAAGAAATCTTGAAAAATCTCGCTCTAAAGAACGCGCCTCAGGTAAGATGTGGCACTATAAATTTGTTATATCAAATCCAAACCCTATGATCTAGGTACTCATTTGAATCTTCTCTAAAATTTAAATTATCAATTGCTGCATACCTCTCCAATTTGTTTAAGTTCCTCAGCATAAAACTGCAACACTTTATATGGTCTTCCTTCCACATCCACAACGGGCGCTTGTTCCAGCTGATCTCTCACAGGCAGTGCAAAGTACTGGGCAAACATGTGCGAGTCAAATGTGGCCGACATCAACACAACGCGAGTCGTGCGCGAGTTTGTACGCAGGAGTCGCTTAACAACCAGTAAACAAAAATCTGTCTCTTGGTCTCTCTCGTGTACCTAGGTAAAAATAAACAAGAACTGTCGCACAGCGTCGCACACCCCTTGACTGGCGCGGGTCACAAAGTCAAGTCAAATTATCTTTCTTGGTTGACATTTGAGAGTGAAGAAATTGCTTCATGTCCATATCATATTGATCACTGTGAATTTTCACCAAAATCCTTCCAGCCATTTGCACTGTGTTGTAAGTTGTACGTTAGGTTTGTGCAGTCATTCAAAGATGGCGACAACAATACAGCATGAGAGGTAGGTGTCATAGTTTTTCATTGATAAATTTCTTAAACGGTCGTATCTTGCCTTGATACTGATATCATTATACAGGGGAAATGTATACCTATCAACGATTCTATATATCAAAGTACCAGTGTTGTCCTATCGTACTCAGTCGTTGTGCAAAGACAGCCCAACACGGAAAACTTTTTTCGAAGCGAGAAAGTTGCCCTTTTAAGGATGATTACATAGTAATCAGCGAACTAGGGAACAAACTATTGCTCTTACTTGGATGTTTTTAACATGCTCTTTTCTATGGTTACTGTTATTTTAAACAAAAATGTCTAGAATGACCACAAACACCGTGTTTATTAAATGGCCAGACAACGGTGTAGTCACAGTGAAAATATGCAGACACAACGGTGCAGTTTCTGTGTTTTATGTACGGTGTGGTTATATTTTCATAACAAATTGTGAACGGTGTAGACATAATGCAATTGTGAACGGTGTAGACTTGAAGTAATACAGAACTTATCATTTCTGGAATGATAATATTGGTATGTTTAATGATAACGTCTTCACGGCTGGGAAACATGTTTTACAATTACTACCGAAATTCTTCAACAATTATGTTAATATGTGACTGACTTGTAAATGCTTTGCAGCAAAGAAGGTGACAATATGTCTACAAAATATACTTTAATCAAAATGTACTTCAATCAGAATAGAGAAAGAATCTAGTTTCCTTGCTATTTGTCAAAGCAATTCCGTAAGGGTCAAATAGTAGAAATTACCAAGAATCTGCCGGCGTCTGTTTTATTTTTTCTTTTATTTTCAGTTCCATGCTGTTCACTTATTACTACTGTCATTTCGAATTGAGTTTCGAAAAGGTTGTGAAGCATTCGGAACAGGACCATTCCAGTCAGATATTAAAAGTGCGCAGGGGGGAGATCAATGATCAGACAGGTCAAAAAGATTTGAAAACTCTGAACTTTAGTATAATTCCTGATATTATCAAGAAGTCAGACTAGGACATCATCCCCATTTGCGAGCATAGAATACACAAGATAGACCTCATCAACGTATAAAAAAGGATTTTGGAGTTAACAATCTTTCTATCGATGATATCCCCGATTTTGAATGCATGAGTCCTGAACATAAAAAAATGACGAAGTTCAACACCCCATAAAGTCGTTCAAAAAGCTCCGACCTTAATTCCTGATATTTCCATTGGACTTGCTAAAACAGATGAAACGGATAGGGTCTCTTCTCTTTCCCCACGAGAACATGAAAACAATGGCTGAAATGAACAGTTTGTTCCCAGATGTGATTTAGTCATTGAGAAGCGTTGATCAAATTGGTATTTGTTTATCTTGGTCAATGAAGGTCGGCTCTCGATGGAAAACATTGCATTTCATTTATTTATGGATGTGTGTAAGTTACACTGTCTTATGAGTACTTCAATGCGTTTTACTCCAATAGTCAAACGGTTTTGGCGAATAGAATATTGTCTTTTTCATTGCAAATGGTTACATTTTATGAGTGGGCCCAAAAAATCTTGGTCAGAAAAATTGTCAGTCCTGAAGAAGAAGTTCATTACGTATGAAAATTCCAAAATGAATTTTGCACTTCCAGAACTCTATTTTCAAGACTTTTTTTTACTTTAGTCGAACAAGACGAAAAAAAGGCCCAAATGTTTATGAAACAAATTTATAATTTATGTTTTGTTATTTATAATTTATGTTTTGTTGATTGAATCCTTTATTTTGGGTAAAATCAGACTTTTCAATGAGGGGTCAATTTGAAAACAAGATACATTTCGATCAATAATTATCATACTCCATGAGTTGAAATCATTTCATTAATTACATGAGTTGATTGTAATAACCAATTTAAACAGTTACAAAGAAAAATTCAAAGCCAGAGCCGAAATTTCGAATCTACAAATCAAATGAACGGATGAACAAGAAATTTGCCGTTGCACTTAACATGGCTTCAAAATGACGGTTATCGTATGTCTTGTTTGATATTTTGTGATGGTATTCCTTGTGATTATCATTTCCGTCAGATGTTTATTCAATCACAAATAACAAAAATGTCTTCCGAAAATTAAATCAAACATACATTGAATTGTTTAAGGCTTAGGTGAATGAAGAAAAGAGAAAACATATTTCCTTAACTTTTGTTTTCGTTTACTTTGAGGATGGCGGCGTTTTCATCTAGGGAGAGATCTGAGTTTTCTAAGACCAAAGTATTTGAGGGAGATAAAACAGATGTGCAGATGATCTGCTATCTGTTAGAGCTAGTTCGCCCTATACAACATACCAAGTGAAGTCTACACCGTTCACAATTTGTTGTGAAAATAATAACTACACCGTACAGATAACACAGAAACTGCACCGTTGTGTCTGCATATTTTCACTGTGACTACACCGTTGTTTGGCCATTTAGTAAACACAGCGTTTGTGGTCATTCTAGACATTTGTGTGTAAAATAACGGTAACCATAGAAAAGAGCATGTTAAAAACATCCAAGTTAGAGCAATTGTTTGTTCCCTAGTTCGCTGTTTACTATGTAATCATTCTGAAAAGACTAACTTTCTCGCTTCGAAAAAAGTTTTCCGTGTTGGGCTGTCTTTGCACAACGACTGAGTACGATAGGACAACACTGGTACTTGGCTATATAGCACCGTGAATAGGTATACATTTCTCCTGTACAATGATATCAGTATCAAGACAAGATACGGCCATTTAAGGAAATTATCGACGAAAAACTAAGACACCTACCTCTAACGATTTTCCACCGACGCCATCTTTGATTGACCACTCAAAACTTCCGTACAAACTACACAAATCTAACGTACAACTTACAACACAGTGATTTGGGAGTTAAACTGGCAAGAAAATGTGGACCGACAGACTAAAACCTATATACCCCCAACAAACTTTGCTTGCGAGTGGTATAATAATTGAGCCATGATCTGAATAACACATTACCAGACAGCAAAATTTATGACTGGTTCAAATTCAAAGAATTTACATACAACAATTTTAAGTGAATGAAATTTCACATTTTAGGTCTTTTGGGTAGAAAACAGAGTGGGAAATTAAGAAATTGCTTGTCATAAGCTATTTTTTCTTTTTCAATAATGTGTAATAATGGGTCAAGGGCCCTTACAGCATTTGAGACCCCTAAGGATTAATTTTAGCCCGTACATAAGTATAATATAATCATAACCAGGGAAAAAGACTGACAATTTTAACTTAGGGACCCAGAATAGCAAAATTCAATACTGAACATTAAGGGTATGGGCGTTTTCTCTAAATATTCAAGGGCCAAGCCCAAAATCTAGGGGCAATGGGCAACTGGGCCCCTGCTAATCTTTACCCCTGATGGTCCTTGCTTTTCTCCATGACTTGCTGCAAGCCATAAATAAGCTTTTTGAGGATTGCATGAATCTTGATTAGACTGCATGTATAGGCAGGACGATCAGGATCCATGTTGGTCTAAGACGCGTCAAGTGCCATTTCTCCAGATCCAGGTAAATTTTAGCTATGTTGCAGAAAAAAGATCCCCTTTTGGAATTTGAAATCTACTGCAGATGACAAAAGAGATGTAGATAAAGATAGGATTTATGTATATTATCACCCAGAAAATATTGAGACAAAAGAAGAACAAGTTTATTGTCAGCATTTTCTTCTTTTGTCTCAATGTTTTTCAATGCCATCTATAATAGGAAGATTAAAACCAGGATTCGTTTGACATAGAGCTAAAAAAGTACAATCATACCTCATCCAGTATAACATGTGTATACTGGTTCATGTTTTTCTCGTTGATCAGCTTGTTTAAGAGAATCCCCGTCGTGCAGTACAAAATTCTCGTGTCCTCTGATGCTACCCTGTCTAAACCAACCTAGAAAATATACAGAAATTATAGGTTTAATCCTTTTCCAAAATATCTCTATGTGAAATACCGTAATTATTCTAATAAACGCCCATATTCTAATAAACGCCCATCCCCCAAATCTCGGCTGAAAATCTGCTGGTTTCAAGCACAATTCAAGCAAAAAGGGGTGATTCTAATAAACTCCCATCCTCTGATTCCAGATTAAAATAAAGTAAGTCATATCCAGAGAACATTTCTAAAAACAATAAAAAAAAGAGGATGTTCAGCCCTAAATCTGTTGGCAATGAAGGAATTTCCTTTCTTACTTGTTTCTTACTTGTGGACCGGACCAGTGGTAAGTCGTAGACTTCTATGGGTCCTCCTGTTGGTGTCTTCATTGTTTGTGGTTGCGCCGGTGTGCATATAACAGCGCGGGTTGAACTTGGCAGGGTGATTTTTCCAATGTTGATTTAGATTGCTTTTGAATGAGTTCACACTATTTGAATTTACAACATCATACGGTAGATTGTTCCAAGTGTCAACTATCCTTACACTGAAGCTTTGCTTTCTTTTTTCGGTGCAAGCTACGGTTTTTTTAGTTTCAAATTATGTCCTCTGGTTCTGTTATATGTGTTAAATTTCAGTAGGTTCGGGTTTGAGGTTTTATCAAAGTTGTTTGCTATTTTGAATGTTTGTAGCATATCTGCTCTTGTTCGTCTGTATTCCAGAGATGGTAAACCAAGTACTTTCAGGCGCTCATTGTATGGTAGGTGGTTGATATTCTTAAGTAATTTTGTTGCTCTTCATTGTACATTTTCGATTCTGATACAGTGTTTCTTGAGATATGGAGACCAAACTGGACTAGCATACTCTAGATGTGGTCTGACCATGGATTTGTAGAGGTGTAAAAATATGGTTTTGTCCATGTAGTTGAAGGATCTGTTGATAATTCCTAAGTTCCTGTTGGCTGTGTTTATTTTGGTTGAAATGTGTTGTTCAAAATTCAGTTTGTTATCAATTATTACGCCCAGATCTTTTTCAGAGGTGACATTTTCTATTTGAACTCTTTCCCCATCAGTAGATTTCATAAAGTAATTTTCCGTTGTTTCGTGCTTGCCAATGTGCAGTCTTTTACACTTTTCTGCATTGAAGTCCATGCTCCACTTTATGGACCACTCACAGAATTGGTCAGTCGTTTGTTGGAGTTTGTTGTAATCTTGTGGTTCATTGATTTCATTATATGTTTTCGTATCATCGGCGAATAACTTGACTACTGTGCTGGCTATCTCTGGTAGGTCATTTATAAAAATTAGAAATAGTGTCGGGCCTAGGACACTACCTTGAGGCACACCGCTATGGATGTCTTGTTGGTTGGAGTGTGTGTTGTTAATTACCACTTCCTGTGTTCTATTTGTAAGGAAGTCTTTTATCCAGGTTAAGAGTTTGCCGCGAATGCCATATGATTCTAATTTTAATAGTAGTTTTTTGTGGGATATTGTGTCAAATGCCTTTCTAAAGTCATAGAAGATAATGTCTGTGTCTGAGCCGTTGTCCAGAGATGTTGTCCAATCTTCGAGTGTTTCAAGTAATTGTAGTTGACAAGATCTTCCCTTGATGAATCCAAATTGTTCATTTGTGAAGAGGTTGTTGTCCGTCATGTGTTCGACTAGTTTTTCTTTTATTATTCTCTGCATTATATTAGAGCATATGGGACCTATGCTGATTGGTCTGTAATTCTTTGGAAAATGTTTATCTCCTGATTTAAAAATTGGAGTGACTAGTGAGTTTTTCCATTCCAGTGGTATTTTTCCAGTCTCTAATGATTTATTGTAGAGATATTTTAGTGGCTTTTTAAGTTCCTCCTGGCACTCAATTATTACCTTGGGGTGTATTCCGTCTGAACCACAGGATTTGTTTGGTTTTAACTTTTTGATTGCTCTCGATACATCTTCTTCTGTAATGTTTATGTCTGACAATTCGGCTGCAGTTTTTATTGGCACATTCTGCTCGATTTCATCCGTGTCTTTTTTGTGTCTTTTTCTTGAACAATCGTATTTTGCAGTCCTTATAACAAAACTTTGCCAAGTTCGACTAGCTGAACTTCGAGTTCATAAAATGACACTTGATTAGAAAATTTCGACAGACAAAATAAGAATACCTCTAATAAACGCCCACCCCCTACTTTTCTATCAACCATGTTTATAATAAACGCCCGGGCGTTTATTAGAATAATTACGGTATGTGTATTTATGTAAATGGGACCTCTGAAACTTCCCCCCTCCACACACACACACACTTACTCAAATCTTGTCTGACCCTAAAATCTATTGAATTGGGCTTATTAGCCCATTTTACAATTTTCAACTTATATTACCACTGCTGGAACACATGACCAGAGCTTCAGATAAAATGGGGTAATGACTTTTCAAAATGTATTATTTCATTTATTGTCCTTCAATCAGTATGCTGTGGGTACTCGTTGGAGTCGTTGGCAGCAATAGCATATAGTAGTGTTACAACAATGTTGCAGAACTTGACTTACACATCGAAATTCAAAACAATGTACACAAGGAGAGAATTAAATTCAAGTTTTGTTGCATCAATTCTAAACACTTTGTTGTTGGTACTCATTAGAATTGTCTCAGTGAGACAATTCTAATGAGTACCCACAACACAGGGTTTTATGAACTAGTCTACAAACATTATTTTTACATTTTCAATTAACGGTCCCTAAAACAACACACCTGATAACCACAAATTGTCCCAAGCTGCCAATCTCTCTCGGCAAACACACGTCTGGCGATACTTATCGCTGCAATCCTGCGAGACTGCGTCACAACAATGTTGCAGTATTTGACTTACACATTGAAACTCAAAACAACATATAAAAGGAGACAATTACACACCTGATAACCACAGATCGTCCCAAGCTGCCAATCTCTCTCAGCACACACTCGCCTGGCGATACTAATTGCCGCAATCCTGCGAGGCTGCGTCACAACGATGTTGCAGTACTTGTTCTGTTGCGCGTAATGATCCAGGATATACTGCGCCACCTGGGTGGTCTTACCCGAACCTGTGGCCCCTTGGATAACTGTCACCGAGTTGTTCTCGATTGTTGATACCACCTGTATAGGGAAACAACAAGTTAGGCTACAATATTTAGTAACTAAATCGTCTGTGTTTTCCTAGATGAAATATGTTCAACCCATTACCAGATGACAAAATTTTAGACTTGTCCAAATACAAAGATGTTGGAGAGGACAATTTCAAGTCAATACAAGAGCTGTCCGAAGACAGCGCTCGACTTTCTAAGTTGCTTAGTATAAAGGGGGCATAACTCCAAATATAGTGGAGCCAGGGTCATGGGCCCTGATAGTAAGGTAGAGGGTGTGATGGTGAATAAGTATTCCAAGTTTGGGTTGAATCCCTTTGATAGTATGGAAGTTATTGATGATTGAAAAAACTTTAACCTTTGTTGCAACGCCGACGCCAACGCTGACGCCCGGGTGACAGTATAAGCTCTCATTTTCTTCGAAAAGTCGAGCTAAAAATGTTACATTTTTAGGTCTTTTGAGGTAATAAACATTGTGGAAAATGAACAAATTGCTTGTCACATGCAATTTATTCATTTTCAACAAGGTTTTTCCATGCCTTTTCTTGTGAGGGAATCAAAAGGTTTTACTGTGCAGTACCTGATATAAAATGAAATCAACAGAACATGATAAAATAAACACTACATCATTATTATATCAAAAGGGTATGTAAGTCCCATCATGTGACCTTCGAGATTTCGCATTTTGAAAACAAATTGATTGATCATGACGTTCATTGAAGCAGGGAAACAGAACAATACTCAGGTAGCTTAAGCGTATAACAGGCCTCCTAGCAGACCAAAACAAAATAAAGGTTTTTATAAAGGCTCCAATGTGTGAAAATAAAGGACTTTTAGTGTAAAGTCAGACAAAATAAATAGTAGGCCATTTTAGTTGGAATACACACAATCATAACTTAAGTCATTTTAATACACCCATCTAACAAGGGGGCTTTAGGGGTCTCCCCCAATACAATTTTGGAAATTTAGGTAAGATTTGGTGGCATCTGATGATATCTGCATTGTAAGACAATACATAAAAGAAGGGAAAATGCAGAACTAAGTCCATTACTTGCAAAAAGCTTGGACCGCAACCAATCAGTGCAAATATAAAAATTTTGAGGTAGAATTACAGGCTTTTTTGGCTTTTTAAAGATTTCTGGGGAAAAGAAAAGGTTTTAAAGGTTTGCTCTGAAATTATAGGTTTTTAAAGGTTTCAAAGGTTGCACTAGGATGCCTGGTATTTTCGAGGCAGGGAACGGAAACACTGGTGGTGAACTCAGCCCAAGAGAGGGACATTTTTTGCTACAACAAGGTACAGATATTTTGCGTTTAAGTGCGAGTTTAAAGATCTATTTGGATATTTGGATAGTTTTTCTAATCACAATGAATTTGTTCCAAAAATAGACCGTGTTTACCGATATGTATTGACAAACTGTCTATGTTGTTATAAAATCTTGTTACTACGGCTTTATCGAAGCCGTAGTTACGATATTTTATAACAACACTGACGGAATACTATGATCGCGAAAAAACATCCCACTCTTTGGCCAAGTTCACCACCAGTGGGAAACAATCCTCATGTATCTGACCTAAAAATCACACATACCCTATCCCTGAAGTCATATATGGGTAATTTTTCATCGTATCTACTATTGAATGAGTAGTTATTGTAGACGTCAGTGGCGTTTGCGGGGACAAACTCAGCCGGGATGGTTGTGTCGGTACCAGCAATCGTACTGTCTATCTCTAACGTGTCCAGGTGACTGCTTAACTGGGAAGTTGTCTCACTGGCAGCCTGAAGAGAAATTAAATGTATTCTTAACCCATTACCAGACAACAAAAGTTTAGGCTGTCCAAATTCAAAGATATTGCAGACGACAATTTCAAGTGAATGAAATTTTATATTTTTTTGTCTGTCTGGATAGAAAACATTGCCACAACGGCCCACAAGAAATTCCTTCATTTTCCACAATATTTTCAAAAGCCTTTATCTTGTAGGGTGTCATAAGGCGTCATTATGTGGGAATGGGTTAACCCTTTCCAAAATGACAAAACTTGGACCTGTTCAAATTCAAAGTTTTTTTGCAGACAACAAATTCAATCACATAGGTTAACGATATTAAAACCATTGGTGGGTGACATTTTTTTAACCCTGAAAGAGATTCAAAACAAAACAAGCTTCTTACCCATGCTTCTGAATTCATTAACCTTTCCCTTTCTTCCTTCTGGTACTGGAGAGCATAGTCATGTCCTCCGTGAAACTTTGGGTTGCTGCAAAATACAAACATGCATTACACATTAGCCCTTTCCCAAATGAGACCCGCGTTTTGATGTCTCTAACAGAGAAGGGTTAAGGAAAACATTGAGACAGAAGAAGAAAATGCTGATACCAGCATTTTCTCCTTTTGTCTAAATATTTTCTGTGCTATATAATATGGTACACAAATGCTAGCTGCGATATTGTCCCCATGAACTTTGATGATTTTGTCGTACATTCATGACTCCTGACAGGATGAAACAAGAGCCGTCACAGACGGATTATGCTCCCCGAATAAGTGTTTGTCACAAAATAAAAACTATCATACATTAAGCCCCCTTTTCCCATGACAGCTTTTTGTACACACATTATTTATAGAATATGGTCTAGAACATCCTATTTATTACATGAGCACAAAATTTCATTAAATTCTGCCCATTAGATGAAGAGAAATAAGAGAAAAACTAATTTTTATACTAAGACCCCTTTTTCCATGACGCAGCCTTAAATTTACAAACGGAGAAAAAGGTCCCTAGGTATTGACCCAGGGAGTTCACATGTGAAGTTTCATTGAATTTGGTCCAAGGGTTGCTGAGATATGGCTGTGGACGGACAGACGGACGGACACACGGACGGACAGCGTGGCGACTATATGCTCCCCCCAAATTTTTTCGGGGAGCATAAAAAGTCTGTTGCATTATTGCAACTACACAAATGCTATCATTATTTGAATTTGTTAGTCTGAAGCAGTTTTCAAATCGGACCACCCTAAATTTTTGCTGTTCGGGAAAAGATTAACCCATACCCAGCAAACCAATACCTAGCCAACAAAATTTTAGGCTGATCCAATATGAAAGCTGAGCTGCAAACCACTAGATATTGAAAAAGTAAACAATTGATGAGCATTTAGCCCAGAAAACATTGAAGCAAAAGGCAAAAATGCCAAGTTGCGATTTTTTTTTTAATAAATTAATAAATAAAATATTAATAATAATAGATTTTGGATATGAAAGCTGCTACAATGGACAAAATGGAAACTGATAAGGATAGGACTTGTGTAAAAATTGTACAGATATTAGTTGGGCAAATGGGGAAAATCCTGATTAATTGGATTTTTTTTTCTTCAATGCTTTCCCTATCCTTTCTGAAAAGTTTGTCAAAAATGTTCAGTTTGGATATTGGTTTAAAAGCTGCCAAACTATATATTGTCATCTCCAGCTAATCAGTTAAGATTTTCCTATCGTACACTGCCCGGTTTCGGTGACTGACCTAAATCGGTGACCCTTTCTTTTTGTGGGGAATTTTCAAAATGAAGAGTTCCATCATGTCAACAGGTTTTGTAGTCGTCTATGAAAACAAAAATCCGGTCATTTCCGTTGACAGAATTGACCAAACGCCAATCGACAGATCGCTCTGCCCAACATAGAATTTAAGACAAACAATGGGGATGTGATCGTTAATAGGGAACAATTTTATCCAGTTAAGGTTTACGAACTGAGAATGAAAACACCACTTTCTAGCCAAACGAAATGCATCAAATTACACACACTTGTAAATACACTTCACATTAGTTGATTCACCGTGCCGGATTTCAAGATTATGCTACAAGAAGAAAATAATTTACAAATATTATTTTACTCTATATTCTTATACAAGGGAGGTAATTTTGAACATTTTTGTCAAATATTTCCATAAGTATGCATTAATTCAAAATTCTAAACCATACAAAATGCTCAGTTTTGTATTTTGAAAGGAAATGTAACACAATTTAGGAATTACTGGCACTTTTCAAATTTCGCCTCTGGCTCTGCATTTCATTCTCAGTTCGTAAACCTTAATCCTAACATAAATTCGGACAAACAAAATAGTATTTCGTAGGTGTTGTTATAAAATAACGTAACTACGGCTTGATTTAAGCCGTAGTTACGAGATTTTGTAATAACACCGACGGTTTATCAAAACATAACGGTAAACCTAGTCTATTGTTAGCACAAAATTCTTTGCCATTGGCATGTCGATTGTTTTGATTGTCAGTCGATAAATTGATACAATAACACGTGCAACAAAGAACACTGTGCAGGGGTAAAAGTTGAAAATTTTGAAAAACCTGAAAACCTAGAAAAGTCTGTATTTATATAGTAAAAATCGAGAAAATGGGGCATTTTGGAATACTCAAAAACCTGAACTTCAGGCATATGCCTGAAAACTTTTACCCATGCAATTGGGGCATGACATTTTTCTGATCGTCCATTGGCTAATCGATGTTTTTGATTGACAGTCGGCGTTTGGTCAATTGGAGAAATTTCATTCAAAGTCTCTTTTACATGCTTGATTCCATTTTCCATATTATTTTTACTATGGCTTTGTAAATGCCCCTTTCTAACATCCATAGAAGTGGCCCTAAAAATGTCATATATTCAATTCTGAAACTAAATTGACCACAGTGACAGCCTGCATATTTGAAATAAAATTAGATGTAGAAATTGCAAAAAAAATGTTTAGGAGAAAGAAAGTAAAGGGTCACTGATTCTGGTCATATCCTGACAGAATGCATTTTGACGCTACACAATAGTCATGCACCTGAGAGTTTATGCTTCTAGCATTGTCTGTGATAAAGACAACAAATCTATTTGCTAAGTTTAGAGAAACTATGCACTTTTCTTTCAAATCGTACCACAAAGGCAGCAAAACAAGATATTTTTGTTTAATATTTTGACTTTTTACTGAGACCAGTGCAATTTGCGATAATTTTCTTATATCTGAATTTTAGGCGGTATTCAAAGCGTATAATTTTGGTTTCTGTCCTTGCAAGTGCTTTGACATTATGTCATCTAATTTCCTCTTTCAATTAGCTTTAAAATCTTAGAATTTTTAGGTATCTATAGGTTGACAATAATAAGTAAGATGGCAACCAACCTTGCCACAGTCCTTATTTGAAAAATAAGCTGATTAAACATGGCGGCTGAATTTCTTAACAAAAGTTATCACCTCTGCAAAACAAAATTTACATCTTTATAGTCTTGTGTTATATACCAGAGCAATGAGCAAACATTATTTCTCAAATCCTGCAAATTTTGGTTAATCTGGTGATTTTATCAAGGAAAATATTGTATTTTTTATGAAGCTACCCTACAAATTTTCCATGTTCCAGAGTTTCCATTCACGCAAAATTGTGCGTGAAACACGCATATTTGAAAGAAATCACGTACAAAATTACATCCCCATACGTGATTTCACGCACAAAAATTTGGATCAGCATCTTTAGGTGCCAGTTATCAATAGATCTAGATCTATATCAAACAATTCCAAAAGTGAAACTAACCAAGGAAACTCCGGAAACTAGAGTAAATCTGTGTTACTCATATGTGATGATTTGAGCAAGATCAAAAACGCCGCAAACACAGTCAATTGATGACGTAGTCATTCCAGTTTCAATATAACCACGTGATGTTTACGCACCCAAATAAGGTTACGTTTTACTATGATTTGTTTACAAAAGTCGCGCGCGCAACAAAGGGCGGGAAATGGGATGAAGCAATGAAAACAACACGCTATCTACGAAGTAAATACACTGACGTTAGATGGTTTTAGCACCGACGCGTTGTCTCTTTCTTTCATGCCGCCACGCGATTACACAAATTGACTCTTGATTACACAGATGAATATTCTGTCTACAAGTACATATTAAACTGGTGTGCTTGCTCGACCATTTAGACAGCAAATCTAGCTTTCGAATTATAAAAAATAAAAAAGTAAGTGTTGCCAGTAATGTAAATTGGCGATTGATTTATCATTTACAGTAAATGATGGAGTCAAGTCTGAGCCACATTCGATTTTTGACCCACTTTTTTAAAAATATTTTTCTTATTGTCGCCTTACTCGCTTATGGCTTTTGAAGACGAAGTGGCGATCGCCAGCGCGTACCCTGTTTGTCATTTATACCGAAGAAACAAAACAAAAATACAATTTTTTGTGTACTTTGATATAATTTTCGGAAACTACCGAAGATTCCCGAAAAACTGATATTTCCAAATCGTACCACATCGGCGAAGGATATCGGAATATAGCAATAATTCCGCGCAACACTTTTAATAAGCATGCATTGCAAATTACACACATATTTCATTGTTTTATTGGTTTTTACCCCTATTTTCTGTCCCATACCCCCATTTTTCAATGACAGTGTGTGCAAAACCCCTAAATAAAAATCTGAGTGGAAACACTGATGTTCAGTAAGGTGTTCTTGGGAAGGAACCCCCCTACATTTTAAAATGCTTAATTATTTCATAGTTAGAAAAGATATCAACAACTAAATGCACTTTTTGTGTGTACAAAAAGTTGATTATTTAAATACAAGAGTTTCTAAGACTTGCTGTTAGCTAAGTTACATTTTCACCAACCAGGTTTTCATATGAGTGACTATTGATTACTCTCAAACTAGATAAGGATTTTATATCATGATTTTTAATTACTTTGTAAAATTTTGTAAAAGGGATTCTTTTAAATTTTTGTTGGTTTCTGAGCAAGAAATTAAGTATAAAAAGACACTAATAGAGATAATTGTCTCATTAGATAAGTCTTTCAACAGATAATAAGGCATAAAGCCTTAAGGACAGATCCTCCATTTATTTCCCACGGTAAGAATTTTTTTATTTTTTCTGTACTGATGTTTAAATATATGAGAAGTAAAATAATGACTTAAAAACTATAGGTCACCAAGCGAATTAAAAAGTTATTGGATTTCAAGGGAGACTACCCTTGTCTAAAATTGCAAAAATGAGGTGTCACTTAAATACCCACAAAAAAGGTGTTCGAAATGACTAGGATTACATAAATAAGTCTTTACTGTGTTCAATATGTTTTAATCTGTCTAAATGAGTATCAATTTGGGAAAATTTAGTGATGATTTTGAAATTTTTAGTAAATTATTCTTTCAAAAGTAGCTGAAATTTCTCTTTTTTCGCAACATTTCTGATAATAAAAAATATTCCAGCGGTAAGAATTTTTTCTTTTTTGGTATAGAAATAGTACTTGGTCATACCTACAAAAACAAAAAAAGAAAAATATATCAAACCAAGCGTTTTTCTTAGTTATAAGTAAAATTTGGTTTACTTTTTGCAGCTCTGTCCGAAATTGTTTCACTTCTTTTATCAATTTTCTTCCTTATTACCAGCTTTAGATAACAAAAAGTGTCGTATTTTGTGTCCATCTGAAGCGGACTAGCTCATAAAGACACCACTTTGCTTTTATTGCTCCGTTTCCTATCGCTAACGCCACATGTTAAACGCGTAACAGAAAGCGAAATGTACCATCCGAGTACTATTACACTTTAATTGACCAAACAGAGAAAATTGAAATAACCGAAAAGGGTCTTGTCATTTATCAACCAAACATTAACTAAATGTAAAAAAATACATTTGCTGAAAATGCCAATTACTGAAACAGCTTTATTTCGTTATTTAGGATATGCGCTGTAAGTTGCGCAGTAACAACTGGAGGATCTGTCCTTAAGTGCGTGACTATTGCTTACACTAGGATACTTATTTCATGTGCTAAAACTGTATGGGTCAACAAAATGCAAGCTCTTTTGCTAATTTGGTGATTTTTGAAAGTGATATCTTTAGGATTAAGGGAAAGTAAGTCAGACTAAAGATGTATATTATTTTCTAGCGATACTGTATGTACAACAGTTAGTGATGATGTAATGGAAGTTCTTAGGGTCACCAAAACCACAGGTATTTGACACTATATGTGAATATAGGCATATAGTGTCAAATACCTGTGACCAAAACTGGTCAGTCAACAATAAAATTTCAGAGGTGTGAACATTCCAGGGGCCGGATTAAGACTGAGAAAACCATGTAGATCTTTTTCAAAACGGACCATCGTAAATAAAAGACCAATTCTATACAAACATTTTCAAATGGTAAAATATTTATTTTTTTTTAAACAAAAACACCTTTTGTAATGCGGAACATGGTGCGTTGGCTGCACTCGTGGTTGCCTGGTTGTGGGATCATATAATCGGCCTTTGGTTGTGGATCTCGGCACAGACTCGGTCTTCTGTACTTTCTTTCCTATCCTGAACCAGTCATCAATCTGGTCAGGCGTTATATCTGGCGTGAAGCTCATTTTCCCGGCTGCATTTTCGTTTGTCTGCTAGTCATGGATCTTTAAAAGTCTGTTTGATTTTCATGCGTACGCTCTCAAATAATAATGTTCTCTTTGCCGCACACAAGGTGTCACTCCTCGATGAAATTGACTAGGTAAGGTTCTGGAACCGTTTTTGTTGCAATTAAATCATAATTTAACTGAGAAAAACCCTACATTATTCAAAATTGAATCATGAGCAATGAAGAAAGGTTACTTTATATTCCAGTACAAGACAAAATTAAAAACAGGTTTTGTTTGGGAAAGGGTCAAAAAGAGATGTATTTAAAAGTCTATGTATATTTTGGTTGTAGCAACAATTTGCCAAACAGACCATCTAAATCTAACACACCATAGAAATCTTTTGTACATGTATAATAATGTGTACAAAATGTGAATATCCGGGATACTTTTAAAACCCATTTCCATACAAGATCTAGTTTTGACATAACTAATTAATACAAAGGGCTTAAAGGGACATAACATTCCAATTTCATTCTTTAAAAGTATGCCTTGACGCAAAAATTGGCTATTCTAATGCGTAGAAATGCTACCCGTTTTTTTGAAGTTGTTATTTATAAGCGAAAAATACGCATGTAAAGTTGAGACAGAAATGACAAATTCCATATTAAATCTGAACTGTTGTCCACAACAATTCGTTTGATTTTAGAACAAAAATATATATTTCTCCTAAACGGTGCCATATTTTGGCTTTGAATTCATGAATTAGTGAATTCAAAATCCAAATTTTCCGAGCACATAGCGAACCAGTTTTACAGTACGGATCAGAAACTTGGACACTTTCAGCAAAACAACAACGACACCTGGATGGATGTTATACACGTATTTTGAGAAGAGACGTCAACCTGTCATGGAGGAGCCATCCTACCCTTGAAATGATATATGGTTATTTACCCAGAGTATCTGACATAGTCTGTAAAAGACGTGTCCAGTTTACTGGACATTGTGCACGTACCACGGATGAACTTGTATCGTCATTTGTACTCTTGAGACATCCATCATCAGACAACCGGTCACGCAAATTAACATTTCCAGATAGGATAAAACAGGATACGTCGATCCTTAACCCATTACCAAACGACAAAATTTTAGGGTGGTCTAAATTCAAAGATCTTGCAGACGACACTTTCAAGCGAATGGAATTTTTCATTTTGGGGTATTTTTGGGTGAAAAACATTGTGGGAAATGAAGAAATTGCTTGTCACAAGCAATTTCTTCATTTTCCACTATGTTTTTCATGGCCATTATTTTGTAGGGAGTCAAAAAGAGTCATTGTGTGGTAATGGGTTAAGGAAGATCTCCTTGTAGCTATGACAGACAAGCAGCACTGGAAAAGTAAGTGTAGTGAATTCAATCTCGGCCGAGGCCGCAAGATGATGATGATGATGATTTTGGCTTGAAATTTTCAGAATTTTCATAAGAAGATATGTTCTTTCAGATGAAAATAAAAGTAAAATTTACGAAAATAAATGTGAAATGTCATTTTAACCAGTATTTGTTCCTTTTTACTCAAACTAACGTTATATAGTCAAAATTTTGGCCGACGCCAGGGGGGTCCAGACCCCCCGACCCCCTTTAGATCCGCCCATGGTCAGTGTCGTTCGAATTTCTTGATTGGTAATCAGTTTTTTGATTGACTTTCTGTGGAAAATATATCCTTTTAATAATCAGGCAATAGACCTTTCGTGATTTTATATAAATGCAAATTAGTTCTGGTATTTACGAATCTGCAAGTGCAATGCACCTGCGCTTTCTTTGTAAGAATTAAGTAAAGACTCCTTACTCAACTTTAGCAGTTTGTGACTAAAAAGATCTGGCACAACATATCTATTTTTACTTCGTTTCGTTGATACTACTGACCACAACCATGTCATTGCCAAACTCCAGATAAGAATCTCAGCAAAGAGACCAACTGAGGAGACAAGATGCCCAAGGTTTGACACAAACAAGTTAGGGACAGAAGAGATTAGACATGACTTCACCATTACTCTCCAGAACAGATTCCAGGTTCTTGCAGACATGCCAGCAGCCACCATGGAAGATAAGTGGAGTAGAGTCAAAACAGCATACACTGAAACCTGTAGAGAAAAACTTGGAACTCGCAAACGAAAATTCAAAAGTTGGCTATCAGAGAACACAAATAAGATAATCGATAACAAAAGAGAAATCAGACAACGCCTAATACAAGCCAGAACCAGAGCACAAAAACAGAATCTCCAGGCAGAATACAAGACCATAAACAAAGAAGTTAAAAAGAGTGTAAGGAGAGACAAGAGAAATTATGTTGACCAGTTAGCCTATCAAGCCCAAGAAGCAGCTCACCAAGGAAACTTAAGAACCCTATACAATATTACTCGACTCCTGTCTGGAAAAAGAAACAACATTAACAGACCAATTAAAGACAAAATGGCCAAATTCTCACCAAAATGGAAGACCAACTTAACAGATGGAAAGAACACTTTGAAGACCTCCTACAAGGAACCAATAAACAGAGAAGAAATCATTACAGCTGTAAAGAAACTAAAGAATGGCAAAGCCCCTGGTCCTGACAGCATACCACCCGAAGCATTGAAAACTTCACCAGAACTGACAGCTGACATTCTTATTGACCTCATTCAACAAGCGTGGGAAGAAGAACAGGTACCCGAGGAATGGTGTATAGGACACATGATTAAACTCCCAAAGAAGGGTGATCTTGGTAACTGCTCAAACTGGCGAGGAATCCAACTCGGTCCATACCAAGCAAAGTACTTACCAGAATAATATTAGAGAGAATCAAAACAGCGGTTGACCTTAAACTCAGAGATGAACAAGCTGGCTTCAGACCTGGAAGATCTTGCGCAGACCAAATTGCTACATTACGTATCATCGTTGAACAATCTTTGGAATGGCAATCACCACTGTACATAAACGTTATCGACTTCAAGAAAGCCTTTGACATGATTGATAGAAATGTAATCTGGAGCATCCTCAGACATTATGGAATCCCAAAGAAAATTGTCAACATAATACGCAGCCTATACAACAACACCACAAGCCATGTAATCCACGACATGAAATTATCAGATCCCTTCAAAGTTAATTCCGGAGTCAGGCAAGGCTGCCTTCTATCACCTTTGATCTTCTCCATTGTTATTGACTGGGTACTCCAAACTACGATGGATAGACCAAGAGGCCTGCAATGGAACTTCACCAAATCACTGGAAGATCTTGATTTTGCCGACGACATTGGCCTGTTGACCCACACATTCCAACACATGCAACAGAAGACCGAACAACTTCAAAAGGTAGCAAAAACCACCGAACTAGAGTTCAACATAAACAAGACAAAGTGTCTGCGAATCAACACAACACAGAACACACCACTCAGTCTAGATGAGCAGAACATTGAAGACATAGATAACTTCACATACCTTGGAAGTGTAGTCAGCAAAACAGAGCAGGACATCCAAACCAGAATTGGAAAAGCTCGACATGCATTCCTGGCTCTACGACCAGTCTTGAACAACAGAAACATCCTCCTCAAGACCAAACTTCGACTGTTCAACTCAAATATAAAGTCAGTCCTCCTATATGGCGCAGAAACCTGGAGAAGAACCAAAAGCCTCGACAACAAACTCCAAGTCTTTGTGAACAACTGCCTGAGAAGGATCCTTCGCATCAGATGGCCAGAGAAAGTCACCAACCTAGAGCTGTGGCGAAAGACAGGACAAACATCCATCACCACAAGTATCCAGCAGAGAAAATGGAGATGGATAGGGCACACACTACGAAGGAAACAGCCCAACATTGCTCGCCAAGCCTTAGATTGGAATCTACAAGGAAAGAGGAAACGAGGACGACCCATGAACACCTGGAGACGTACCCTCGATCTTGAGCTGCGACACATTAGAATGCCCTGGGGGAAGCCAAAGCTGCAGCGAAAGACAGAGCTCGATGGAGACAACTGGTGACGGCCTTATGCTCCACTGGGAGCGAAGAGGACTAAGTAAGTAAGTAAGTTCGTTGATACTTTTCATTTCTTCGTGGCACATAATGACGTGATTAAGTCTATCATCAGTTTTGTATAGAAATTAGGGTCATATCGCATTTGAGTCATCAGAAGTTGATCTATTAGAGAAGAAACTGTTCAGGCAGTCAGCTTTTTCGTCGTCAGTATAATAACACTATCTTGACCATTTTCAGATGTTATTAAGATCAGAATTGTGTCAAATTGTTTATTAGATTTGACAAAGCAATGAATATGTTTCCAAAAAAAAAATTAGGACATGCATTCCGATTGTCAGATATCGTTTCTTCTATGTTGTTGAAATGCTTGTTGATTGGCTTCCTTGATGCAGTTGTTACCCTTATTACGCACAGATTTGTATTTTGCCCTGTCATTTGGTCGTCCTTGTTTTTCAATCTATCGCGATGTCTAAGGCCATGCCAGGGTCTGTCGTTGGGTCTTATAGTTACCTCTGTAAACCGTTCACATGTGTCACCTATGTCGGTTTGGTCAATAAAATCTCAATTCTCATTATGATTATCTAATAGTCAATTTAGCTCATCAGAGTTTACGCGGTCATAAGAGTTTACCTTTTTTAAACAAAATTTTTGTGGGTCATAAAGTCAATCATGACAGCCGTCGCTTTGTGATCACTAACGTTAGGTTCGACTGTAATAGCGTCATCTTGTATAACTTTAAACTGCTCTGAAACCAATATAGGGTCTATGAGAGTTGCAGTAGTAGTCGTCAATCGAGTTTGTTTATCAATAACATCTGTTAGGTTATTGATTGCAATAACATTAGAAAGATTGAGCAAGGTCATACGTTATCAATTTAAAGGAAAGCATGATACATTGAAACTAGATCTATTCCATTCTATTCGTCCACGACAAATGTTCATTAAATTGAACTCAAATGACAGAAATAGTACTAAAAGAAATGTATTTACGCTCATCTAAAATAAGAAAGTATAACTATTTATTTTACAATTAGTTGGCAAATTATTGCCTAGTTAGAGGTAGGCCTACATTGAAAATTTTGACCTGGAGAAATGACCTTGACCTTGGTGAATGACATGAAGCTAAAATGACAAGTCTTATCATCCTTGTCAATTTCTTGAAGTATGGCAGTGTATGTTTATAATAATGGAAGTTATAATAAAGTTTCAGATATTATGTCATTTTCTGCAAAACTGTAACCATGGAAATTAATAAATCAAATATAAATTCGATCCACGACGTCAATCACTTTAACTGCATGCTACCTAAACATTTGTTCTCTGTTTCATGGAGCATGATGTGACATAGGCTAAACAATCTACTTATAAGATAAGAATTATTGATAGAAAAAAGATAACTTGTTAATTTGGTATCCATGGCAACCATGAATATCTAATGGGTTTCGTACCAAGATCTACTTTTTATACGCCCGAAGGGTAGTATAATGTTATCGCCCCGCTCGTCCGTCTGTCCGTCTGTCTGTCCGTCTGTCTGTCCGTCTGTCTGTCTGTCTGTCCGTTAGCAATTTCTTATGTGCGCAACTTCTCCTATAGTTTTGACCTGAATTAGATCAAACTTGCCACAATGAATCTATCTCCATGGTGTCTAGTTGTGCACACCGCTTAAGGAATTCAATTAGATATTTTCGTTCTTGAATTATCTGCCCTTGAATTAAAAATGCCCATTTTCTTGTGTGCGCGACTCCTCCTACGGTTTTGATCAGAATTTGATCAAACTTGCCACAATGAATCTCCATGGTGTCTTGTTGTTCACACTGCTTACGGAATTTAGATAACTGTTTTCGTTCTTGAATCATCTGCCTTTGAATTTAAGAAAAAATGCCCATTTTCTCAAAAATGCTCATTTTCTCCTGTGCGCAACTTCTACAGTTTCAACCAGAATTTAATCAAACTAGCCACAACGAATCTCTATGGTGTCTTGTTGTGCAAACAAAATTTTGACAACTTTTCATGTTTGAATTATCTGCCCTTCAATTGAAAAAAATAGCCAATTTTACTGACAAGCCCCTCTCGGGCGTATACGCGCCGCTCTGTGAAGCTCTTGTTTCATTTATTGTTAAGAAAGTGTAAAATAATAAGTTGTCAGTTAATTTCAGTTTGTATTGGGCCGTTTTGGATGGCTAGTCAACATACCCCTAAAAATCTAGATCTAGATTCGATCTAGTTCTTGTTTCATTTAGCAATTCGAATGATGACAAACGTACACATTTTCAAACCTAATTCATGTGTTCCCTTTAGGTCTAAAGGAATTAAATGTGTTTGCCCAATCTTTGACAAAAAGTGGTGGACGGACGTTTTGGCCACGGACGTTTGGCCAGGATGTTTTGGCCAATACGTTTTGGCCACGAACATTTTGGCCACAATATTTTACAAGGTAGGACCTTTTGAAAAAAAAAAATGATATAATAATAATAATAATAATAATAATAATAATAATAATAATAATAATAATAATAATAATAATAATAATAATAATAATAATAAGGAAAAAAGGAATTGAATTTTTGTCCTTGATATGATATTTTTTGTGCTCCCCGAAAAAAAAAATTCGGGGGAGCATATAGTTGCCACGCTGTCCGTCCGTCTGTCCGTCCGTCCGTCCGTGTGTCCGTCCGTCCGTCCACAGCCAGATCTCAGCAACCCTCTGACCAAATTCAATGAAACTTCACATGTGAACTCCCTGGATAATACCTAGGGATCTTTTCCTCCGTTTCTTAATTTGAGGCTGCGTCATGGGAAAAGGGGCCTTAGTATAAAAATTAGTTTTCCTCAATCTTCTCTTCATCTAATGGGCAGAATTTAATGACATTTTGTACTTATGTAATAAATAGGATGAGCTAGACAATACTTTGTAAATAATGTGTGTACAAAAAGGCTGTCACGGGAAAAGGGGGCTTAATGTATGATAGTTTTTATTTTGTGACAAACACTTATTTGGGGAGCATAATCCGTCTATGACGGCTCTTGTTTATCATGTAATTGCACTTTTGAAAGTTGACATAATTTTATTTTGAAGAAAAAATAACAATGTATGGTCTCAATTATTGATACTTCAATCTGATTTATATTTGGCCAAAAGGTAAAATCTTGAAACACTTACAGACACTTAAACGTATCCAATCTCTACCTGCAAGATCAGAAAACTGCGCAGCCCATCTACTACTAGGGGCACTACCAATCGAGGGTGAATTACACAAAAGATAGCTGAGTCTCCTGTACAACATTTTATATACAGAAAATGAAACCATTGCTACTTTAACCAACAGACAATGTTCATTGAACACAGACAATCAACTCAGTTTCTTTGGAAAAGTACAAAGTACCCTAGACATGTATAATCTACCACCCATTGAGACACTGAGATACCAGTCAATCTCCAAGTCAGTGTGGAAAAGCTCTGTAAAACAATCAATTCATTCATATTAGCTAAACCAACTCAAAGAGGAGGCGAAGTCAAAGCCATCGTTAAAATTTCTCGACATTGAGTCTTGCACAATCGGTAGACCACATACTATATGGAACTCTCTTCAATCTACAACAAGTGACACTAGAAAAGGTGCAGTGAAGTGTAAAATGCTAGTAGGTTGTTATATGGTACAATCTAAATTTCATAAATACAGCAAAGGAACTCAAAGTGCACTGTGTAAATGCTGTGGACTACAGGATGAAGATATATCTCACGTTTTACTGAACTGTCCAGCCTTTCACCACATAAGGAAACCAATACTACAGGAATTAAAATCAACCATAGTGAAAACCATTGGTACTGTTAACTGGAGACGCCTCTGTAACAATGATGAAAATCTAGTGAAGATTATATTGGACTGCAGAAATGTGTCTGTATTATCAAAATAAAAAAAATGGCTCAGTAATCGAGAAACTCGCGACCGACTTGTTACCATATTCATACAAAAAGACTCCGGAAGTTGTCTAGATGATAAACCTATATCAGTATAAACTTTAAAAACCACGCCTAGCAAAACAAACTGTATATAAGTTAAAGTTAATTGTTCGAAAGTTACTAAAGAAGATTTACATGGCCATCAATGTGTATGGTTTTGGTGTTCCTACAAGAGGAAGTTCATACGAAGAAAAGAAGAAGAAAGAAAGAAATGAGCCGGGATCTGGAAAAACGTCCCTTATAGCATTTTCAATAATTGAGTTTTAAGATCAGCCTGATGTGAAATGCAGCCCAATATCCATTTATGATGCTCTCTTTAAGTAACTATAGGTCGTGAAGAAGCTATTTGAGAACAACGTGGGTCCTGATCAGACTGTGCGTATGCACAGGCTGATCTGGATCTGTGTTGGGCTCAAAAGCCTTAAGGGACGTTTTTCCAGATCCTGGCTCAAATATATTGTGGCCAAAACGTCCATGGCCATTTGAAGGTCCTGGCCAAAACGTCCTACATTCACAAAAAGTATATGGATATGGGAGATGCGTGTGAATAATTACGATCAAAGGTGACCTGTGATTGTACAGTGTTCAATTTAACTGGAATTAAACAGGATTTATTCATTTGTGACTGGCTATATTCTATTTTCAAGTTAAAAAAACAAAAAAAACAAAACAAAACAAAAAACAATGATTTTGAATCCTTTTGGCTATTTCTGGGCCATTTTAAAAGATGGGCTATACTCTGAAATGCTTCTGAGACTAACTTTGTAGTTTGGGTGATCTCAACAATTGGGCCAAATGTCATAGAGAAAAGGATTCATGCCATACTAAAATTAATTTTTCATCGCGTGTACATATGAATGGATGTTCTAGAATTTAAGATAGGCCGAATCATTACTGGAAACCAAATGAGCCGAGCTTTAAGCAAATATGCTATAATAGCCGTCAAATCAAAATCCAGTAGTTCATATAGATAGACCTTTAAAAAGGGTTTAGTTCATAATATCCGACTTTACACTAGAATCTAATTTTTTGTTCGATTTATCGAAGTTGTTCACAATCAAACGAGGCATTTTTCATGTCAACAACAACAACAATGTTGCTTGATCAGCAACGTTACCGATCAGCAAACTCCCAGTTTTATGAATCCTAATAGATACTAGCTGTCAGTTTATACAACGTCAGAATATGTACATTTGAGACGTACCAAGTATAAACTAAGTGGGGTGGGTTTGAACTACAATAGGCTAAATGGGTTTGTAGGATAAAACGAAAAATGCTGACTGTACAGAGATTGTACCAGCATTTTCTCCTTAGGCTTAGTTTCCTTCCATTTTTTTTTTTCTGATTCTCTGTCCTTTACGGATGTCAAAACACGGTTTTGTTTGCCTGCAGCACTCTGTGCCTGGGAGAGGGTAAATCTTTCAATGTTTATTTTTTTTATGATTTTGTATTTAACGTAGATCTACTTTCACTAAAGAATACAATGTGAATATTGAATAATGAAGAAGTTTCTCAGCTAATCCGAGTTTTCTTTGATGAAATTCGCTCTTTGATAATGTTGATGCCGCTTATTTACATCAGAGTGCACTAGCACTCAAAAACAACAGAAAGTAGGTCATACAAACTTCATACAATTCAATCAATGCTATTTTGTACAGAAATCATATCTTTTAAAGTTTATCAACAACCATGTCAGGCCGGTAGGAACAGGGGCGGGCTAGGCCGCGGCCATGGCGCAGTTGGTAGCTTCTCTGCCTCTCATTCGAGAGGTCCCGGGTTTGATACCCGGCCGCGGCAAATACCTTTACTGACAAAAATGTCACCCATCAATGGTTTGATATCGTGAACCTATGTGGGGGAGCAGCTGGAGGCTCAGTAAGGGTGTTGTGGTAGTGCTGGTATGAGAAACGACAGGAATCCATGGTTAGGTGCTCCAGCCGCGATATGACCTTAGTAGTTGAAAACAGCGTAAAACCCCAATAAACTATTAAACCAAACTAAGCGGGGGGCTAGGGGGCTAAGCCCCCCCCCCCCCCCAAAGTTGGCCAAAATGCAGAATTTTCTCAATCTTACACTGAAAATTTTGGGAAAATCCAGATTAGCCCCCCCCCCCCCCCCCCCCCCCCCCCCCCCATGAAATTCTTCCTACGGGCCTGCATGTTGCTGATTGCAGCAGTTTTCAAAAATTAACACCCCAAAATTTTGTAACTTGGAAAGGAGATTATTTTGAAGATTTAACATTGTATGGAAACTGGTTGAATCTTTCCCAAACAACAGACTTTAAGGGTGATCCACTTCAAAAACTTCTAAATATGACAAAATTGAAGTTATAAAAGATTGAATTTGTGTAAAATATGGCATAGAAGATATTGAAATAAAAGGAGAAACTGCTGGTTATCAGCAGTTTCTTTTTTTGCCTCAATGTTTTCCTAAACCTTTTCGACTAGAGACATCAAAACCAGGTCTTGTTTGGGAAAGGGTTAAACCTCAATCCTCTTTCTCATTACAGCTTAAAACAGCAACACAATGGAGCAAACAAAAAGGAAATTCACAGAAAATGTTGTCGAAGACCGAGAGCAAGAAAACAAGAAGGCTAAGGTTGAAGATGATGTAAACAACAGTAGTATAAACGGTACCACACCTCCTGATATGGACAATGCACTCAAGCATGTGGATGTTGATGGAACACAGGAGTATGAACTGCAAGATTCAGATGGATTCGATTTCGATGAGAGTTTAGAAATTCTAGCTCAAAACACGCAGGACTTCACTCAAGAAAATGGAATAACAATGGATTCTAATGATGGTAACATAAATGGGTTTGAAGCTTCCAATGGAAATGTGGTTGCTGACAGTTCCGAAGCAGATATGGAGGATGTTATTCACACACCAGGGAGTAAAGTAAAACCAATCATGTGTAAAGTTATATCTGTGCAAAGAGATGCTGAAATTATAAAGGATATCATTCCTGACATTGATGTGAATAAAATTTATGGGAAAGTTTTAGAGCATAGGAGTCTAGAAAATAGAGTTGAGCTAGTAACAAATGACATCCTTGAGAATGGTGTCGAGGTTGATGCAGTAGAAGTGACTGAATCAGAAAGTGCAGATAGTGATGTTGTGTTTAATGAAGTGGGAGAGATACTTGTTAAATATCCTCAAGCTGATCCAAGCCTGGTGTACGATCTCTTACAAAAAAACATACACAGAAATGACAGGATTCAGATCGTTCTTGATCATTTATCATCTGTTGTAAATAGCTCATCATCTACAAGTTCTGATTCTTGTGTAAAGAATTCATCAGGTTCTGTGATAAGTAGTGATAAAAGTACAAACCTATCCATGACTGATTCACTATCAAAGACAAATCCATTGTATAGAGACTTGAAGACTCTCACAAAGGTTCTGCCGGAGATTGATCCAAACGAGTTATATGCATACCTAGAAGCACATTTTGACAAACCAAACAGGGTACAAATTGTGATCGATGAGCTTACTAAGTCTGACAGTCAAGAATCTATCCCACTAGCAAGGCTGGAGTCGGTGGAAGAGCTTGACAGAGGGAAAGAACCTGTGACGGTTGAGGATAAACTTCAACAAAATTTACGGGAATTAAAGGAAATATTTCCTGATTGTGATCCAAATTATTTGTATGAAAAATTAAGTGAAAATGCGGAAGACCCTGAAAAAGTTGGAAAAATTGCAATGGATTTGTTTGAAAACAAGAATTATCCGAAACTTAAAGACATATTGGAAACAGAAATGAAAAGAGATGGCAAACAAAGGCTTCAAGATCTTGTATACAATCAAGAGGACTTCCTTGTTAAGGTAGTCCACCCCTAATGAGATTCACGCGACGTCGTAATTATTCAGGCAATGTCATAAACATTTGGCGGTGGAACTTCCCCCGCCTAATATTTATGACGTCTTTGGAATACATTCAGATTCGTAATGAAATAATGTTAATGACATCACAGGAAAACTTCTAACATTGCATGAATCTCATTAGGGGTTGACTACTTTAAGTTTCCAGATCCAGTGACTTACTTTAGTGATATCAACAGACATGTGAATGAGAACTACAAGACTCATGTTTTAGCGTACCTTAAGAACACCTTTCCTTTCATGAAAGATGGATATTTTAAGAAGGTTCTACAGAAATACAACTATCATTTAGCCCCTTCATTTACAGAAGTGGAGAAGGAAGTTAATGTTTTAGGAGGTTAGTACTTATAAACCCATTACCAAATGACAACATTTTTTGTTGGTACAATTTCAAAGGTGTTGCAGACGACCATTTCAAGTGAATAAAATTTGAATTTTTGTCGTCTTTTGGGGTAGATATTTTTACTGATCAGTATTAATGACACATTATTTGTGAACAACTTGTCCAAATTTCAAGTAAAATCTTTTAGTTTGGGAAAAGTTATTACTCTTTTTGCCTTCCCCTTTAAAATTATCCAAAAGGGATACAAGGTTCTGCATTAACAACGACGATGTACTCTGATTAAATCACTCTTGGCATGACTTATTTTTACAGATCGCCGATCCAAAAAGAAGCGTTTGACACCTAGACTGGAACACATAGATTACCCAGATGATCCGGAGGAATTGTTTTTCCATGAAGTTTTGTACTGTCGACATCAAGACCAAATAAAAGGTACCTAGAGCTGAAAACTTTAGTAAACCTTTACCATTTGACAAAATTATAGACTTGTCCAAATTTAAAGTTGTAAAGAAAACAATTACAGGTGCATGAAATTTTAGATTGTTTTGCCTTTCTGTGTAGAAAACATTGTGGGAAATGAAGAAATTGCTTGTCACAAGAAATTTCTTCATTCTACAATGTTTTCCAGAGCATTGATCTTGATGGGCTTCAAAAAGCATCACTGTAATGGGTTGAAAATCAGAATTTTATCCTTTATTCTAATTTCTTCACAGAATAATACGAAGTTGTAATGGACAAGTATCATTAAAACTTTATGCGATCATATTCCTCCAAAACAAATGATTATGTATGAATTTGAAAATGTAATATAAAATAAAGAAATTTGCTAAAGAATGAACAAGGTTTTGATTGGGAAAGTGAACATTAAGCTTTTTGACTTTAATTTACAGCATTCTTGAGGGAAAAGAGACAAGAAAAGTTGTTAAAAGTGGAAGTAGCCAGGGATAAAGGGGAATTGATGGAGTGCCAATGTTGTTTTGATGATGAATGTTTATTTGAAGATATGGATACTTGCTCAGACGGCCATTTGTTTTGTAAGGAATGTATACAAAGGTCATGTGAAGCGGCTGTAGGGGACGGGAAAACCAAGTTTTTGTGTTTAACAGGTTGGTATAAAGAATGTTTATTTGTTATCATGGACACTTGCTCGGATGGACATTTGTTTTGTAAGGAATGCATACAAAGGTCATGTGAAGTGGCTGTAGGGGACGGGAAAACCAAGTTTTTGTGTTTAACAGGTTGGTATGAAGAATGTCTATTTGTACACATAGATCAGAGCTAAAGATAATAGGGGATATAGACTTAAGGTAGAATACCGGTAATGTGGCCATTTTGAAATTAATAGAATATGAATTGGCTGATGAGTTGCCTTGAGACATGCTTGCTCTTGACAGAGACCTGGAAGAGTTGCTTCTCTTATGATGGGACATTTACCCCTATTGATGGTGGTAAGCTGGTCTTCCTAGACTTGCTTTGCCATTTACCAGACCTCCGAGATACAACTGCTGTTGCAGAGCAACATATATTCTGTGAGGGTGAAGCCAAGGAGGTCTTTTAAGACCTGCTCAGTTATTGCTTCACATGAGCAAAGCTGGATGAGCTTTTATGATGTTTGGAGGATTGCAGTTATATTTGTACTCTTGCTATGGTCCCACGTGATTTGGAGAAATTGTGCTGGTTGGTTTTTCCTCAATGTTTTTCAACTATTATTATCATCATTATTAATATTTTTTATAACACCAACGTAAATTTCAAAGTGTACTTTTGCCTCATTGTTTTCCCAAACATTTTCTACAAGGTACATCAAAACTATGTCTTGTTTTGTGGAAATATTCAAACTGCCATTACCATGCCAAACTCATGCCTTTTGTCATAATGTTTAGGTACGTGCGAGCATCAATTCCCTCTGAAGATGCTACAAGAGATCCTGCCAGCTAATCTGTTCTCGTTGGCGCTCCGCAAGATGCAGGAAGAAGAATTACGACAGGCCGACATTCCGGATTTGGTCTCGTGTCCATTTTGCTCATTTGCCACCATCATGCCTGATCAAGAAGACAAAGTGTTTAAGTGCCTTAATCCTGATTGTCTCAGGGACTCATGTAGGTCAGTATTGTTTATCTCTTTCCCAAACAAGACCAGAGGCGCGTTCTTTATAGCGAGATTTTTAAAGATTTTTTAAGGTGTTTTGAATAAAGCATTTTTAAAATCGAAACTTTGACCGAGCTGTTCCGAATACTCCATATTTATACAAATGACGTCATCATGACGTCATTTGTATAAAGTATGGAGCATTCAGAACACCGTGGTTTATGAATTATGGAGTGTTCGGAACAACTCGGTCAATTCTCTTTGATAAAGATTCTACAGAATTTACCGAGGGCTTCCGAAGAAGTATAGAGCAATGGCAGCTCCCAGTGACTGTCTTAAAAATCTTGCTCAAAAGAGCTCTTTATCCTAAAACATCTTAAGAAATCTCAAGATATCTCAAGAAATCTCGCTCTAAAGAACGCACCTCAGGTATTGACGTCCCTTATCGAAAATGCTTGGGAAAACATTGAGGTAAAAGAAGAAAGTGCTGATAATCAGCACTTTTTGCCTCAATATTTTCTAAGTTATTTTGTACACAATTCCTTCCTCTAGTAATATCTGTTTTGTCGTCTGTAACATCTTCCAAATTGGACCACCCTTAAATTTTGTTGTTTTTGGAAAGGGTAATATAAAATGAAAGTAAACCCTTTCCTAAATGACAATTTTAGACTGTTCCGATATGAAAGTAGATTCAGATTAATAAGAATAAATGGATTATCATTGGCGGATCCAGAGGGGGTTTTGGGGGTCAAATGAACTACCTCGGTAGCCTGATTATTTCATTTTCATGCACAAATTCTGAAATCAAAATTACGTAATAACAGGAAAACAAACCCCCTATTTGTATATTCAAACTGCCACTGATTATGGATGTTGATAAATATTTGACAATTATGTGTACATTAAAAGACAGAAAGCATCAAAATCTAGTCTTATTTAGAAAGGGCTAAACCATTACAAGATAACAATATTTAATTCATACAAAAGAAGTCGTTGATAAACATTTTAACCTTTTGCTACAATAATTTCTTGGCAATATCGTACCCAAATTCTGTCTTTAGCAACTTCTATTTTGTCGTCTGCAACAGCTGTCAAAGTGGAGCAATCATTGACTTAATATTGTCATCTGGAACATCTTTGAATTTGGACTAGTGTTTAATTTTGTCATCAGCTTGGGTTTTAAAATGTGTGAAATATAACTACTCATCAAACAAACAGGTTGTGTAAAGAGCCCAACCATATCCCACTGCATTGTGACGAAGTTGAAAAACAGGGGGAGACAAACATGAGGGCCTTTATAGAAACCAAGATGTCTGAAGCCATGCTTAGAACATGTCCTAAATGTAAAAAGAGGTAAGCAGCGTTGAATTATTTGTCGGGCATCAAAAAGCATCACAACATGGAAATAGGTCAAAACAATTTTATGTGAATGAAATATTCCTTTTTTTTCTCTCTGGCAAGAAAATGTTGTAACAAGCACCATGCAATTTTTTCCACTATGTTTTCCAAATTCTATATTTTGTGGGATGTCAAAAAGTTTCACCATTTCAAAACGGCAATATTTCCTTTCTTTTCCCAAATAAGAAGTGATTTTGACGCCCTAAAAAAATTCTCTTTTGAAAACATTTGGACAGAAGAAGAAAATGCTTATGATCTGCATTTCCCCCTTTTGTAGCAATGTTTTCTGAGCTATATTATTTACAAATTGGACCTTTAGTAACATCCATTTTGTCAGCTGCAACAGCTTTCAAACAAGACCACCTTAAAACTCTTGTCATTTGGGAAAGGGTTCTTTAAGATTACCTTGTGGTAGTTCAATTTGAAAGAAGTTGCAGATGATTTTTTAAGTTGACTTTAAGTTTTAAAATTTTTAAGACTACATAGAAAAAGGTGAGGAAATGGCTTTTCACAAGCAATGTCTTTATTTTCCACAATGTTTTCTTGAATCCTTTTCTTGAATGGCATCAAAAAAGGTGACTTTGTGGGAATGGCAATTAAGCAAATGACAAAATTTTACGGTGTTGCAACATAAAAGCTGTTACAGATGACATTTTTTACGGGAATGAATTTTTACAATATTGATGTTTCTTGTAGAGAGTCAAAAGGTGTCACCGTTGGGTAATGGGTTAAGCCTCCTCCATCAAAAGATGTGTGGGCTAATACTTTTTTAGCTCACCTGAGCACGAAGTGCTCAAGGTGAGCTATTGTGGTCGCTTTTTGTCCGTCGGCGTCTGTCCGTCTGTCAGTCTGTCCGTCCGTCTGTCCACAATTTGTTGTTACCACTCTAGCACCCACAAATATTGACAAATCTTAATCAAACTTGGTCAAAACATGTATGACCATAAGTTCTTGGATGAGTTCGATTTTGAGTCATATCGGACCAGGAAGTCCAGAGTTATGTGCCCTTGAACGTCAAAAATGACTAGTTTTGACTTTGTTACCACTCTAGCATCTACAAATATTGACCAATCTTAACCAAACTTTGTCAAAACATGTATGACGATAATTTCTTGGATGAGTTTGATTTTGGGTCAGATCGGATCAGGAAGTCCGGAGTTATGCGCCCTTGAATATCAAAAATCGCTAGTTTTTGACTTTGTTACCACTGTAGCATCTACAAATATTGACCAATCTTAACCAAACTTTGTCAAAACATGTATGACGATAAGTTCTTGGATGAGTTTGATTTTGGGTCAGATCGGATCAGGAAGTCCGGAGTTATGCGCCCTTGAATATCAAAAATCGCTAGTTTTTGACTTTGTTACCACTGTAGCATCTACAAATATTGACCAATCTTGACCAAACTTGGTCAAAACATGTATGACAATAAGCTCTTGGACGAGTTTGATTTTGGATCAGATCAGATCAGGAAGTCCGGAGTAATGCGCCCTTGAATATCAAAAAAAGCTTAGTTTCAACTTTGTTACCACTCTAGCATCTACAAATATTGACCAATCAAGACAAAACTTGGCTAGAATGTTGGTAACCATACAATAATGAATGAGTTCGATTTTCAGTGTCATTGAAGTAGGAAATCTGGAGTTATGTGCCCTTGAATTTGACAAATTTGCCATTTTCGACTTTGTTTACACTTTAGCATCTACATTTATTTACCGATAAAGACAAAACTTGGCAACAATGATGGTAACCATAAGATGCTGAATGAGTTAAATTTTCAGCTTGATCGGACCAAAAAAAAAACAGAGTTATTGGCCCTTGAATTTCACAAAATTGCTTTTTTCCACTTTATTTTCACTCTAAAAAAACACAAATATTGACCAATCAAGACACAACTTGGTCACAATTTAGGTGACCATGAGATCTTATATGTTTTCATTTTTCATATTGATCAGACTAGAAAAAACAGAGTTTTGTGCCCTTGATGGTGACAAAATTACCGATTTCGTTGTTTATTTCACTCAAACAGTAATTAATAAATATTGACCAATCAAAAAACAACTTGGACATAAGGTTGATGAGAATATCTTTATCAGAACAGAGTTATGTGCCCTGGATTATGACAAAATAGATGTTTTTTATCGACTTGGTTTTCACTTTAACAGCCACAAATATTGATTATTAAAGATTAAGAATGCTGTTTTCAGCTGGATCATAATCTCGCATCTTTTCGTGTTCTTGTCTTAGAGATACCTAGGTCATGTAAAAGGTGGGTCTTGTACTGCATGGAGAAAGTTTCAAACTTCTATCAGGTGAGCGATCCAGGGCCATCTTGGCCCTCTTGTCTATTCTTTCTGTTGTTCTCTAACTCTTCATTTATCTGAGAAACTTTTTATTCTTGACTATTTTCAGATTTTACAAAGATTCTGGCTGTAACAAAATGACTTGCACCTGTGGCACAACAATGTGTTATGTATGTAGAGAACCAAATATAGACTACGACCATTTTGATCAAAATAAGTAAGTACTGTACTTGCTGCAACAAAATGACATGTACCTGTGGCACAACAATGTGTTATGTGTGTAGAGAACCTAATATAGGCTACGACCATTTTGATCAAAATAAGTAAGTACTGTACTTGCTGTAACAAAATGACATGAACCTGTGGCACAACAATGTGTTATGTGTATAGAGAACCTAATATAGGCTACGACCATTTTGATCAAAATAAGTAAGTACTATACTTGCTACAACAAAATGACGTGTACCTGTGGCACAACAATGTGTTATGTGTATAGAGAACCTAATATAGGCTACGACCATTTTGATCAAAATAAGTAAGTACTGTACTTGCTGCAACAAAATGACATGTACCTGCGGCACGACAATGTGTTATGTGTGTATAGAACCTAATATAGGCTACGACTATTTTGATCAAAATAAGTAAGTACTGTACTTGCTACAACAAAATGACATGTACCTGTGGCACAACAATGTGTTATGTGTGTAGAGAACCTAATATAGGCTACGACCATTTTGATCAAAATAGGTAAGTACTGTACTTGCTACAACAAAATGACATGTACCTGTGGCACAACAATGTGTTATTTGTGTAGAGAACCTAATATAGGCTACGACCATTTTGATCAAAATAAGTAAGTACTATACTTGCTGCAACAAAATGACATGTACCTGTGGCACAACAATGTGTTATGTATGTAGAGAACCTAATATAGGCTACGACCATTTTGATCAAAATAAGTAAGTACTGTACTTGCTGTAACAAAATGACATGTACCTGTGGCACGACAATGTGTGTAGAGAACCAAATATAGGCTACGACCATTTTGATCAAAATAAGTAAGTATTATACTTGCTGCAACAAAATGACATGTACCTGTGGCACAACAATGTGTTATGTGTATAGAGAACCTAATATAGGCTACGACCATTTTGATCAAAATAAGTAAGTACCGTACTCGCTGTAACAAAATGACATGTACCTGTGGTACAACAATGTGTTATGTGTATAGAGAACCAAATATAGGCTACGACCATTTTGATCAAAATAAGTAAGTACTGTACTTGCTGTAACAAAATGACATGTACCTGTGGCACAACAATGTGTTATGTATGTAGAGAACCAAATATAGACTACGACCATTTTGATCAAAATAAGTAAGTACTGTACTTGCTGCAACTAAATGACATGTACCTGTGGCACAACAATGTGTTATGTATGTAGAGAACCTAATATAGGCTACGACCATTTTGATCAAAATAAGTAAGTACTGTACTTGCTACAACAAAATGACATGTACCTGTGGCATGACAATGTGTTATGTGTGTGGAGAACCTAATATAGGCTACGACCATTTTGATCAAAATAAGTAAGTACTGTACTTGCTGCAACAAAATGACATGAACCTGTGGCACAACAATGTGTTATGTGTATAGAGAACCTAATATAGGCTACGACCATTTTGATCAAAATAAGTAAGTACTGTACTTGCTGCAACAAAATGACATGTACCTGTGGCACAACAATGTGTTATGTGTATAGAGAACCAAATATAGGCTACGACCATTTTGATCAAAATAAGTAAGTACTGTACTTGCTACAACAAAATGACATGAACCTGTGGCACAACAATGTGTTATGTGTATAGAGAACCAAATATAGGCTACGACCATTTTGATCAAAATAAGTAAGTACTGTACTTGCTGTAACAAAATGACATGTACCTGTGGCACAACAATGTGTTATGTATGTAGAGAACCTAATATAGACTACGACCATTTTGATCAAAATAAGTAAGTACTGTACTTGCTGTAAGAAAATGACATGTACTTGTGGCACAACAATGTGTTATGTGTATAGAGAACCAAATATAGGCTACGACCATTTTGATCAAAATAAGTAAGTACTGTACTTGCTACAACAAAATGACATGTAACTGTGGCATGACAATGTGTTATGTGTGTGGAGAACCTAATATAGGCTACGACCATTTTGATCAAAATAAGTAAGTACTGTACTTGCTACAACAAAATGACATGTACCTGTGGCACAACAATGTGTGTAGAGAACCTAATATAGGCTACGACCATTTTGATCAAAATAAGTAAGTACTGTACTGGCTACAACAAAATGACATGTAACTGTGGCACAACAATGTGTTATGTGTGTAGAGAACCTAATATAGGCTACGACCATTTTGATCAAAATAAGTAAGTACTGTACTTGCTGCAACAAAATGACATGAACCTGTGGCACAACAATGTGTTATGTGTATAGAGAACCTAATATAGGCTACGACCATTTTGATCAAAATAAGTAAGTACTGTACTTGCTGTAACAAAATGATGTGTACCTGTGGCACAACAATGTGTTATGTGTGTAGAGAACCTAATATAGGCTACGATCATTTTGATCAAAATAAGTAAGTACTGTACTTGCTGTAACAAAATGACATGAACCTGTGGCACGACAATGTGTTATGTGTGTATAGAACCTAATATAGGCTACGACCATTTTGATCAAAATAAGTAAGTACTGTACTTGCTACAACAAAATGACATGTACCTGTGGCACAACAATGTGTTATGTGTGTAGAGAACCAAATATAGGCTATGACCATTTTGATCAAAATAAGTAAGTACTGTACTTGCTACAACAAAATGACATGAACCTGTGGCACAACAATGTGTTATGTGTGTATAGAACCAAATATAGGCTACGACCATTTTGATCAAAATAAGTAAGTACTGTACTTGCTGCAACAAAATGACATGAACCTGTGGCATAACAATGTGTTATGTGTGTAGAGAACCAAATATAGGCTACGACCATTTTGATCAAAATAAGTAAGTACCGTACTTGCTGCAACAAAATGACGTGTACCTGTGGCACAACAATGTGTTATGTGTGTATAGAACCTAATATAGGCTACGACCATTTTGATCAAAATAAGTAAGTACTGTACTTGCTGCAACAAAATGACATGTACCTGTGGCACAACAATGTGTTATGTATGTAGAGAACCTAATATAGGCTACGACCATTTTGATCAAAATAAGTAAGTACTGTACTTGCTGCAACAAAATGACATGTACCTGTGGCACAACAATGTGTTATGTGTGTATAGAACCTAATATAGGCTACGACCATTTTGATCAAAATAAGTAAGTACTGTACTTGCTGCAACAAAATGACATGTACCTGTTGCACGACAATGTGTTATGTGTGTAGAGAACCAAATATAGGCTACGACCATTTTGATCAAAATAAGTAAGTACTGTACTTGCTGCAACAAAATGACATGAACCTGTGGCACAACAATGTGTTATGTGTGTAGAGAACCTAATATAGGCTACGACCATTTTGATCAAAATAAGTAAGTACTGTACTTGCTGCAACAAAATGACATGTACCTGTGGCACAACAATGTGTTATGTGTGTATAGAACCTAATATAGGCTACGACCATTTTGATCAAAATAAGTAAGTACTGTACTTGCTGCAACAAAATGACATGTACCTGTGGCACGACAATGTGTTATGTGTGTAGAGAACCAAATATAGGCTACGACCATTTTGATCAAAATAAGTAAGTACTATACTTGCTACAACAAAATGACACGAACCTGTGGTACGACAATGTGTTATGTGTGTAGAGAACCTAATATAGGCTACGACCTTTTTGATCAAAATAAGTAAGTACTGTACTTGCTGTAACAAAATGACATGTACCTGTGGCACAACAATGTGTTATGTATGTAGAGAACCAAATATAGGCTACGACCATTTTGATCAAAATAAGTAAGTACTATACTTGCTACAACAAAATGACACGAACCTGTGGTACGACAATGTGTTATGTGTGTAGAGAACCAAATATAGGCTACGACCATTTTGATCAAAATAAGTAAGTACTGTACTTGCTGTAACAAAATGACATGTACCTGTGGCACAACAATGTGTTATGTATGTAGAGAACCAAATATAGGCTACGACCATTTTGATCAAAATAAGTAAGTACTGTACTTGCTGCAACAAAATGATGTGTACCTGTGGCACAACAATGTGTTATGTGTGTAGAGAACCTAATATAGGCTACGACCATTTTGATCAAAATAAGTAAGTACTGTACTTGCTGCAACAAAATGACATGTACCTGTGGCACAACAATGTGTTATGTGTATAGAGAACCTAATATAGGCTACGACCATTTTGATCAAAATAAGTAAGTACTGTACTTGCTGCAACAAAATGACATGTAACTGTGGCACAACAATGTGTTATGTATGTAGAGAACCAAATATAGGCTACGACCATTTTGATCAAAATAAGTAAGTACTGTACTTGCTTCAACAAAATGACATGTACCTGCGGCACAACAATGTGTTATGTGTATAGAGAACCTAATATAGGCTACGACCATTTTGATCAAAATAAGTAAGTACTGTACTTGCTACAACAAAATGACATGTACCTGTGGTACAACAATGTGTTATGTGTATAGAGAACCAAATATAGGCTACGACCATTTTGATCAAAATAGGTAAGTACTGTACTTGCTACAACAAAATGACATGTACCTGTGGCACAACAATGTGTTATGTATGTAGAGAACCAAATATAGGCTACAACCATTTTGATCAAAATAAGTAAGTACTGTACTTGCTGCAACAAAATGACATGTACCTGTGGCACAACAATGTGTTATGTGTGTAGAGAACCTAATATAGGCTACGACCATTTTGATCAAAATAAGTAAGTACTATACTTGCTACAACAAAATGACATGTAACTGTGGCACAACAATGTGTGTAGAGAACCTAATATAGGCTACGACCATTTTGATCAAAATAAGTAAGTACTGTACTTGCTGCAACAAAATGACATGTACCTGTGGCACGACAATGTGTTATGTGTGTAGAGAACCTAATATAGGCTACGACCATTTTGATCAAAATAAGTAAGTACTGTACTTGCTACAACAAAATGACATGTACCTGTGGCACAACAATGTGTTATGTGTGTAGAGAACCTAATATAGGCTACGACCATTTTGATCAAAATAAGTAAGTACTATACTTGCTGCAACAAAATGACATGAACCTGTGGCACAACAATGTGTTATGTATGTAGAGAACCTAATATAGACTACGACCATTTTGATCAAAATAAGTAAGTACTGTACTTGCTGTAACAAAATGACATGTACCTGTGGCACGACAATGTGTTATGTGTGTAGAGAACCTAATATAGGCTACGACCATTTTGATCAAAATAAGTAAGTACTGTACTTGCTACAACAAAATGACGTGTACCTGTGGCACAACAATGTGTTATGTGTGTAGAGAACCAAATATAGGCTACGACCATTTTGATCAAAATAAGTAAGTACTGTACTTGCTGCAACAAAATGACATGTACCTGTGGCATGACAATGTGTTATGTGTGTAGAGAACCTAATATAGGCTACGACCATTTTGATCAAAATAAGTAAGTACTGTACTTGCTGCAACAAAATGACATGTACCTGCGGCACGACAATGTGTGTAGAGAACCTAATATAGGCTACGACCATTTTGATCAAAATAAGTAAGTACTGTACTTGCTGTAACAAAATGACATGTACCTGTGGCACGACAATGTGTTATGTGTGTATAGAACCTAATATAGGCTACGACCATTTTGATCAAAATAAGTAAGTACTGTACTTGCTACAACAAAATGACATGTACCTGTGGCATGACAATGTGTTATGTGTGTAGAGAACCTAATATAGGCTACGACCATTTTGATCAAAATAAGTAAGTACTGTACTTGCTGTAACAAAATGACATGTACCTGTGGCACGACAATGTGTTATGTGTGTATAGAACCTAATATAGGCTATGACCATTTTGATCAAAATAAGTAAGTACTGTACTTGCTACAACAAAATGACATGTACCTGTGGCACAACAATGTGTTATGTGTATAGAGAACCAAATATAGACTACGACTATTTTGATCAAAATAAGTAAGTACTGTACTTGCTACAACAAAATGACATGAACCTGTGGCACAACAATGTGTTATGTGTATAGAGAACCTAATATAGGCTACGACCATTTTGATCAAAATAAGTAAGTACTGTACTTGCTGTAACAAAATGACATGTACCTGTGGCACAACAATGTGTTATGTGTATAGAGAACCTAATATAGGCTACGACCATTTTGATCAAAATAAGTAAGTACTATACTTGCTGCAACAAAATGACATGTAACTGTGGCATAACAATGTGTTATGTATGTAGAGAACCTAATATAGGCTACGACCATTTTGATCAAAATAAGTAAGTACTATACTTGCTGCAACAAAATGACATGTAACTGTGGCATAACAATGTGTTATGTATGTAGAGAACCTAATATAGACTACGACCATTTTCATCAAAATAAGTAAGTACTGTACTTGCTGTAACAAAATGACATGTACCTGTGGCACGACAATGTGTTATGTGTGTAGAGAACCTAATATAGGCTACGACCATTTTGATCAAAATAAGTAAGTACTGTACTGGCTACAACAAAATGACATGTAACTGTGGCACAACAATGTGTTATGTGTATAGAGAACCAAATATAGGCTACGACCATTTTGATCAAAATAAGTAAGTACTGTACTTGCTACAACAAAATGACATGTAACTGTGGCACAACAATGTGTTATGTGTGTAGAGAACCAAATATAGGCTACGACCATTTTGATCAAAATAAGTAAGTACTGTACTTGCTACAACAAAATGACATGTAACTGTGGCACAACAATGTGTGTAGAGAACCTAATATAGGCTACGACCATTTTGATCAAAATAAGTAAGTACTGTACTTGCTGCAACAAAATGACATGTACCTGTGGTACAACAATGTGTTATGTATGTAGAGAACCTAATATAGGCTACGACCATTTTGATCAAAATAAGTAAGTACTGTACTTGCTGTAACAAAATGACATGTACCTGTGGCACGACAATGTGTTATGTGTGTAGAGAACCTAATATAGGCTACGACTATTTTGATCAAAATAAGTAAGTACTGTACTTGCTGTAACAAAATGACATGTACTTGTGGTACAACAATGTGTTATGTGTGTAGAGAACCTAATATAGGCTACGACTATTTTGATCAAAATAAGTAAGTACTGTACTTGCTGTAACAAAATGACATGTACCTGTGGCACAACAATGTGTTATGTGTGTAGAGAACCAAATATAGGCTACGACCATTTTGATCAAAATAAGTAAGTACTGTACTTGCTGTAACAAAATGACATGTACCTGTGGCACAACAATGTGTTATGTATGTAGAGAACCTAATATAGACTACGACCATTTTGATCAAAATAAGTAAGTACTGTACTTGCTGTAACAAAATGACATGTAAGTGTGGCACAACAATGTGTGTAGAGAACCTAATATAGGCTACGACCATTTTGATCAAAATAAGTAAGTACTGTACTTGCTGCAACAAAATGACATGTACCTGTGGCACGACAATGTGTTATGTGTGTAGAGAACCTAATATAGACTACGACCATTTTGATCAAAATAAGTAAGTATTATACTTGCTGTAACAAAATGACATGTACCTGTGGCACGACAATGTGTTATGTGTGTAGAGAACCTAATATAGGCTACGACCATTTTGATCAAAATAAGTAAGTACTGTACTTGCTGCAACAAAATGATGTGTACCTGTGGCACAACAATGTGTTATGTGTATAGAGAACCAAATATAGGCTACGACCATTTTGATCAAAATAAGTAAGTACTGTACTTGCTGCAACAAAATGATGTGTACCTGTGGCACAACAATGTGTTATGTGTATAGAGAACCAAATATAGGCTACGACCATTTTGATCAAAATAAGTAAGTACTGTACTTGCTACAACAAAATGACATGTACCTGTGGCACAACAATGTGTTATGTGTGTAGAGAACCTAATATAGGCTACGACCATTTTGATTAAAATAAGTAAGTACTGTACTTGCTGTAACAAAATGACATGAACCTGTGGCACAACAATGTGTTATGTGTGTATAGAACCTAATATAGGCTACGACCATTTTGATCAAAATAAGTAAGTACTGTACTTGCTACAACAAAATGACATGTACCTGCGGCACGACAATGTGTTATGTGTGTATAGAACCTAATATAGGCTACGACCATTTTGATCAAAATAAGTAAGTACTGTACTTGCTACAACAAAATGACATGTACCTGTGGCACAACAATGTGTTATGTGTGTAGAGAACCTAATATAGGCTACGACCATTTTGATCAAAATAAGTAAGTACTGTACTTGCTACAACAAAATGACATGTACCTGCGGCACGACAATGTGTTATGTGTGTATAGAACCTAATATAGGCTACGACCATTTTGATCAAAATAAGTAAGTACTGTACTTGCTGCAACAAAATGACATGAACCTGTGGCACAACAATGTGTTATGTGTGTATAGAACCTAATATAGGCTACGACCATTTTGATCAAAATAAGTAAGTACTGTACTTGCCGCAACAAAATGACATGAACCTGTGGCACAACAATGTGTTATGTGTGTATAGAACCTAATATAGGCTACGACCATTTTGATCAAAATAAGTAAGTACTGTACTTGCTGCAACAAAATGACATGAACCTGTGGCACAACAATGTGTTATGTGTGTATAGAACCAAATATAGGCTACGACCATTTTGATCAAAATAAGTAAGTACTGTACTTGCTGCAACAAAATGACATGTACCTGTGGCACAACAATGTGTTATGTGTGTATAGAACCTAATATAGGCTACGACCATTTTGATCAAAATAGGTAAGTACTGTACTTGCTGTAACAAAATGACATGTACTTGTGGCACAACAATGTGTTATATGTATAGAGAACCTAATATAGGCTACGACCATTTTGATCAAAATAAGTAAGTACTGTACTTGTTACAACAAAATGACATGTACCTGTGGCACAACAATGTGTTATGTGTGTAGAGAACCTAATATAGACTACGACCATTTTGATCAAAATAAGTAAGTACTGTACTTGCTGCAACAAAATGACATGTACCTGTGGCACAACAATGTGTTATGTGTGTAGAGAACCTAATATAGGCTACGACCATTTTGATCAAAATAAGTAGGTCCTATACTTGCTGCAACAAAATGACATGTACCTGTGGCACGACAATGTGTTATGTGTGTAGAGAACCAAATATAGGCTACGACCATTTTGATCAAAATAAGTAAGTACTATACTTGCTGCAACAAAATGACATGTACCTGTGGCACAACAATGTGTTATGTGTGTAGAGAACCAAATATAGGCTACGACCATTTTGATCAAAATAAGTAAGTACTGTACTTGCTACAACAAAATGACATGTACCTGTGGCATAACAATGTGTTATGTGTGTAGAGAACCAGATATAGGCTACGACCATTTTGATCAAAATAAGTAAGTACTGTACTTGCTGTAACAAAATGACATGTACCTGCGGCACAACAATGTGTTATGTGTATAGAGAACCTAATATAGGCTACGACTATTTTGATCAAAATAAGTAAGTACTGTACTTGCTGCAACAAAATGACATGTACCTGTGGCACAACAATGTGTTATGTGTATAGAGAACCAAATATAGGCTACAACCATTTTGATTAAAATAAGTAAGTACTGTACTTGCTACAACAAAATGACATGTACCTGTGGCACGACAATGTGTTATGTGTATAGAGAACCAAATATAGGCTACGACCATTTTGATCAAAATAAGTAAGTACTGTACTTGCTGTAACAAAATGACATGAACCTGTGGCACGACAATGTGTTATGTGTGTAGAGAACCAAATATAGGCTACGACCATTTTGATCAAAATAAGTAGGTACTGTACTTGCTGCAACAAAATGACATGTACCTGTGGCACAACAATGTGTTATGTATGTAGAGAACCTAATATAGGCTACGACCATTTTGATCAAAATAAGTAAGTACTATACTTGCTACAACAAAATGACATGTACCTGTGGCACAACAATGTGTTATGTGTATAGAGAACCAAATATAGGCTACGTCCATTTTGATCAAAATAAGTAAGTACTGTACTTGCTGCAACAAAATGACATGTACCTGTGGCACAACAATGTGTTATGTATGTAGAGAACCTAATATAGACTACGACCATTTTGATCAAAATAAGTAAGTACTGTACTTGCTGCAACAAAATGACATGTACCTGTGGCACAACAATGTGTTATGTATGTAGAGAACCAAATATAGACTACGACCATTTTGATCAAAATAAGTAAGTTCTGTACTTGCTACAACAAAATGACATGTACCTGTGGCACAACAATGTGTTATGTGTGTAGAGAACCAAATATAGGCTACGACCATTTTGATCAAAATAAGTAGGTACTGTACTTGCTGCAACAAAATGACATGTACCTGTGGCATAACAATGTGTTATGTGTGTAGAGAACCAAATATAGGCTACAACCATTTTGATCAAAATAGGTAAGTACTGTACTTGCTGTAACAAAATGACATGTAACTGTGGCACAACAATGTGTGTAGAGAACCTAATATAGGCTACGACCATTTTGATCAAAATAAGTAAGTACTGTACTTGCTACAACAAAATGACATGTACCTGCGGCACAACAATGTGTTATGTGTATAGAGAACCAAATATAGGCTACGACCATTTTGATCAAAATAAGTAAGTACTGTACTTGCTACAACAAAATGACATGTACCTGTGGCACAACAATGTGTTATGTATTTAGAGAACCTAATATAGGCTACAACCATTTTGATCAAAATAAGTAAGTACTATACTTGCTGCAACAAAATGACATGTACCTGTGGCATAACAATGTGTTATGTGTGTAGAGAACCAGATATAGGCTACGACCATTTTGATCAAAATAAGTAAGTACTGTACTTGCTGTAACAAAATGACATGTACCTGCGGCACAACAATGTGTTATGTATGTAGAGAACCAAATATAGGCTACGACCATTTTGATCAAAATAAGTAAGTACTGTACTTGCTGCAACAAAATGACATGAACCTGTGGCACAACAATGTGTTATGTGTATAGAGAACCTAATATAGGCTACGACCATTTTGATCAAAATAAGTAGGTACTGTACTTGCTGCAACAAAATGACATGAACCTGTGGCACAACAATGTGTTATGTGTGTAGAGAACCTAATATAGGCTACGACCATTTTGATCAAAATAAGTAAGTACTATACTTGCTACAACAAAATGACATGTACCTGTGGCACAACAATGTGTTATGTATGTAGAGAACCTAATATAGGCTACGACAATTTTGATCAAAATAAGTAAGTACTGTACTTGCTACAACAAAATGACATGTACCTGTGGCACAACAATGTGTTATGTGTGTAGAGAACCTAATATAGACTACGACCATTTTGATCAAAATAAGTAAGTACTCAGTTATACGAGGGTTGTCCCAGTAATTCCTGGACTCTGTTCATAGTATTTATATTTGAAGCCCGATCGTCAAAATAATATGCAAATGCCTTCCCACATTTATTCTAAGTAAGATAAATGTATTTTTTATGTATTTCAATGTAGAACGGGGTAACATAATTCCGAACAGCATTTAAATCCGAACAATATTTTTGGCATCTCATAACATCCAAAAACTGCAGTCAAATGACATGGAGACCCTTTATTCATGACGCATATGTCATCCTCTACCTTTCTTGCTATTTTGGGTCTAGTTATGATGTAGATCGCCGATGTAAAGGCCAAAGTTTGAAATCAACTCTTATGGGCAAGTAGAATTAAGCATGAAACAATTCTACCTCGGACATTTCTTAAGGTTTTCATTATCAATGGCCACGCTATTTTCCCTATCCAAATAACTTTTAATGGTGAATAAGTGTTGCTTTACCATGATAGATTGTGTTTTTTGAAGACTACATTGTATTTAAGTATCAGAAAGTTGGGGTTCGGAATTGAAACCACAGATTTTGTGCCGTGGTTTTATTTCCGAACATTCATTTCAAAATACTATTTTCATTCACTGAGTACCAATATAACGAGAACTAACAGACAGCAAATACTTGTCTTATGATATTTGCTGCCATGTCTCGTTATACCCCCCACCTACGAAGTAGAGGGGGGTATATTGGTTTCACCATGTCTGTCTGTCTGTCCGTCCATCCGTCCATCCGTCCGTCCGTCCGTCCGTAGACTTTTTCGTTTCCGTGCTCTAACTCAAGAACCGGTTGGCCTAGGATCATGAAACTTTACACAGTTGTTGCCCATGACCCAAGGAGGTGCCCTATTGTTTTGGGGTCACCAAGGTCAAAGGTCAAGGTCACAATCGGACTTTGTTTAAAATCCGTTTCCGTGCTCTAACTCGAGAACCGGTTGACCTAGGATCATGAAACTTTACACAGTTGTTGCCCATGACCCAAGGAGGTGCCCTATTGTTTTTGGGTCACCAAGGTCAAAGGTCAAGGTCACAATCGGACTTTGTTTAAAATCCGTTTCCATGCTCTAACTCTAGAACCAGAACCGTTTGACCTAGGATCATGAAACTTTACACAGTTGTTGCCCATGACCCAAGGAGGTGCCCTATTGTTTTTGGGTCACCAAGGTCAAAGGTCAAGGTCACAATCGGACTTTGTTTAAAATCCGTTTCCGTGCTCTAACTCGAGAACCGTTTGACCTAGGATCATGAAACTTTACACAGTTGTTGCCCATGACCCAAGGAGGTGCCCTATTGTTTTGGGGTCACCAAGGGCAAAGGTCAAGGTCACAATTGGACTTTGTTTAAAATCCGTTTCCGTGCTCTAACTCGAGAACCGGGTGAACTAGGATCATGAAACTTTACACAGTTGTTGCCCATGACCCAAGGAGGTGCCCTATTGTTTTGGGGTCACCAAGGTCAAAGGTCAAGGTCACAATCGGACTTTGTTTAAAATCCGTTTACGTGCTCTAACTCGAGAACCGGGTGACCTAGGATCATGAAACTTTACACAGTTGTTGCCCATGACCCAAGGAGGTGCCCTATTGTTTTGGGGTCACCAAGGTCAAAGGTCAAGGTCACAATCAGACTTTGTTTAAAATCCATTTCCGTGCTCTAACTCGAGAACCGGTTGACCTAGGATCATGAAACTTTACACAGTTGTTGCCCATGACCCAAGGAGGTGCCCTATTGTTTTTGGGTCACCAAGGTCAAAGGTCAAGGTCACATTCGCACTTTCTTTAAAATCCGTTTCCGTGCTCTAACTCGAGAACCGGTTGACCTAGGATCATGAAACTTTACACAGTTGTTGCCCATGATCCAAGGGGGTGCCCTATTGGTTTTTGGTCAACAAGGTCAAAGGTCAAGGTCACAGTTGGACTTTGTTTAAAATTCTTATCCGTGCTCCAACTACAGAACCTTTTGACCTATAGCACTTTTCCAGTGACAAGGTGCTAGTGGGGGGTATTTGTCCACTTTGCGACAGTTCTAGTTCTTTTTCACATTCTAAAAGGTTCGGGGAGGGTTTGTATATTTACCGAACTCTTAGAATTGCGGCTTGTGTGTTCGGTAATAGGTACATCCTTAACTGATTTGTAAATTTATTTTTTTTCATTGATATACGCGATCTTTTATTAATTGTTTGTGAGTAAACCATAGTTTATACGATGGCGAATATCATGAAAGAAGTTTGCACGTCTTTCTTTGGTTATTTTAAAGGAATCTGATTAATGTTCGGAATCAGAACCACTTGTATTCGGATTTACAACCACCGTTCGGAATTGGAATCGTTCACCCCATGACTTTCACAGCAAATATCTACCATAATACAATGCACATTGGTCTCGATATATGACAAAACAACGTCATATACACTGACGTTGCCATGGGCGACAAAGAATTTGGTGAGGGTGGTTGTATTTACGAACATTCAAAATAGTGGCTTAGGTGTTTGGTAATAGGTGCACCCGCTCTACATCTTTTTATGCCCCCGATAGGGAGTCATCATAAATTTGACTTGTCCGTCCGTCATCACTGCAAATTTCAAGCGTCAACTATTGTTTGTTGTAAAATTACGCATATTTAAATATTTGTCATTGAAATCACAACGCAGTTAAAATGGCGACATTCGAGAAAGACCAAGCGAGCAGAATTAGAGTCCAGCTCGATTTGCATACCGACATAACATGAAATGATACATACTTGTAAGATACTGCAATGTACAGACGGAAATAGAAGTTTTTCCAGGAGCCAGGACAAAGCTTATGATCAGTACAGGGAGTCGTACACCCGTCATATTCACGGGACCTCGTCGATTGCACTATGCATTCTTACTTAATTAAAGTCACATCTTAGGGGAAAATGATTTCAGGACCGGAAAGAGTTGATGTATGCGATTCTCACTTTCATTAGAAATTGGATAGTGTAGCGATATGTTTTAAAAGTGGGTAAAATGACACTGTATTTGTATTGTACATTAAGGAAAATACTTCGAAAGAAAGTATCATTATGTATAAAACAATAGGGGTTGAAATAGATGACGTCGTCACTCGTCAGCGTGTGCCAGGTCTTCGTACCTTATTGATTTGTAGTTTGCAAAAGGAGCATTGTGACAATTTGCATGCATACTCAAGATATGTGTCTTTTATATACCTGAAATATGAAGCTTGTGCAATGATTGTTCTTCATACAGTAAGCCCAGTCCATGATCTACTGGGACAACCCTCGTGCATTCCATTTTTACCTTTGTCTAAACAAAAATTTAGCTGATGATACTCTTCATGTTTAAGAAGATTCTGGCCACAGCAAAATGACATCTACTTGTTGCATGACAATGTGTCACATCTGCAGGAAACCAAATACATGTATAGGCCAGAGCTACGCATAAGAGAGGGTGATGGCTTTTCAAATTGAAATATTTCATTTATGTCTCATCAAACCTTATGGTGTGGGTGCTTATTGGAATCATCTCATAGAGATGATTCAAATGAGTACCCACAATTTAGGGTTTGGGCTTGAAATAACAAATTTAGAATGTTTTCACCCCTCGTATCTATTTGCTCTGATAGGATTCCACCATTTTGATCAAAATAATTAAGTACTCAGTGATACTTCAACACATTTCCAGACAGCAAACCTTTAACTGGTCTTAATTCAAATGTGTTAAAGAGCACAATATCAAATGCATGAAATTTAGCATTTTTTGTCTTTTTAAGTAGAAAACATTTAGGATAATGAAGAAATTGCTTGTCACAAGCAATTTCTTCATTTTCCATGATGTTTTCCAAAGCCTTCACCTTTTTGGTCGTCAAAAGGCTTGCTTCACTGTGTGGCAATGGGTTATACCTTTGTCAATACCGGAAAGGCTCCTATAGACTTGGGAAAGGTGCCCTTTTCCAATACTAGTTAATCCATTACCAGTCAGATTTTCTTTTAGACCTGTCCATTTTCAAAGATGTCGCAGATGATAATATTAATTAACCCGTTACCAGACAGCAACATTTTAGAACTGATCAACTTCAAAGGTGTTTCAGGCGACAATTACAAGTGAATGAAATTTTACACTTCCTGTGTTGAAAACAATCTTGGAAATGACAAGCAAAATTGTTTACCACAATGTTTTCAAAAGCCTTCATTATGCGGGGCTTGAAAAGGCCTCATTATGTGGAAACTAAATGAACGAAATTTAACATATTTAGGCCTTTCTCGGAAGAAATCATTGGGAGGAATGAAAAATTGCTTTTCACAAGCAGCATTTTCATATTCTGTAATGTTTTCTCCAATTCCTTTCTTGAGAGGCTCAAAAAACATCAATGTGTTGCATTGGGTTAAAAAAAGAAATAAAAAAAAAACAAAAAAAAACCATGCTATAATACTTTGGTTAAGGTTTTACATGCAAGAGTCATATCTCTGTTTAAACTGATGCTATATTGCTCTGAAACTTTGCACATGTTTTTGTAACCACAATAGCAGCCTGACAAATATTCATCACTCTGACAATTAATTTGTTGGAATATTTACCCTTTTCAGACTTGGAAAGTCTTTGTTAAGTTTTAAAGTGCAACTGTCATATATCTGCAATAACTTTGTTTATGCTAGAGTTATTACCTTCAATCTTTGCGCATGTGTCTTTTACCAAAATTTTAGCTTCTAGGTAAAGATTAATCACCCTAACATTAAATATAGTGGAATTATAAACGTTTTTGGATTAATTAGTAGCACTTTGCTGTACTCTGACAGTTCTTGTTTATATAATCTTCTGTTCACAGATGCCCCATAGACTCTGATATATTTACGCTACACAAAGATGAAATGTTACAAGCCGCTGATCGTGCCAGACAAGAATACCTCCGAGATCATCCTGATCAGGACCAACAGCTTAAATATGATCCTGTCAAACTGCTTGAAAAAAGTAAGCTTTAACCCTTTCCCAAACAGCACATTCGAATATTCTCGGATCTTATCGTTTCTCAAGATCGGCTTGAACGTTTCACAGTTGCCGGCATGGGAAGATTCCTCCCATATCACTCTGCAAGCATAACAACCGAAGCAGACCGAACAACTATTTGAATCTACGCCAAAAAAATATTTGAATGTAATGTAATGAAATTTTATCAGATATAAAATTGATGTGATTTACCGATTATTGACAGTATATTTCACTTGAATTATAACGTTAGCAAAAGGATTGATTTGTTTTGATGACGTCATTCATGTGTGTCTACTTTCATGTTCACTATGGCAGTCACTGTATTACGCTCGAAATCATGTTGCAAACACGTTCTAAACGGCAAAAGGTTGCAAACAGTCTCGAGGGTGGCGATTACAAACAGCAATAAATTACGCTATCCTGATTTCAAAGCTACTGCAGACTACAAAATAGATGCTGATAAAGATAGGATTCGTGTACAATATATCATGGAAAACATTGAGGCAAAAGTAGAAAATGCTGGTTATCAGATTTTTTTTCTTTTGGCTCAAAGAATCCCCTAGCCTTTTATATCAAGGACATCAAAACCAGGCCCTGGTTTCTCAAAAAATCTTAAGTATCTTTGCAGACTCAAATCTGAGCATCGTGATAAAATCACACGAAATCCATGTGAACATCAATCGAATACCCTTCAACGTTGGAGAGTATCCCTTTGAAGTTGAGCATGTTCTCATGAGAATATACTTATATTAAGTTTTTTCAAGAAACAAGGGCCAGGTCTTATATTGGAAAGGGTTTATGAAACATATTTAGGTGGTCATAAGTTATGATCCTAACCCTTTCCTGTGCAACAAGATTTAACCCTTTCCCAAAAGTCAAATTTTAGGGTGACCCACTTCAATTAATGACACAAATGACAAAATGGATGTTATTAAAGATAGGATTTGTGTAAAATATGGCATAGAAAATATTGAGACAAAAGGAGAAACTGCTAGTTATCAGCAGTTTCTTCTTTTGTTTCAATGTTTTCCCAAGCCTTTTCTATTAGGGACGTCAAAACCAGGTCTTGTTTGGGAAAGGGTTAAGACTGGTCCAATTGGAAAGGAGTTGCATGTGACAATAAAAGTCAATGTCAAAAGTAAAAAAACAAGAGGGCCATTGGCCCTGAAGCGCTCACCTGATATAATAACTTTTTGTATACCAATTTTCAGGTTGATTGGACAAAAAATGTGACCTCTAGGGTGCACACAAGGTTTAACTAAGATTTGACCTCGTGACCTAGATTTTATCAAGACAATCAATCTGATCAATTTTCTGGTTGATTGGGCAAAAAATGTGGCCTCTAGAGTGCACACATGGTCTTACAAAGATTTTACCTCTTGACCTAGTTAATGATCCCAGATGACCCAATTTCAATCTTGTCCGAGAATTGATCAAGACAATCATTCTGAGCAAATTTCAGGTTGATTGGGCAAAAAATGTGGCCTCTAGAGTGCACACAAGAGGTTTTTCTAAGATTTGACCCCGTGACCTAGTTTTTGACCCCAGATAACCCAATTTCGAACTTGTCCGAGATTTTATCAAGACAATCATTCTGATCAAATTTCAGGTTGATTGGGCAAAAAATGTGGCCTCTAGAGTGCACCGAAGGTTTTTCTAAGATTTGACCCTGTGACCTAGTTTTTGACCCCAGATGACCCAATTTCGAACTTGTCCTAGATTTCATCAAGACAATCATTCTGAGCAAATTTCAGGTTGATTGGGCAAAAAATGTGGCCTCTAGAGTGCACACAAGATTTTTCTAAGATTTGACCCCGTGACCTAGTTTTTGACCCCAGATGACCCAATTTCGAACCTGTCCGAGATTTTATCAAGACAATCATTCTAAGCAAATTTCAGGTTGATTGGGCAAAAAATGTGGCCTCTAGAGTGCACACAAGGTTTTTCTAAGATTTGACCCCGTGACCTAGTTTTTGACCCCAGATGACCCAATTTCGAACTTGTCCGAGATTTCATCAAGACAATCATTCTGAGCAAATTTCAGGTTGATCGGGCAAAAAATGTGGCCTCTAGAGTGCACACAAGCCAAAGGTTGACGCACGACGCACGATGCACGACTGACGACGGACGACGGACACAGCGGAATCACAATACCTCACCATGAGCACTATCGTGCTCAGGTGAGCTAAAAATGGATGCTTTAGTGAAATAGATATTGATAGAGAAAAGAAGAATTGCTGGTTAACCCTTTCCCAAACAAGACCTGGTTGTGACGGCCCTAATAGAAAAGGCTTAGGAAAACATTGAAACAAAAGAAGAAACTGCTGATAACCAGCAGTTTCTCCTTTTGCCTCAACATTTTCTTGGCTATATCACACACATTTCCAATCTTTATAATGATCCATTTTGTCGTCTGTAGCAGCTTTCCAATTGGATCAACCTACAATTTTGTCTTTTGGGGAAGGGTTAAGGGAGTGGGGTGTCAAAACCAGGTCTTGTTTTTGGAAAGGTTTAAATTATCTTCTTTACATGCCCCCATATCCAAAGATCGGGGGATATTGTTTTATTCATGCCCGTCTGTCAGTCAGTCAGTCAGTCTATCAGAAATCTTAACTTTTGGCCATTTCATGGGCATTAGTGTTTCACAAACACATCTTGTTTTGATTTTTGTTTCAGTGAAAGAGCGATGGGAAGGTAGAAATTCTGTATCAGATGACTCAGAAGGGGATTATGACGAATATGATTGAACGGCAAAAATATTGGATCAAAAAGGGGATTAGCGGGTTCAAAGAAAGACCCCTCTGGAGCCTGATTATTTTATGTTTTAATACAGAAATTCAGTCAAAATTGTGTTATAATTGGAAGGAAAACAAACCCCTATTTTAGCTCGACTTTTCGAAGAAAATGAGAGCTTATACTGTCACCCGGGCGTTGGCATTGAAACAAAGGTTAAAGTTTTTTCAAACATCAATAACTTCCATACTATGAAAGGGATTCAACCCAAACTTGGAATACTTATTCACTATCACACCCTCTACTTTACTACCAGGGCCCATGACCCTGGCTCCACAATATTTGGAGTTATGCCCCCTTTATACTAAGCAACTTAGAAAGTCGAGCGCGCTGTCTTCGGACAGCTCTTGTAGTATGTTAGAACCCTCCTCACAGAAGTCCTGAGGCGCATTCTTTAGAGCTAGATTTCTTGAGATATCTTGAGATTTCTTAAGATGTTTTAGGATAAAGCATTCTTTAGAGCAAGATTTTTTAAGACGCTCAATGGGAGGCGCCATTACCCTATACTTCGTGCGGAATCCCTTGGTTAACTCTGTAGAAACAATATAAGAGAGAATTGACCGAGTTGTTCCAAATGCTTCCTTGTACCATGGTAATGCTCTATACTTTATTCAAATGACGTCATCATGACGTCATTTGTATGAAGTATGGAGCATTTGGAACACCTTGGTCATAATTCAGGTCTTAAAAACACTTTATCTAAAACATCTTTAGAAATCTTGAAAAATCTCACTCTGAAGAACGCACCTCTGGATCCACAACAGCCTGTCTCAAAGGGAAAAAAATGAGGGTAAGATGAGGGTCGTCTAATTTGAAAGCTGCAGACCGCAAAATTGATAAAGGAAGCATTTGTGTACAAGGTAACAGAGAAAATATTGAGGAAAAAGGAGAAAATGCTGATGATCAGCATTTTCTTCTTTTGCCTCAATGTTTTCCTAAACCATCGTCTGTAAGGGACATTGAAACCAGGACTTGTTTCGGAAAGGGTTAAAGGGTTATAGGGGAGATTCGGTATAACTCGGACACAAAACGTAGTCTCTGTCAGGACACCATGGATATCTCACTCTCTCGGACAGACAAGCTTCTGAATCAACAACGAAAACAATAAAGTATTCCAATTCTTCACTAATTTCATTGACTAGAATAATTAAAATAAAGCAAAGGCAGATAATTTTACAAAATTAAGTATACTATCAGAGTAAGGTAAACTCAGACATTGAACGGGGAATCTCGGACGCAACTGTTGTTTAACACATTCCTAAACGGCAAAGTTTTGCACACTGCTCCAATTTGAAAGCTGTTGCAGTCGACATCATTTATGTTGCTAATTCGCGCATGAAAATCAGATGACACATGGAGAAAACCTTAGTGTCCGAGTTTAAAATAGCTAAATATGATAATTCGTCGGGTAAAGTCGGACACTACGTCACAGAAATGAGTAAACTTCCCCACACATCACGGTACATGTCATGTGGTGTCATCTTTCCTGGCGCATTCGATTGATGATGCGTTCTACCTATAAATACAGCTGATTTGGGGAAAAATTTTATAAAGACTCTTTATTTATAAAGAGAAACGTCTGGCTGTCCGAGATTACCCACATGTCCGAGAAATCCCTAGTTTTGACGTCCCTAGTAGAAATAGTTTAGGAAAACATTGAGACAAAAGAAGAAAATGCTGATAATCAGCATTTTCTTCTTTTGCCTCAATATTGTTTGTCCAATATTATTCACAAATTGCACCTTTAGTAAAACCAATGTAGTCGTCTGCAGCAGCTTTCAAATTGAAACACCCTAAAATTTTGTCGTATGGGAAGGGGTTAAGTGGCTAAGAATTACACTGTTTTAACTTGAGAGCTACTGTGAACAACAAAATGGATCACATCACACTTAGGGTAGACTTTGTGATTATAATAGCACAGAAAACTTTGAGGCAAAAAGAGAAAACTATCAGCATTTCTTTTGTATCGATATTATCCCAAGTTTTTTCATGTTGGGGACGTCAACCCCTGGTTTTGTTTGGGGAAAGGGTTAAACGGCAAAGAAATAGACTGTTTTAACTTGAGAGCTGCTGCAGACAACACAGTGGACAGATTTGTGTATAGGATAGTATTTGTGTCCAGACAGATAGAATTTGTGTACCATATAGCAGATAAATTATGGAGACAAAAGGAGAAAATGCTGGGTATAAGTGTTTTCTTCTTTTGCCTCATTATTTTCACAAGACTTTTCTATTAGGTTTGTCAAAACTAGGTCTTGTTTGGGAATGGATTATAGAAAAAAAAAGAACCTATATCATGACTGTGTCATTCTTGTCGCTATTTGGAAAAAGGTTAATCTTATCTCATTTTTAGCGAGCCCGGACTTCAATTCCGGGGAGCTAATGTCACAGCCCTAGTCTCAGGCACTATTAATGAAACAGCCTTGATATTTCACACATGGACACCTCCTGGCAAGACCTTTCATTTGGGACCATGACCCTTCACCTAGTGACCCTGAAGTTTAAAGAACTTTAACCTGGCCAATATCTCTTTGAATAGTCCCAACGAGGCATTTCCAATGAGTACCCATAACTTAGGGTTTGAGGAATGATAAATGAAATATTGCACTGCAAAAAGTCATCAGCCTCGATCTGCTTATCTTTAGCCCTGCAAGATCAAGGTCGACAATTATTAGGCCATACAAGGTCACGTTTGATAAGTAAATCCTGTTTTTACTTTGTTTAATATTGAGTTTTATATTTTGTTTTCTTGTTGATTGAATGATGGTTTACATTTGTTGAATTTATAAATTATATGGCATCAATTTTATCAATAAATTCAATTGAAAGAATACATTTTGCCACTTTTTATACGCCGCCGGAGGCGGACGTATATTGGCGTCATCTTCTCCGTCTGTCCGTCCGTCCATCCGTCCATCCGTCCGTCCGTCCGTATGTCCGTCCACTTTTCTTGTCAACGCAACTCCTCCTAAGTTTCTGGCTGGATCTTCTTGAAACTTGGTCAATGTTATCACCTCAATTGGTAGATGTGCATGAAGGAAGGATTTTATGGTTCATTGATTTTTGCCTGAGTTATGCCCCCTTAAAACTTAGTCTCTGGAGCGGCGTATATTGTGACCATGGCACTCTTGTTTAATGTTACCCTTTTCTAAAACAGGCTTTGACTGTCGAAACCATTGGTTTTAACTGTTTTAACCCATTACCACACAGTGATGCCTTATGGCGCATTACAAGATAAAGGCTTTGGAAAACATCATGGGAAATGAAGAAATTTCCAACAATGTTTTCTTTACAGAAAGGCCAAAAAATGTGAAATTTCAGTCACATGAAATTGTCTGCAACACCTTTGAATTTAGACCAGTCTAAAATCTTGCTGTCTTGTAATGGGTTAAATCATTCATCTCAATACTTCTCCAGGTTGGATTTATTTCAATCTGATTTAAATCTGATGTTAACTTACAGTAACATCTCACAAGCACCCGTTAGGAGTCATCTTCAGTAACCCTGGGAAACCCAAAATCTAATATGTTTACTATGATTTATCAAATATCTTGTTATATATGATTTTCCATGATAAGCACATGCAAATACTTGAGTCCGCGCTGAAATATGATGTCATTGTGGCCTTGTTTACGGTTTTTATCGCTTTCAGAATTCAGTTAAGCGTTGGTTTGATTGGTCAGAACAAAAGGTCATTGAAGATGACCCACTACTGATGACTGTACGATGTTACTGTAAATTAACACCGGATTCTAATTAGATTGTGATCATTTTTTAGGAAAAATATAAGGAATTTTAGAATAAGTCAAACATCGGAGGAAAAAGCTCAGTAAGGTGGGATACATGCAAAATTTTTTGTCAAAATATTTTGACGTAGAAATACGAAAGTTATTGCAGAATTTCGTACCTAGAGTGTGGTGAATTTGGCCATAAATGTTATCCATCCCATAATGTACATTCCCTACCGTAGTGACAACGTCACTCTCTTTTAAGGTAGTCCAACCCAAATTCACATGGAGTCGGTCAAGCATCCGGATCTATTCGGGCGTAGTCGTTAACATTCGGCGGTGGACAGTTCCACCGCCGAATGTTTTATGACGTCGCCCGAATAACCCCATCTTCGCTTGCCAAGGTTGAACCCACCTACGTCGTAGATTTCACACCCTTGGCTCAATAAGATAGAACAATCCCGACGTCGCAGGAACCTCTTAAGGGGTGGACTACTGATTTAGCCTTTTCTGTATAGATCAGATCTAATCGAAATTTTGCAGGTACTTTAAATGTACTAGGGACAGAAGATTTTTGGAATCATTAATCATGTATATCAGTTTGATGACATTTGAAGGTCAAGGTCAAATAACTTTGGTTCTATGCAATGGGTTTGACCCAAAGTTTACACATAATTAGTTACATAATATAGAATCAATTCATGTTCACAAAATATCATATCAATTCAAACAAATGTAAAAGCTGTAGAGGTAGTTTCGTAAAGATAGTACATCAAAAATAGGCAAAATATTAGATTGACAGAAGGACGAATACAGAAAATCAACAAACCAATATACATGATTAATGGTTCCAGAAATTTTCTGTCCCCAGTACATTGAAAGTACCTACAAAATTTCAATTCGATCTGATCATTGCAGAAAAAGTTATTAAAGTTCAAAGTAAAAAATTACTTCTCGTGTCAATTTACCCCATCCACTTTGTTAGCAATTATCTCCAAAAGTAAGCCCTCATCAGATTCTTTACACATACAAATTAAAGATATAATGTATCCCTATCAATTCACAGAATTTAAAGAAAATCTATTTTTTGAACCCTTGTTGCAAGTCATCCTTTCTGATGTCCAGATTACATATAGGTCATCTTTTAACAATCAACAATTTCATATAAAAACCTGACACAAACAGAATTCATAGTTCATTAGCCATTTTTTTTGACAATTTAAGGGTCACAACCCATAATTAGATACTAAACATTTCGTGCATCTTCGGAAGTTCGGGCGTCATCCGTGACAAGGTAAATTAACGAGAGAAAACGTAAAAATCCGGGCGTCCTTCGTCGCATTGGAAATTGACGAGGGATACTCTCGTCAGTTTTTGTTGCTATGGGTCACGCCCGAAAATGCACTGTGTTTTGTAGTTATTGATGGGTTGAAATCCTTTAATGCAGTTAAGATATTTTACAATAAAAAATACTTACAAAACAATCGCTATGAAATAGGCAAAGTACATAAATGACAACACATTTAATCCTCTTCTAATTAAGATCTAATTTTGAAGCCCTCTGTAGAAATAGTTTGGAAAAACACTTTGCGACAATTCATTTTTCAATATATCGATGCTTTTCAATAAACACCTCGTAACTGCAGCTTGTTTTAAGCTGTAGTTACGAGGTTTTTATTGAAAAGCGACGATATCCTTTGCATTATTGTACACAATCTGATTTCAATCGATTTGTTGTGTAACATGCAAAGTATCAACAAATCCCGTTGGTGCAAAGCTTAAGCCCACACTACCAAGTGATTATTTCCCGTCATATAGTTTGATCATACAAATTTTCGTGAAAGTAGGTCAAATGGTAATTGAACAGTAGATTTAGCTCTCGGAATTATTGATGTACCCCAGTAAAAGGTGTTACATATTTATTGTTGATATGTTGCGCCAATACAACGTTTGAAACTTACGTAACGCCATAATTTGTTATGTTCATTTCACATTTATTCACTTCTCATTTATTCATGTTATATATTTACATGCATATTTACTGCCACATTTCACCAAAGTTTTCTTACATAATAACCCAGACAGAATTAATGCTAATACAGTGTCCCAATACAACATTTGAAACTTGCATAACGCCATGATTTGTTTTTTACACGTCACATTTATTCAATTATTAATGTTACGTATATTTAAAGCCCAAGTTCCCTTACGGAAAAGCTCTTACAGTCTTGTTGATAAATCGTGCGTTTTAAGACGCACGTTTTATAAAAACGCACGACGGGTTGTAAGAGAGGCTTTACATATAGGCCTATCTATTGTCACATCTCCCACACGTTTGTGTAAACAATAATTTGCTGCTCTTCAACAGAAGAAAAAAAAAAAAAAAAAAAAAAAAAACTCGTAGCTGTTAAAAGAAGCAGATACCAGATTTTTGTTGAAAAGCGACGAATTGTCACGGATTCCTTGGTCGTATGCTTGATATTAAGAATAACACTAGAAACCCACTAAACCAGGGCCCCGTATTACTAAACATCTTACGATCAGGTTTTTGTGTAAACTGTGTAACAAGACATCTGATTGCACGAGAAATCCGACTGAGCCAATCAGGGCTGTTGTTACAAGTAATTATGCAAAAATCAGACGAACGATCGTTAGTAATACGGGCCCCTGGTACTTATAAAGAAAACAGGCTCGTGAATCGTCTATGTCATTCTGTTTCACTTTTCTTTCCACTATAGCCTACTAAAATAGGCTTTACAATTTTCGTACTGATAAGTTCGGCCAATGGAAATCGCGGAAGAAATGGCTCTTGATGGGATTTGAACCTGGAACTTATAAAGAATGCAAGCTCGTCTTTGTCATTCTGTTACACTTCTTTATCCGCTATATCTTTTACAATGTTGGTACTGATAGGTTTGGTCCAGGAACCATTACTGACGTGTCTGTAGATCTCCATCGTAATAAAGAATCTTTTTTATTGAATGTATAATGTAGAAATTTGTCTCTTTGGTTTATGTTGGCCTGAAGACCACGATTGGGACTTGGGGCCTTTATAAACTGGATCTTTCCCATTTTACACTGACACGAATTATCCATTGATGTACATTTCCATTGTAAGAATTTTTTTAATCAAATGTAATGTAGATTACTTGTCTCTTAGGTTTTTGTTGGCCTCAAGATCACGATTGAGACTTCGTGCCTATATTTAGCGGGATCTTTTCCATTTTTACACAATGACATGAATAATTATCCATTGTTGTAGATATCCATAGTATTTTTTTTATCGAATGTAATGTAGTTACTCGTCTCTTTGGCTTGTATTGGCCTTAAGATCACGATTGAGACTTCGTGATTATATATAGTTGGATCTTTTCTATTTTTACGCTGACATGAATTATCCATTGTTGTAGATATCCATTGTAATTTTTTTATCGAATGCTATCTAGTAGCTTGTCTGTTAGGTTTATGTTGTCCTCAAGATCACGATTGAGACTTCGTGCCTTTATTTAGTTTATTTTTTTTTCATTTTTACGCTGACATGAATTATCCATTGATGTACATATCCATCGTAAAAAAACTTTTTTATCGAATGTAATGTAGTAACTTGTCTCTTAGGTTTATGTTGACCTTAAGATCACGATTGAGACTTCGTGCCTATATTTAGCGGGATCTTTTCCATTTTTACACAATGACATGAATAATTATCCATTGTTGTAGATATCCATAGTATTTTTTTATCGAATGTAATGTAGTTACTCGTCTCTTTGGCTTGTATTGACCTTAAGATCACGATTGAGACTTCATGATTATATATAGTTGGATCTTTTCCATTTTTACGCTGACATGAATTATCCATTGCTGCAGATAACCAATCGTAAAAATCTTTTTTATCGAATGTATAATTTAGAAACTCGTCTCTTATGTTTATGTAGATCTCCATTAAAAGAATGTTTTCATAGAATGTATATAGAAACTCGCCTCCTGTGTTAAAGTTGACCTCTAGAAAACTCAAAACATTGTGAGAAAATGACGAAGACTTCTTTGATAGGCTTATCATCTGATCAGATGCAGTGTGGGATAAGAGGTAATGCTGGTGTCGAGCCAAATTTCATTTCTCAACATGTTCTCAAAAGTTCAATAATTGTATCTGCGATATTTGTTTCGTCACGAAACATCGTGAAAAAAGAAGAAAATGCTGGTCACAATGTTTTCGATCGATCATCGTAATTTGCTTGTAGCTTGAATCACACGTTGTTGGTTGTAATTGCAACCAACGGGTTGTCCTTGCCCTATAATCCATTAACTAGACATTTATCTCCATGTCGGTATGCTATAGACATAGAAGCCTTCACACCACCTCTCTCTGACAACACCTTATGTTTAGTACAAAAATGTTAAAATGTACTATGTCTATCTGCAATATATGTTGTTACGAAACATGGTGAGAAAAGGAGAAAATGCTGGTAACCAGCATAATGCTGGTAACCAGCATTTACTTCTTATTTCACGATGTTTTCGAAGATGGTGAACATCACTGTTTAGCTGGTAGTTCGAATCACACATTGTTGGTTGTAAAGGTAATCAGCGACTTGTCCTCGCCACCACACCATTGAAGCCCTACAACCAAACATCCATCACCAGGTCTGTATGATAGACATAGGATACTTCACACCATCTCTCTCTGACAACACCACCTTATGTTTAATACCGTCACGGTTAATTATGTGGACGTTATGGGAGCCATAACCACAAACCAGCACGTTTCCGTCACCGTCCACGTACAATCCTGCAGGACGCCGTAACTTGTCGTCTGTATACTCGTACAGGACTCGACCTTGGTCACTCAGACAAGTGACCTTATTAGTGATCCAGTCCGATACGAATATCATCGACCCGTTACGACTTACTTTGATATAATAAGGCCATCTAAACATGTACTCACCATTGACTAAACCAAACTGTTTTAACAGTTTACCGTCCATGGTGAGAACTCTAATTTCTCCTTTACCGGGGCTATTGTGACATGTGACGTAAATCTCGTTGTTGTAAGCATTTACTCCATCACAAGTTCTGTCCATCTTCAAAGTTTTGATGACCGACATTGTAGGGAAGATACTTACACGCTGGATCTGCTTCAGTTCTTGTGTTATAACGACCTCGTGGTTGTTGATGGCCGCTACTCTGTATGCCCGTACATCTAACTGAGACTGGACATTGAAGTGTTTATCCAGCAGTTTAAGTCCGTCACGACCACACGCCAGTAAAAGATCACTGTCACCTATAAATGTACAGTCTCGCACGCCCGGGGATCCTACGTCTATTTCTCGTCTATTGCTAGCAGTCATATTCAGCAGAGACACGTGACTTCTGTTACTAGAAGATAGGCCTGGTTGTGTTTGTGTTGTCCTAGTCGAAGCTTTGTGGGAGCGGGTTCTCTTTGTCTGCAATGTTCCCAGAGACTCGAGTTGCATCAAAATATCGGTTATGACGTCATTTGGTTTGAATTCGATCTGGATCGGATACATTTCCTGTACTATGTTGGATATGATGTCTCCATATTTATACCGTACAGCATCTGCTTTCTTCATTCCGACAAACATGACGTCATTATTCCTGGATTTACGACATTCTCCCAAAGATTTGATTTGATCATCAATTTGATTCAGTGCGTCGTGTGCGATCGTCACGTGATTTTTTATGTCTTCAGTCATTCTGTCCTCAATATTGGATGCCTCCTGGGTTAACTTCTGTTCAAGTCCATCTAGCACGCCATTTATTCTACGTCTCATTTTCTTCACGTCTTCAAGACATCGATTTATTTCCGACTTTAATATACCTTTATCGCCTGGTCCCGACTCCATTAAATGTTCGTATTTCCTCTTTAAGTCTTTGATGCCTTTCACTGTTCCATCAAAAGCCTTTTCGACATTCAAACCCTTCGTCTGCTGTGTGACGTCAGTCGTTTGACATTTTCTGTGATCTGTGAGTTTACAAGTACCACAAATAGCGTAATCATGGTTGACGCAGTATACGTTTAACGTCATTGTCTTGTGATGCTCACAGAGCATGATGGGTAAAACTGGTTTACTGACGTTAGTAGAGAACGTCATATGACTGACCGTGACTATTTTATGGTCACGTGATAACTTTGATCCTCGATGAACTTGATCACATGTCTTACACAGGTACTCGGTACAAACTGTGCAGAATGAGATCGCCTCCGATGTCTTACCTAGATGTTTACAAACGTCGCATTCGTACGTAAATATCTCATCTGAACCCTTGTAGATTGATTGAGATCCGCTAGCCATCGTTCTGAAAAGACAAAATGAAATTTCTTTGAACTTGAGTAAAGATTCGCTTCTTGTATACTATTGTGTACTACGTATATTGTCTGATCAGAATCAAGTATTTTATGGCTGTGACAGATTTAATCCGTGTTTTCTCTGATGAAATTCGCTCTTTGATATGTTGATGTTGCTCATTTAAATGAGCAACATCAACATATCAAATAGCGAATTTCATCGTATGTTGATGTTGCTCATTTAAATGAGCAACATCAATGTATCAAAGAGCGAATTTCATCAGAGAAAACTCGGATTATGATATATTTTGATCATGGGCCTTACACACTATAATTTTTTTATCAACACATTACCAAACGACAAAACTTTGGTCTGTTCCCAATTCAAAAAGCACACAGACGACAGTTTCAAGTTTATGAAATATTTCAATTTTTGAACTTTTTGGGTAGAAAGCATTGTTGGAAATGAAAAAATGCCTTCATTTAGTATGGTGACAAAAGGCGGCACTGTGTGATAATGGGTTATGGACATTATTAAAGCATGCTTTTTAGTACATTTAGATTTACGTTGGATTATCCCTTTCCCAAACGAGACCTGGATTTGATGTTCATAATAGAATAAGTTTGGAGAAAACATTCAGGCGAAATAGGAAATGCTGATAACAAGCATTTCTTTTTTACGTTTTGCTCAATGTGTTAAGTGTTACATCATAAAGAAATCTTTAAAAGCATTAAATTTCAATGTAGGGGAGACCGGGGCTAGTTCGGCCCCGGGGCAAGTCCGGCTAGTTGCTCTTTTCGTCTCGCCGAGAAGATTCAATTGAGTACCGACAACATAGGGCTTGGATTTCAAATAACAATCGTAGAATGTCTTCACGCACTCCAATCTGCTGCTCTGATTCAGTGTAGGCTACCTTCTACTGAAGTTTTCAAACTGGAACGTCCCAAAATCTGTCGTTTGGGAAATTGTGAATTGAATTATCTCGACCCTTTCTGGCAACGGGTTCTAACTATTCATTATAGTATTTAATAAGTTATACCGGTACATTGATCTTTATTGTTCTAAAGCACAGAAAGCCAGTTTAACCCTTTCCCAAACGACAAAATTTTAGGGCGTTCCTATTCAAAAGACGCATTAAGAGACGAAAAATATGAAGTTGTTAAAGAAGGGATTTGTGTAGAATAATTATAGCACAGAAAATATTGAGGCAAAAGGAGAAACTGCTGGTCACCAGCAGTTTCTTCTTTTTTCTCTATGTTTTCAAAAGCCTTTTCGTAATTATTACGGACAAGACCTGGTTTTGACGTTCCTCAATTGAAATGCAAAAACATTTCGTAAACGAAAACATTAATAACCAGAATTTACCTTTTGCCTCAATATCTTTTGTGGTATAGTGTACATAAATGGTGTCTCAATGTGTTTTGTTTTCTGCATCAACTTTTATATAGGACATACCAAAAATTCTGTCGTTTGGGAAAGGACTTAATAAAACACTTACCAAAGTAAAGTTTGCTTGGTTCTGATTTCAACAGTATCTTTACACAACAATACGCTTCTATCCTGTGGAATAAAAACAAAAAGTAAAGATTATTTTATGTTAAATAAAGACAAGAGGTCAAAGCATAATTTCGTCTCTTTTCAACAGAAACCTCGTAACTGCAGATTAGAATAAGCCGCAGTTAAGAGGTTTTTGTTGAAAACCGACGATATTCAACTTGACATTGAACTTTACTTGTTTTTTTTTCGGTTTGAAACATGTGAAAAAGAGGATAATCTTTTGGAAACTTCTAATTTATCTAGAGTGTTTAATATTTTGTTTCAATTATGACAATCGATCAAGGAAATGGGGCATACAATTTTCAACGCTTTCTTGATTCCACAAGAGTTAAAACACTTACCAAAGTAAAGTAAAGTACCAAAGTGGGATTCTTGTTCTTGATTTCAACAGTTTCTTTTAGAAGGAAGGGTTTATCACTTTCTTTAAACAACAATACGCTTCTGTTCTGTGGAATAAAAACATAAAGTACAGAAGAGTTTATGTTAAATAAAGTCTAAAGATCAAAGCATAATATCGTCGGTTTTCAGCAAAAACCTCGTAACTTAAGCTTCAATCAAGAAGTTACGAGTTTCTTTTGTTGAAAACGGATAACATCGAACTCGACAAGGGACGTTTTAGGTTTTATATTCGTTTTGAAACATGTGAAAAAGAGGATAATCTTTCGGAAACTTCTGGGTCGCACTTGATTGGACATACTCCGTCCACTCCGTTCTTAGTGTAAAATATGCAGTCCAATCAAGTGTTTTGGAGTATAACCAAGATAATTATTGCATTTAATAATTAATAATTGCCCTATCCCAAAATCGTCAAAGAACATGTCAAAGATGTTTGTTTTGTTTCTCCACTAAAATCTGACGTCTTTTCTGTTGTAATTTTGTCTTTCATATCCGTTTAAATGATTGAGAGAAAATTATAGCAACCAGTCGACACTCGTTATGTCGACATCGGATAAGTCGAATTTTCGCTTGAGTCGAAGTTTAAATCTGCTCCCGTCTTCATCAATGGACAAACTTTTTTCAAACAAAATAATTTCGAACTCAATATAGCTATTGAAACATAGTAGGAAAAGGATAGAAATTGCTCGAAACGAGAAATTTCTTTCTTTTTCCTACTATATTTCAATAATAATCGTACTTGATTAGTATCAAAAACAGTCAAATATAAACTTTATCGAAGCCGAACAAAATTTGATAAGTCGAACTCCGAATATGTCGAGGTATTTTGACGGCCCCTCCGACTTCGACACCACGAGTGTCGACTGTATTTTTATTGTCACCATCTATCAGAAACCATGTTGATGACGTCACACTCCTAAACGCCCCTGCTGGGTAGGTTTTGTTTGACTTTTATTTCCACCAAATTGGTGAGTAATATTACAAATACAGAAAATTAAAGACAAATACAACATACAATACAAACATACAAATAAGAAAAAGCTGAAAAAATCAATACTCAAATAGGATCTATTAAAAAAACAACAACAAAAAGAAAAAAAAATACTCTTTTACCCTTGCCCATAAAACAAAACTTTCGGCTAATCAGAAAATCATATAAATAGCAAAAGGGTTAATCGATAGTCTAAGTGTGGAATTATTACGTTAGTGCACGCACTTTAATGCACAGAAGGCACTGACGGGATAAAGGAAACGCTTAAGGTATCCTGCATTTTCCTACTTTCCCTCGACGCTTTCCGTGTTGTTTTAAAGTAGGGACACCAATATCAAAGAAAAAATGAGCAAGGGTTCAGGAGTCATTGTAGAGAAAGTATGCAATCAAAGATGCTAACCTTAAAACGAAATCGAAATTTAAGGTAAGGCAATTACATACATTTATTAAACCATTCCCAAACAACACAGTTTTAGGGCGATCCAATTTGAAAATTACAACAGCCGAGAGTTTGTTGTATGATAAAGCTAAGAAAACATTGAGGTAAAAGGAGATAACGCTGATAATCAGCATTTTTTTCTTTTGTCTCAATGCCTTCCGGAGCATTTTCTGATGGAGATGTCAAAACCAGGCCCTGGTTTCTCGAAAAAACTTAAGTACATACTCATGAGAACATGCCCAACTTCAAAGGAATACTCTCCAACTTTGAAGGGTATTCGATTGAAGTTCACGTGGATTTCGTGCAATTTGAGCACGTTGCTCGGATTTGAGCATGAGAACGTACTTAAGTATTTCCGAGAAACCGGGGCCAGGTCTTGTTTGGGACAGGTTTAAATAACGAAAGATAACAATGGCAAATTTAATGAAAGATAGCACTGGGAATAGTAACGGCAACAACAACAACATTATTAGCTATGATCGAAGAAAACTTAATGGTAGAACTATAGTGAGGAGTAGATCCGAGAGTAAATTTTTGGCACTGGATTGAGTTTTGCAGTAAAAGGAGCACTCCGAGTAAAACGGAGTGGCCCAATCAAGTCCACCCCTAATAGAATATTTAATATTTTGTTTCAATTATGACGAGCGAGGAAATGGGGCATACAGTTTCAACACTTACTGGCTTTCACTGACTTTTCTTGCTTTCAATAGACGTTTCGGTATCTTTGTAGGCGTAATGAGTTTCTGTGACACGACGAACACTCTTCCGTTCTGCAAAAAATCACTGCTTTTCAACAAAAATATCGTAAATTCAGCTTAAAACAACGTGCAGTTCCGAGGATTTTGTAGAAAAATGACGAAATACAAGATATTTGAGCAATGTAAGGGGGATTTTGTTACGACTTTGTTTATCAAACATGTAGAGAAAATGATAATAATTACAACAATGACAATTCTTTTTTTTATCAAAGAGACATCGCATCCTTGACAGGATCACACACAGATTTATTTCTTTTTGCAGATCCATAACGGCTTCTACCCAACGTCACTTCACTCCCCCCCCCCCCCCCCCCCCCCTCATATCTTAGAATATCGTGACAAATATTTTCAATATTTTGCAATAACTCTGTTAATTAATGACCGATTTGAAAAAAAGATTTGAAGCAGTGAAAGCAGTAAACGGGTGATAAAAAGTACGCAAAACTTATTACTTCATTTTACACTTAAGATGCTTCTTAAATAACTAGTTATTATGTCCCAAATGTCGTACTTGTGAAACCATTGAGAGAAAACAAAATTATGCCAAGACGCATAATAATTATCTAAAGTGAAAGAAACGAGAACACATTTCAATGGCGAAATGTGTGTTTGGAAGGACTCGCCTGTCCTTAAGGCTTTTGAAAACGAAAGTGGATTAAACATTTTAACAAAAACACAAAATATTATCTATATTATGAACAGTAGAAATCGTGTATATGGGAATGGGTTAAATTAATAACGTTATCTTGTTCTAAATTCTAAGACGAAAACTAGCTTTCAAGAAGCATCAAGAAGTAATAAATATCTTCAGAGAAAGGATCGAGAAAATATTTCAATGTTTGGAATGGACTCGTCTGTCCTTTTTTGAAAACGAAAGTGGATTAAATATTTTAACAAATACACAAACGATAACTTTCATTTCAGTAGCAATATGTCGTCCATTGTTTAACCTAAAACTTTTCTTACGTACCAAACCAAATTTGTCTTTTCTAAATGTCCTTTTCCCGGGATGTTTCTGTTTTTCACGAATGATTAATGAAGCCAGAACCGCCCACAATTTCAACTTTCTCAGTGAATCCACAACAAAAGGGTAACTCTGATACAACTAGTAGTGAAACATTTATCTCCCTTAAGTTTATAAATAGCCATTTATCGTGTCGCACTTAATAGTTTCCCAATTAAGTAGGGGAAAAATTTATCCAGTTAAATGTGACTTAATTTCGGACAAACAAATAGTGTATTGCGGGTGTTGTTATAAAATCTCACAACTATGGATTGATTGAAGCCGTAGTTACTAGATTAAATAACAACACCGACAGTTTTATCAATAAATAACAAAATTCATTGCTTTTGGCAATAGAAATTGACTGCTCAAAGTCTTTAAATCTTGTAAACGTCGTTATTGATGTTGATAAAGAGGTCAGACTTGTGATGAAAAACAAATGAGCCGGGATCTGGAAAAACGTCCCTTATAGCATTTGAGACAGCCACATTTCAAGACCAGCCTGTGCCTAATCGAAGACTGGCATACACCAATGCTGCTCTTCTATGGTTGCTACAGGTCACAAAGACGCTATTAGAGAACAACATGGATCCTGATCAGACTGTGCGTTTTACTTGAAATTTGGGCATATTGTTCGCAAATAATGTGGCATTAATACTGATCAGCAAGTATATCTCAAAACCAACAAGAGTTGTCTTAACTGGACACACAATATTTTACTTTGAAAATGGCAAATATCGACATAGTCTACGAGGTTTTGCATTTACACCGACGATATGACATTTGTGAATGGTTTATCTGTTAAAAAGAAAGAACGTACTGCTTGAAAAGAAGATAATTGACCCATCGTTTATTGAAAGTTGATCTAGTATGCATTTAAGGCCAACAAAGAACAGTTGACGCATCGTTTATTGGAAGTTGATCTAGTATGCATTTAAGGCCAACAAAGAACAGTTGACGCATCGTTTATTGGAAGTTGATCTAGTATGCATTTAAGGCCAACAAAGAAGATAGTTGACCCATCGTTCATTGAAAGTTGATCTAGTATGCATTTAAGGCCAACAAAGAAGATAGTTGACCCATCGTTTATTGAAAGTTGATCTAGTATGCATTTAAGGCCAACAAAGAAGACAGTTGACGCATCGTGTATTGAAAGTTGATCTAGTATGCATTTAAGGCCAACAAAGAAGACAGTTGACGCATCGTTTACTAGTATTGAAAGTTGATCTAGTATGCATTTAAGGCCAACAAAGAAGACGGTTGACGCATCGTGTATTGAAAGTTGATCTAGTATGCATTTAAGGCCAACAAAGAAGACGGTTGACGCATCGTGTATTGAAAGTTGATCTAGTATGCATTTAAGGCCAACAAAGAAGACGGTTGTCCCATCGTTTATTGAAGGTTGATCTAGTATGCATTTAAGGCCAACAAAGAAGACAGTTGTCCCATCGTTTATTGAAAGTTGATCTAGTATGCATTTAAGGCCAACAAAGAAGACAGTTGTCCCATCGTTTATTGAAAGTTGATCTAGTATGCATTTAAGGCCAACAAAGAAGACAGTTGACGCATCGTTTATTGGAAGTTGATCTAGTATGCATTTAAGGCCAACAAAGAAGACAGTTGTCCCATCGTTTATTGAAAGTTGATCTAGTATGCATTTAAGGCCAACAAAGAAGACAGTTGACGCATCGTTTATTGAAAGTTGATCTAGTATGCATTTAAGGCCAACAAAGAAGACAGTTGACGCATCGTTTATTGGAAGTTGATCTAGTATGCATTTAAGGCCAACAAAGAAGACAGTTGTCCCATCGTTTATTGAAAGTTGGTCTAGTATGCATTTAAGGCCAACAAAGAAGACAGTTGACGCATCGTTTATTGGAAGTTGATCTAGTATGCATTTAAGACCAACAAAGAAGACAGTTGACGCATCGTTTATTGGAAGTTGATCTAGTATGCATTTAAGGCCAACAAAGAAGACAGTTGACGCATCGTTTATTGAAAGTTGATCTAGTATGCATTTAAGGCCAACAAAGAAGACAGTTGACGCATCGTTTATTGGAAGTTGATCTAGTATGCATTTAAGACCAACAAAGAAGACAGTTGTCCCATCGTTTATTGAAAGTTGATCTAGTATGCATTTAAGGCCAACAAAGAAGACAGTTGACGCATCGTTTATTGAAAGTTGATCTAGTATGCATTTAAGGCCAACCAGGATCAAAATCGGCGTCTTTCTTCATAAGTCTCAACAAGATCTACGTTTTTTCTTTCCCATTCTACATTTAACATCTTTCTAATGAAAAATTAACCCTTTCCCAAACAAGACCTGGTTTTGACGTCCCTAATAGAAAAGGCTTGGGAAAACATTGAAACAAAAGAAGAAACTGCTGATAACCAGCAGTTTCTCCTTTTGTCTCAATATTTTCTTGGCCATATTTTACACAAATCATGTCTTTAATAACATCCATCTTGTCTTTTGTGACAAGTTTTAAAGTGGATCTCCCTAAAATTTTGTCATTTGGGAAAGGGTTAAGGGATAATGCTGATAACAAGTGGTCCATCCTTCTTCTTAATATCTCCTATTTATTCATTAACCCTTTCCCAAACGACAAAATTTTAGACTTGTCCAATTCGAAAGATGTTGCAGACGACAAAATGAACATTGATAAAGATAAGTTTTATGTATGATAAAGCTCAGAAAATATTGAGACAAAAGGAGAAACTGCTGATAATCAGCAGTTTCTTCTTTTGTTTCAATGTTTTCCCAAGCCATTTCTATAAAGAACGCCAAAACCAGGTCTTGTTTGGGAAAGGGTTAAAACAAGTGCGTTTCAAGTAGATAGACTATACAAAGGAATAATTTTGTAGGCTTAACCCATTCTGACATGATGGCGCTTTTTGAAAACCCATATGATAAAGGCTTTTAAAAACATTGTGGAACATAAAGAAATTGCTTGTCAGAAGCAAGATAATAACGAAAAAATCATTCACTCGATAAAGTCGTCTGTTACATCTTTGAATTTGGGCAAATCTTTAATTTTGCCGTCTGGTAATGGATTAAATCAGCAACCTTATCTTGTTCTAAATCTAACTTGAACCATAATAACCATCATCGGTAAAAATTGAAAAGGAACGACAAAATATTTACATGGCGTGAACAGTTTTTCGACTCGAATGTCTTATTTTGAATACGAGAGTGGATAAAGTATTTTAACAAATAAATAAACGATTATTTTATTTCAGTAGAATTAATAACGTTATCTTGTTCTAAATTCTAAGACGAAAACTAGCTTTCAAGAAGCGTAATAATTATCTTCAGTGAAAGGAACGCGAAAATATTCCAATGGCGTGATGTGTCTTTGGAATGGACTCGTCTGTCCTTTTTTGAAAACGAAAGTGGATTAAATATATTAACAAATACACAAACGATAACTTTCATTTCATTAGAATTATCAACGTTATCTTATTTTAAATTCTTAGACAAAAACTAGCTTTCAAAAAGCATAATACTTATCTAAAGAGAAAGGAACGAGAAAATATTTCAATGGCGTGACCAATGTGTCTAGAAGAATTGGACTCGTCTGTCCTATTTTGAAAACGAAAGTGGATTAAATATTTTAACAAATACACAAACGATAACTATCATTTCAGTAGAAATATGTCGTCCCTCGTTAAACTTAAAACTTTTCTTACATACCAAACCAAAATTGTCTTTTCTAAATGTCTTTTTCCTTGGATGTTTCTGTTTTCAACGAATGATTAATGTAGCCAGAACCGCCCACAATTTCAACTTCCTCAGTGAATACACAACAAAAGGGTAACTCTGATAAAACTAGTCGTGAAGCATTTATCTCCCCTAGGTTTACACAAATAACCCTTTATTATGTCGCACTTAACTGTTTCCCAATATGAAACAATTTTATTCAGTTTAATCGTGACCTAATTTCGGACAAACAAATAGTGTTTTGTGGGTGTTTTTTATAAAATCTCGCAACTACGCCTTGATTCAAGCCGTAGTTACGAGATTTTAAAACAACACAGAGGGTTTATCAAAACAAAACTTTTAACCAATCCTATTTTCAGCACAAAATTATTTGCTTTAGGGAACGATATAATCCAGTTAACCGTGACCTTATTTCGGACCAACAAATAGTGTTTTGTGGGTGTTTTTTATAAAATCTCGCAACTACGCCTTGATTCAAGCCGTAGTTACGAGATTTTCAAACAACACAGAGGGTTTATCAAAAGAAAACTTTTAACCAATTCTATTTTCAGCACAAAATTCTTTGCTTTAGGGAACGATATTATCCAGTTAATCGTGACCTTATTTCGGACAAACAAATAGTATTTCGTGGGTGTTGTATATAAAATCTCGTAAGTACGGCTTGATTCAAGCCGTAGTTACGAGATTTTATAACAACACCGAGGGCACTCTCTTGCACACGGTTCATTCATTACATTCACCTCTGTAGTTGCCTCAGAGGGTATTGCGTCATCATTTGCTAGATTACGTCACTTTATATCACATCAAAATGGCAATAACAAATAATTTTTCTATTCCGAAGTCCAAAATATATCACATTTCACGTTGTTTAAAATTTAATATCATTTTCCAACGATAATAATTTAAAATTTTTAAATTGATGTCATTCATTCAAGGGCGCAGTAATTTTTCTGTACATTTCATTGTGACAGGGAACGATTTTACCCAGCAAACCATGACATAATTTCGGACAAACAATACTATTTCGTAAGTGTTGTAATAAAATCTCTCAACTAGGACTTGATTCAAGCCGTAGATACGAGATTTTACAACAACACCGACGTTTTATCAAAACAAAACAGCAAATCGAGTCTATTTTAAGCACAATATTCATTGACATTGATAAGGAGGCTTGAGAAAATAGTTCCAAAGTATATGGGTAAATTCATCAGTTATAATGCATTTCAAATATACCCAGAATCATAATTTCTTTGTCTACTTTATTATGTTACACATGAAACAGTTAAACAGTAATAATACACGTTTTCCTCGGTTTGACAAGATTCTTGTCAAACATGGCGTCAGCCCGTTGCAGAGATGTACGAGTATGTGAGAGTAACGAACGACAACTCTGCTCGGAGATTGCACCGAGGGTTTATCAAAACATAACTGAAAACCAATTCTATTTTTAGCACAAAATTCTTTGCTTAAATAGAGAACATTTTTTTCCAGTTAAATTAACAACATTATCTTGTTCTAAATTCTAAGACGAAAACTAGCTTTCAAGAAGTACAATAATTATCTTTCGTGAAAGTAAAGAGAACATATGGCATGATGCACAGGTAGCCAACACGGGCTGGGAGTAAACCTCAATGAGTTAAAACAAACATTTTAGAAAGATAAGAAATAGTCTATTATTCCATATCATTTTTAAAACTGTTGTGTAAAATCATCTTTTGTTAAATTCAACCCTTACTACACTAACCCAGCCTGTGGCGTGATGTGTGATTGAACTCGCTTGTCCTATTTTGAAAACGAAAGTGGGTTAAATATTTTAACAAATAAATAAACGATAACTTTCATTTCAGCAGAATTATGTCGTCCATTGTTTAACTTAAAACTTTTTTTACATACCAAATGAAAATTGTCTTTTCTAAATGTCCTTTCTCGGGATGTTTCTGTTTTCAATGAATGATTAATAAACCCAGAACCACCCAAAACAACTTCCTCAGTGTATTTAAAACAAAGGGGTTACTCTGATAAAAGTAGTCGTGAAGTTTTTATTATCTCCCTTATGTTTACAAAGATAACCCTTTATCGTGTCGCACTTAACCCTTTCCCAAACAAGACCTGGTTTTGACGTCCCTAAGAGAATAGCCTTAGGAAAACATTGAAACAAAGAAGAAACTGCTGATAACCAGCAGTTTCTCCTTTTGTCTCAATATTTTCTATGTCATATTTTACACAAATTCTAACTGATAGTAACTTCCATTTTATCATTTGTGGCAGTTTTTGAAGTGTATCACCCTAAAATTTTGCCGTTTGGGAAAGGGTAAATAGTTTCCCATCAGGGAACGATTTTATCCAGTCAATATTTGTGACTTAATTTCGGACAAACAAATAGTATTTCGTGGGTGTTGTTATAAAATCTCGTAACTTCGGCTTGATCGGCTTGATTCAAGCCGAAGTTACGAGATTTTTTTAAACAGCACTGACGGTTTATCAAAATTCATTGCTATTGGCAATAAAAAATGAATGTGCAAATTTGTAAAGATTTATGACGAAAAGAAAAAGAAAAAATATAGAGACAAAAGGAGAAACTGTTCTTTCGACCTAATAGGGATATGTTCAATCAATCAAATAATGATATCGAATCCGGCAAACAGAATGATAAATATGTATCATGGGCGGATCTAGAGGGGGTGGGTCCGGGGGGTTGGTCCGGACCCCCCTGGCATAAGCCAAATATCAAATTTTGACTATATAACGTTACATATTCAACATATTTAAAGCCATTATTTGGGCTTGGACCCCCCGGGAAAAAAATCTTTGGGCTTGGACCCCCCCCCCCCCCTGGAAAAAATCCAAGATCCGCCCTTGATCGAAATAGATCTATACCAACAATGTAACATCCCTGTTATTAGAGTTTGCGTCTTACGTGGACTTCGACTGTGGACATCGGACGTGGACTAATTATGAGGGGGCGTCGCGGCATGTTCATATAACGGTTAATGGGTATGGTCAGGTATTTAAGGCCAAAGAATAAAATTCATGGGTTCAATCTATATATTTTAGTCAGATTCAGTTTCAGTCGAACTGACACCTAACTGCCTAAGTAGTTTTGGAACCTTGTATTTAATAAATCTATTATACAGTTCATGATTTTCCCTAATAAGATCTGCCAGGGGTCTTTTCCTGGGTCTTCTGTTTCGGGGAGGATCAGCAGCAGCTTGTTCTTCACTGTCTGTGGACAACGCAGCAGCAGCTTCATCCCGCCGATCACGAGATGTCCCTGGCTGCACATCCTGTCCTCGTTGTGGGGACTGACCACGTCGATCTGCTTGTCCTTCACGTTGATTTTCCCGCTGTCTCTGCTCTGGCTGAATTAGGCGCCGTTCCATCCGGTTGATATCCTCAACAACAGCTCTGAAAGAAATGTTAGTGTAAACCAATAAAATCTCGTGTCAATAATATCTAACCCACCCCTACTCTGAGGTTTTGGCAAATGTATGAATCATTTTTGCATACAGCGTAAAAGCTAATTGGGACCCCACCTCCCCCCAAAAAGTTCGTGTTAATGCAAAAAGGCATATTTGTAAATATTTTAAGTCGATTTATAGACATTGAAATGTTTGGCGTTCTGTTAAAACACGACGTTGCTTGTTCCCGAAATGTATTAGATTATTTTGTGCTGTTTAATGCTTTGCTGTTTTTTTTTTGTTTTTGTTTTTTTTGTTTTTTTTTTAATCTTACATCAACATCAAAGCAAATATAAAATTTACCTTATGTCTGGATCTGCAATGTCTTCCATTCGAGCTTTCATAACCTTTCCGAATTTGGTTGACATTCTGTCACGAAGCTGTTTGTTGCTTCCAGTTTGGTAAAGGAGGCGAGCTTCTCGTGGCAGACGATCTATGTTTTGACGCACCTCTTAAATTACATCTGGCCAATTCGTTGGATGAGATAAATAACCACGTAAGATTAAGAGAGTCTCCTCCTTTCCAATCTTTGTCGTTTTTCTTCTTCTTTGTAGGAGTGTACCTACAAAATACACAATGAAAACAGTCCAGGAATGTGAGCCAACTACTTTTGTACAATAAAACATACCTATAAAAGGGGCTTTGTTATGGCTAAACACTTTGATAATTTTTGACAACCTAAACATAAACCATTTATTTTTTTGGTTGGCCTTAACTAGCAAAATAAGATCAACACGTTTTTTTTTATCATGCTGTACGGTCATAGTCTTCATGATGTCGCATGATTTTATACATTAGTTTTTTTTAAAATGAAGACTTTATAACATATATAGCGAATCTAATGTTAACATGGTAAATCAATAGCGAACGGTTTTCCCGCTTTCGTGTGCTAAAAATAGATTTCCGATGGGAATATCCCAACAACGTTTGCCGGGTACCAGTCTAATACTTTGTTTATCGGTCATGAATCGGACACTTTTTCGTAACCGTGTTAGCAAAAAATTATTATTTTCAAGCGCGATATTAGTCGATCATAGATAATGCAGGCGGGAACTAAAACTACGAAACATTGCGCATATGCAGCATGCAACATTGCTTCCAGATCCGGAGACAGACCAGAAATGACAAACGTTTTTTCTTGAGATTCCTCAGCAGCTTAACCAGAAAAAACATCGAAAAGTCTGAAAGTAAAGTACATGTAGCTATGATCATGAAACTTCTCTGGTAGCTAGATCTCACCAAGGAGAAGTGCAACGTACAAGGAACATAACTCTATCTTGCTTATTTTGTGAGTTATTGCCCATTGTTGTAGTGAAAGCCTATGGGGGTATCAAATCACATTCAGCGACAAATTCTAGTTTTTTCTATATTAACCCTTTCCCAAACAAGACCGGTTTTGACTTCCCCAACAGAAAATTCTTGGGAAAACATTGAGGCAAAAGAAGAAAATGATGATCGACAAAATCGAAAAGGCATGCATAGCAGACAAAATGGGTGTGAATAACTTCTTTGGATATTGATGATCATTCTTCTTTTGCCTCAATATTTTCCCCGAGATAAAAACACTAAAAATATTCACATCCGTTTTGTCGTCTGCAGACGTTTTGTTCAATTTGGCAAGACATGACATTATGTCGTTTTGGAAAGGGTAAGCGAGCACGCACGAGCGGCACGATGAAGTCAGGACATGTCCGTATATGTCAACTACTTATTTCATAGTTACCGATCTTAAAAAATACACGACAGTGCAGCAACCTTCTCAACTCGGAATTAGAATGTTTCTTAACAAATGATTATAGCAATCAAGCTCTTAGAATGTTACCTTCGGCAATTTGAACGTGAAAAAACTTCGCGAGGTTCACAGCCATATTTGTACGATAAGGGATTCCCAATCTATTGTTAGACCAGTGAGGCGTGACGATGACGTATTTGTTCGCACGGAAAACCGAACGCTATTCATTTCGATTTCCGTTTTCACCTTGAACAAGGGAAGTAATGCAGATATATTTACAGAAGCTAATCGTGATGCGGAGAATCCAGAAATCACAGGTATTTTTAATACATATTTAGTTATCAATCTTAAATTAAATGAATAACTTAACAGTTTCCATGATAATTGTACTGTTTGTATCCTTGTACAGGCGATTACAACACACAACGTTTGTATATAGCCGAGAGTATTCTGCGAGAGGCACGTGCTGTTATATAAAATAACACACCGAATTCAAAACTGGTCGCGTCAGCTATAAAACGCACTCGCATAAATAAAATAAAGTTAAGTTTTGTGAATATATTGTACTAAGTATAGACCGGTTTTACCTTTGTAGATCGTTTTATCATTATTTTTTTGTTTCAGGCCTTTACAGATGAACTCTAGATTGTCGGCTCACTACTTCCAGCAATAGTGAAACATCCGCCTGTTACTGTCGACTTTTTTGGACTGATTTGTATGCTGCTTGAATTAGTGCGCCCACCACCCGACATAAATTTAAGCGTTAGATACCGCCTCGGAGCTGTGATAGACGAAATTTATGGAGGCAGAGATGTGTTTGATCTACTTTCGTCTCATCGGTACCAGTTTTACAACCTGTGTGGAGAAACCCCAGAAACATTTCTCGACTTGCTCGGCTTTGTGAACATCAGACATCGCAGATGTCATGTATTGTCGTACAGAAACAGGCTACTTCTGGTGCTTATTTGGTTGCGTTCATATCCTACATATATGGTGCTATCCTCGCTTTTCAATGTAACAGTTACAACTGTAAAAGAAGAAATTAGACTCTTGCTTCCCTGGAATGTTTCTCAAATTAAAACGATTTGTTACATGGCCGTCTGAAGAGGAATGGTTGGAGATGAGGGGTTCCTGGAAAGAAATCCCATCAGCAGTAGCGGCTATAGATGGAACTTCCCATCAGATAAACCGCCCGAGGATAGAACCACAAGAACAGTATTACTCGGGACACAGGAAGTACCATGCGATACATTCTCAAGTGATTGTGGACTGTGGTGGGACTGTTAGACATATTAAATGTGGATTCCTCGGGCACCAAATTGATGCGCAGCAGTACCATTCCATGACTGAAATCGGCACTGATTTGCCATTCCCTCCTCAGTGTATTTTATTTGGAGACAAAATTTACCCCAACAATGAGACGATTATGACTCCTTATACATCAGCGCAACTTCGCCGCAAGACGCCGCGTGAAAAAAGGAAGTGTGCTAAGCTAAACCGCTTGATACGAAAATATAGAGTATGTGTTGAAAACGCTATCGGGGAGATAAAAACGTACAGATCGATAAGTAGTGTTTGGCGCCACAAACGCACATTTTTACCTAGAGTAGTTTTCATATGCTGTGCATTATATTGTAGAAAAAAGAAAAGCGGTGTGCTTATGTGAAATAAAATATTTTGATTGTTCATGTATTATAAAAACATCTAAATCTTTTGATACTCCCCCTCAAAATTAGTCCACGTCCGATGTCCCGTGTTGTTATGTGATTCACAGTCGTTGTTATATTGTAGAAAAACAGAAAAATAGACTACTGATGTAAGATTAAATACATTGTGCAATTAACCCATTCCAATTTATGCAAACTGTTTGTGTTTACAAGTTAAGTTTTACTTTAAGCAAGTGCTCTCTATAAATAGTACAAATCAAGCCTTCATTGGTTCTTGTCAGGGTCGAGTACTTTGAGAAAATGAGCTTACAAAGGTTTGTGTTTCTTTAAGCGTATGAATGAGGTGATTAGCATAAGTAGAATTTTCGGTTTTGTAGTGATTTATCGCCAAGTAGATTACGGAGTCAATTCTCTAAATCAATAAACATTTGGTTATTCATTTTCACATTTGACCGGTACATTTTTACATGCACAGTTATATGAAAAGGCTGAGACGGCCCCCAATAAAACTCCACGTCCGATGTCCACAGTCGAAGTCCACGTAAGACGCAAAACTCTACTAGTACTTGGGCTTCGCCAATGGACATCGGACGTGGACTTTTATTGGGGGAGGGGGTGCGTCCCAGCCTTTTAATATAACGGTACATGTACTGTTATGGGTTTTAAGGCCAAACAAAACAAAAGTCAGTTTAATGCATGTATTAGGATTCGTTCGAATCTACAGTTAGCTTTCAAAACAGTTCAGATATTATGTTCTTGATACATCTATTCAAAGTTTTATTGTTTACACCCATTAGACCTTTTCTATGCATTCTGTTTGGAAAAGCGACTTTAAGGGATTGGTTTTCCTGCACTGCCCGTGGTTATTGCAGACGTTTTGTGGCAGTCTTTCAAAGCACATCTGACTAAATCGTCGGATGAGGCAAATTACCTCTCTGAATTAAAAAATAAAATAACTGAAACTGTCGCAATGCGGGCAAATATCCCCCACTAGGCCCTTGTCACTGAAAAAGTGCTATAGGTCAAACGGTTCTTTACTTAGAACATGGAAACGGGTTTGAAACAAAGTCCAATTGTGACCATGACCTTTGGCATTCATGGACAAAAACAAAAGGACAACTATTTGGGGCAAGAGCAACAAATGTGTAAAGTTTCATGGTCCTAGGTCAAACGTTTCTTGAGTTAGAGCACGAAAACGGATTTAAAACAAACAAAGTCCAATTGTGACCGTGACCTTTGATGATCTAAAAACAACAGGGCACCTCCTTGGGTCAAGGGCAACAACTGTGTAAGTTTCATGGTCCTAGGTCAAACGGTTCTTGACTTAGAGCACGAAAACAGATTTCAAACAAAGTCTAACTGTGACCTTGACCTTTGGCCTTGGTGACCCAAAATAATAGGGCACCTCCTTGGGTCATGGGCAACAGCTGTGTAAAGTTTCATGATCCTAGATCAACCGATTCTTGAATTAGAGCACGGAAATGGTTTTTAAACAAAGTCCAATTGTGACCTTGACCTTTGACCTTGGTGACCCATAAACAATAGGACACCTCATTAGGTCGTGGGCAACACCTGTGTAAAGTTTCATGATCCTAGGTCCAATGGTTCTCGAGTTAGAGTACAGAAACTAAAAAATCTACGGACGGATGGACAGATGGATGGACGGACATACAGACATGGTGAAACCAATATACCCATTTTACTTCGTAGGTGGGGGTATAATAATAAAAGAAAAACACTTCCTTTCTTTGTCGTTTATCTTTTCGCTTGCAGAACGGCAGATAATCATATAAAGAGACACCATGTACAGAAAAAAGATATATTTTGGGCCAATTTTTTATCGTGTTTACAAAATAAACTCGATAATTTATAAATAAACCATGACCTCTGGACAGACGAGTCAAACTGAACAGGTAAACAAGGTATAAATAAACCATGACCTTTGGACAGACGAGTCCAACTAAGAAGGTGAAACAGGTTTTCGGAACCGCTTTGTTTAAATGCAACCGTTGTTACAATATTTTATTTACAAACAAGAGTCTCTGTTAAAAATCGTCTCTGTGACAAAGTGGGTAAGGTAGTGGTCTCCCAACCTAACGAAATATTTTAGCCAGGGGTTCGATACCAGAAAACTCCACTATATTTTTCATGTTTTATTTTTTTATTATTCGATCTATGTTCTTTTATCTTTGCAGTGCGCCTTTTTTTCTTTTCACATGTTTCGTCCATACAAAATATGTATACATTCAAATGAGTTCTCTGTCACCAGGGTCATATCTATGTAAGCCTACAAATCAGACATGTCTGACATTTATGACTTAACAAATTGTATTACTTTAATTGAATTATTCAGAACTACGTGCAAAGCTATCATTTAGAACAGTATCTAAGGTGATGAAAAAATGAATGATAAAAGAATAAAAAGAATAAAAACAGAAAAAAGGTAAATAAAACGCGACTACGTGAGATTCGTACCCACATACTCCAAAATGTACTTGTAGGCAACGCTGTTTTTACCACTCGACCACGGTTACTTTGTTTTGACGAAGAGGTATTAAATTATTTTGACAAAAATACACCATGCAGTATAAACATACAACCCCTCTCACGTGGATTAGTCAACAATTAAAAGTACATTTGAGTCTCAAGGTCAGGGGTGGCACTTTTTTTTATATGTAAATGTCGTGGTTTTAAGAAAGCGTTTACCGTTAGATGTAATCACAACACCCCTCTTACGCAGGGTAGTCAATAGTTATTATACGTTCAAAGTTAAACGAGAATGTTTTACGGTTGTTTTGGTTTATCTTTAAGGCCCGGTCACATATGATTCCACGGCCGTTCCGCGGCCATACCACGGCTAAAAAATCTCAAAATATTTTGGACATGGTTGGACGCGGTAACTTTGGGTCAATTTTGTTTTAGCCGTGCTATGGACGCGGAATGGACGTGGTACGGCCGCCGCCGGCTGTTCCACTGCCGAAACACTGTCGTAGCACGGCCTACAACTTCCAACCGCGTCTAGTGTTAAACCACGCGACAAGATACCGCGTCCACATCGCGTCTGAATCACTACCATAGCACGGCCATAGCACTGCCATTCCACGGCAATAGCACTGCCATTCCACTGCCTTATCGCGACTAAACAGTCCGTAACGCATATAATGCTATTTTCCCACTGCAGATCAGATCAAATTGAACAAACCATATCAAGCGATCTTGCACAGATCGAGTTCGGCCGGCATGTGTAATGGGGAGTAGCCCAATCAAGCGATCGAGTTTAGATTGATATCGATCGGCATAGGTAATCGGAAATGGTCTGGTAATCGAGTTTGATCTGGATCGCTTCGGCTTCTTTCTATTTTTTTTCATTGTAAAAAGATATTGGTGTGCGATCGAGTGAAAAAAAAAAACGATCGGGAAGCGGCTGTGTATTGATCGGGTAGAAAATCGACCCGCCCGGGAAATGATAGTTGCTGGGAATCGATTGTGGTCGGTGCTCGACCAGCACTCAACCTACACTCGATAACCTCGACTTGTACTCGAGTGAATCCAGATACTATTAACTCGTCCTCTGCTTCATCTGCCAATCCGACCAAATCGAATATTGAAGTCGGGTTGATCTGCTAGAGATCGAGAAAAAGTTGTTTTGTCAGGATTGGTCGGGGAATTCAAGCGATCGACTTGATTTGATCGGCAGTGGTAACCTATAATTAGTTGGCCAGAACTTAATTCTAGAAACACTGCCGATCAGATCAACCAAGTTCGCTGTTAAACCGTACTTAATTATTTCTTCTCAATCTCTAGTCGATCAACTTCGAAGACTGCAGTCGATTTTATCGATTGGCCTGATGACACAGAGGTCGAGCTGATCGGGATGCAGTGAAAGTATCAAACAAGTACAAGTCGAGGAGATCAACTGCAGGTTTCATGCAGGTCGTGTAAGATATATTACCTCAATCACACTCAATCTCCAGACACCATTGATTCTTGATCAGATATACATGTATCTATAATTATATCTACCCGATCAAAAATCACTTCCCGATCAATTTTCTGCGCGATCGCCCACGAATATTTTGAAATGCGAAAAATGAGTGTGACACCTGAGCGGTGCAGATCCAGACACGATTGATTCTTGATCAGCTATATCTTCTAGCCGATTACAAAATCGCTTCCCGATCAATTTTCTACGCGATCTTTAACGAATATTTTAAATTACAAACAACAAAGTAAGAAGCCTGAGCGGTGAAGATCACGCTCCATAACCCCGACCAATTCTTATTACCCATGTCGTGCAAAATCGATATGTAATAGATCGATTGGTCGGATTTGATCGACTTAATTTGATCGGCAGAGGGAACCTAGCATAAGCCACCGAGTTGATCTGATTGCTAGTAGGCAACTAGCACCAAGGCAGTCGAACACGACTAGTCTTTACAGTTTACAGAAAATTTAGATATCTAATCAAAGCTTATCATGATAAAACAGAACAGTTGTCAAGCAAGCTGGCAAAATAGATGTAAGGATATCAAAAAATTATCCCAAGTCAGTGCAGAGAGGGGCCCATTTTCCTGTTACTGCTGCTCCTAGTTAACCCATTACCGCACATTAACTCCTTTTGACTCCATACAAGATAATGGCTTTGGAAAACACTGTGGAAAAGGAAGAAATTGCTCATGACAAGCAATTCCTTCATTTCCTACAGTGTTTTCTACACATAAATACCAAAACAGGTTAAATTTCATTCACTTGAAATCGCGTCTGCAACATTTTTGAAATTGGACCAGACAAAAATATTGTCGTGTGGTAATGGGTTAAGACTTTGCCCGCAAAGAGATGCAAGAGTAGCTGATTCTAGCGATATTCAATACATTTTAACTTCCGCGTCTTACCGCGTCCATAGCACTGCCGGAGCACTGCCTACCGCGTCCATTCCACGGCCATTCCACGTCCATTCCGCGTCCGTTCCGCTGCCTCATCGCGTCTGTCAGCCGTGGTTTGGCCGCGATAACATTTTTGTGCAATTCAAAAAATTTTACCACGTCTAAAATAATTTCGATTTCATTCCGCGTCCTACCACGTCCATACCACTGCCATAGCACGGCCGTATCACTGCCGCATCGCGTCCAACAGCGTCCATTCCACGGGTGGCTCATTTTAGCCGTGATACGGCCGCGGAACGGCCGTGATATCGTATGTGACCGGGCCTTTAGGTAGGACTATTACTTTTACCTATGTAGAATTAAAGCAAAACAACCGTACCTATTCTCGTTTAATTGTGAATCGATTATAAAAGTACATTTGAGTCTCAATGTTGATGGTATAACTCATCGGCTATAACTGTAGACTTGTATACAAACACTTTACCTCTTGTTGTTGATAAATGGCCCAACACAAACGCTTCCTCTTTTGGGAATAAAATAATTAGGATATTAATTCGCTCTTATAGCTTACGATAAATGGTTTGGTAAATGTTAAAACTATGTATTTGGTTTTTAGTGTTGTATATATTGTGCCGATTTTCGTTTTTGCCTATTTTCGAAATTAGGCAAATCCGTGCAGAACTCATTTGCCTAATTTCGAAACTCGGCGAAATAGCTTATTTATAATTATTTTACGGTATATCGGGCCATTTTCTGTGCAGAACTCATCTTCAAAATGTCCTTTTTTAGGAAGGTATCACAGTTAGCACTTTCAAAGTCATTTTGAGCAGTTTATATCCAAATAAAAGTTCGGTACCGAACAGCTAGAGTTCCGTACCGAACAGAAAATACGGAACTTTCACTTCCGTTTGCGCGGAAGTTGATTCGTACCCTAAGCATTTCGCACCTTATCTTTTATCAGGGACATAGATAAACAGTTGTATGTCTCTGCTTTTATCAATTCGTTTACACATTCAGCAATACATCAGATTTATAGATAGTATTGCCATAAAAATCATATCTACACTCGATTCCATTTATTTTTTTTAAAAAGTTGCAGTTCCATATTATTTCGGAGCCTGAATTAGATCCATTGCTTTGGGCTTTCTAGCCACCGAAATTAAAATGTTTTCACTAAGTTAAATATCAGCATTTTAGAAATTGTTCTTTTCAAGCAAACAAGATTTATTATGAAGCTTTTCATCTGCTAAATATATCGATGGCTCAGCGCGAAACAGTTGTAACTGCCTATAAACATATAGGCAGTTACAACCGTTTCGCACTGAGTCATCAATATGTTATCTACCATAGATCTGCATACTTATGTTAATTAATTTGATATGTTCTAATTTCGTTTAGACTTTGAAGATTACTAACTCAAAATAGTGAGCTGATTGTAAAACCATTTAAACAGGGGAATCCCTTTCTGTGAAAAATACCATATTCAGCATTTTCCCTGCATTTTTCCCTGCTCAATAAGCTGTAGAGGCCAAACTGTATCTTTAAGGGCTGTCAAAACAGCCGAACAAGCCGATCTTCCCAACCATGTTAGCCAGAACAAGTGACGGAACCAGCCGAACTAGCCAATCCTTCCCACCAATTGATGGCCACCGACCCAGCCGAATGAAATGATCCTCCCACGTGCTGGCCAGAACTAGCGACCAAACCAGCCGAACAAACCGATCCTTCCCACCGTGCTGGCCAGAACAAGCAACCGACCCAGACGAACAAGCTGATCCTTTCCACCATGCAGGCCAGAACAAGCGAACAACCCAGCCGAACAAACCGATCCTTCCCACCCTGCTGGCCAGAACTAGCGACCAACTTAGCCAAAAGAGCCGACTCCCAAGTGCTGGCCAGAACAAGCAACTGACCCAGAGGAACAAACCGATCCTTCCCACTGTGCTGGCCAGAACTAGCGACCAACCCAGCCGAACAAACCGATCCTTCCCACCGTGCTGGCCAGAACTAGCAACCAACCCAGGCGAACAAGCCGATTCTTCCCACCATGCTGGCCAGAACTAGCAACCGACCCAGTTGAACAAGCCGATCCTTCCAACCGTGCTGGCCAGAACTAGCAACCGACCCAGCCAAACAAGCTGATCATTCCCACCGTGCTGGCCAGAACAAGAGACCGACCCAGCCAAACAAGCCGATCCTTTCCACCATGCTTGCCAGAACTAGTGACCGACCCAGCTGAACAAATCAATTCTTCCCATCGTGCTGGCCAGAACTTGTGACCGACCCAGAGGAACAAACCGATCCTTCCCACCGTGCTGGCCAGAACTAGCGACCGACCCAGCCGAACAAGCTGATCCTTCCAACCGTGCTGGCCAGAACTAGCAACCAACCCAGCCGAACAAACCAATCTTTCCCACTGTGCTGGCCAGAACTAGCAACAGACCCTGCCGAACAAGCTGATCCTTCCCACCGTGCTGGCCAGAACAAGCAACCGACCCAGACGAACAAGCCGATCCTTTCCACCGTGCTGGCCAGAACTAGCGACCAACCCAGCCGAACAAACCGATCCTTCCAACCGCGCTGGCCAGAACTAGCAACAGACCCAGGCGAACAAGCTGATTCTTCCCACCATGCTGGCCAGAACTAGCAACCGACCCAGTTGAACAAGCCGATCCTTCCAACCGTGCTGGCCAGAACTAGCGACCAACCCAGCCGAACATACCGATCCTTCCAACCGTGCTGGCCAGAACTAGCGACCGACCCAGCCGAACAAGCTGATCCTTCCAACCGTGCTGGCCAGAACTAGCAACCAACCCAGCCGAACAAACCAATCTTTCCCACTGTGCTGGCCAGAACTAGCAACAGACCCTGCCGAACAAGCTGATCCTTCCCACCGCGTTGGCCAGATTTAGCAACCGACTCAGGCGAACAAGCCGATTCTTCCCACCATGCTGGCCAGAACTAGCAACCGACCCAGTCGAACAAGCCGATCCTTCCAACCGTGCTGGCCAGAACTAGCGACCGACCCAGCCGAACAAGCTGATCATTCCCACCATGCTGACCAGAACTAGCAACCGACTCGGCCGAAGAAGCCGATCCTTTCCACCATGCTGGCAAGAACTAGCAACCGACTCAGCCGAAGAAGCTGATCCTTCCCACCGTGCTGGCCAGAAATAGTGTCCGACCCAGCCAAGCAAACCGATCCTTTCCACCGTGCTGGCCAGAACTAGCGACCGACCCAGCCAAACAAGCCGATCCTTCCCACCGTGCTGGCCAGAACTAGCAACCAACCCAGCCGAACAAACCGATCCTTCCCACCGTGCTGGCCAGAACTAGCAACAGACCCAGCCGAACAAGCCGATCCTTTCCACCATGCTGGCCAGAACTAGCAACCGACTCGGCCGGAGAAGCCGATCCTTTCCACCATGCTGGCAAGAACTAGCAACCGACTCAGCCGAAGAAGCCGATCCTTCCCACCATGATGGCCAGAACTAGTGTCCGACCCAGCCAAACAAACCGATCCTTTCCACCGTGCTGGACAGAACTAGCGACCGACCCAGAGGAACAAACAGATCCTTCCCACGGTGCTGGCCAGAACTAGCAACCAACTCAGCCGAACAAGCCGATCCTTCCCACCGTGCTGGCCTGAACTAGCGACCGACCCAGAGGAACAAACCGATTTTTCCTACCATGCTGGCCAGTACTAGCGACTGACCCAGCCGAACATACCGATCCTTCCCACCGTGCTGGCCAGAACTAGCGACTGACCCAGCCGATCCTTCCCACCATGCCGGCCAGAACAAGCGACCAACCTAGAGTCCTAGACAAACTAATTGATCCCCTGAAACCAGAAATGCCTAATCCTAGTGTAAATGGCCAAAAAAACCCAGTTCAAAAAGGCCCACTTTTTAAATTGATAAAAAATATCCCAAAAGTGTATATCACATTTGAAATTAAATATGATTTATGAGAGATTAATGATTGGTAGATTGTTGATTTAATGCCCGGCTAAAATGCATTGGAACAATAATGATAATAAAATCAGAGCGAGAAATGGATCTTATACTATTATAATCATTTTAATAAGTATGCATGATTCCGCTTACAGTACGACCTCGCAACGTCATAATGACATCATTAATCTTATCCTGTGACCTAATTCTATCGGAAAATTCAGATTAAATGTTGCCGTATTTCTTTCTCGCATGTGGATAAATATCTATACACCATGTGACAGGTTTCGTTTATCCTTGAATGGCACTGTACTTTCGTTTTAAAATAGACTGGATTTATATATCGACTGGGACCCGCATATGAAGTTTTTACATTCTGGTGTACACGTTTACAATGCAGCGGCGTATCCAATGGGTAGGGTAGTTTTCGAGGTTCAAAGGAGACCCCTCTCAGCGGCGAATCCAGACTTTGTAAGGGGGTTCGAAATTACAAATAGGTGGCTCGTTCTCTTATTATTACAAAATTCTGACTGAATTTTTACATAAAATTGAAATAATTAGGATTCAGAGGAGGTTCGTTTGACTCCCGCACCCCCTCTGGATCTGCCACTGTCTCCGCAGCCTGATTATTTCATTTCAATGCAGAAATTCAGTCAAAATTGTGTAATACTTGGAAAAACGAACCCCTCTATTTGTAAATTCGAACCCTATCACAGGAATCCTGGATCCGCGGCAGCAACGAGTACGTAGAACGTATCAAAAATCAAAGTAAACCGTAAAATAATCATTATGTCGTTGTTCGATTCATTACTAATAAATCGGTGAGGAAAAAAACGAGAATAAATCGACAGAAATATTTCTGCATGACAGTTTCGCAGTAAACCGTAAATAATATTAACATTTCGGGCGTTGTATGATTCAATTATCAATAAATCGTCGAAAAAGATCGACAGAAATAGTTCTGCATGACACACGGAACTTACTGAATCATAATTTCGAAAATGGATGGCCAATTTCGAAATTGGGCAAAGTTCCGTGCCCAATTTCGAAATTAGGCAAGAATCTTAAAATCGGCACAACATATACAACTCTACTTTTATAACCGATGAGTTATACCGCTATAGTAGTTTTCATTTTCAAAATGGAGTTTCTTCATGGCCATAAGAGATGTTGAAATAAAATTAAATACGATAATTCTTATGAAATAGATGGAAAACTTACCAGCTGTCATGTAAAAAAATTGTTTACTACGGACGTAAAAACGATGAATTGTTAGGAAAAGGGTTAATCTCCAGTCAAATTTACGTCTACAACCTCGGCCAAAGCGAGGGAGGTTTTTTCGCAATCAATGTTTTCCGTCGGGATTGTTATAAAATTTTGCAACTACGGCTTTATCGAAGAGATTTTATAACAACACCGACAGTTTGTTAATACAAAACACGGTCTGTTTTAGAACAAGTTAATTGTCATTAGAAAAAAATCTATAAACTCTCATCACGGTGGGGATTGTGCAGGATGGGGTGGATAACGAATACGGACAAATTTTCCTCGCTTCCGGTAAGAAATTGTGCAATAATTTTCTTATTTCTGCGTCAATTTTCAAGCGGTTTGTTGCATGTAACCCGCATTACTGAGCTCTTTCCTCAGATACATGTATATGACTTGTTAGTAGAATATTTGTCCTATTCGACCAGAAAAAACGACAAAAAATTCATGCCCTTTTTCTAGTCGGTTGGGATCGGTTTTTGAGAAAAGTACAAGGAGTTTCCAGATAAGTAATACATCTGAGAAAAGGGCCCAGTGAGACGGAGTACATGCAACAAACCGCATGAAAATTGACGCAGAGTTATAGCACAAATTCTTACCTGAAACGTGGTTAATTTGGCCGTATTCGTTATGGCCCCGCCGTGCACATTTAAACGCAAAATATCTATACCCTGTTGTAGCGAAAATTGTTTTAGCATACAATTTTCTCATTGTTTATGTTATTTTGTCATCTGCAGCTCCATTCAATTTGAAATACATTTACTCCAAATCTTTGACGTGTGTGAAATTGTTTATCTGTTAGGGGAAAAAAAATAAAAAAATAAGATCAGCCTCTTTTTTCGTAGTCTCATCAAGATCTATATACATTAAGCTACCGGTATTCATAAGTGCATAGGGAATGATTTTATCCAGTTAATAGTGACGTAATTTTGGAAAAGCAAATTTCGCAGATGGTATGATAAATTATAATCTCGTAACTACGGCTTTATTCAAGCCGTATAAAGGCTAAACGATAATTTGATCATTTGTTTATTTACATTGACCTGTCCATGTTATTGAAAACAGTTCACAGGTTTTGATTTTAGATACTATTCGTTTTAAACAACCATTAACGTGCAAGACTGTGATAGCGCAGTGGAAAGACGTGGGACTTCTACTCGAACGGACCAAGTTCGATTCTACTACAAGACATGCAAAATATATATTTTCCAAGCGTTTCCATTTTTTTTAATTCATTTGTTTAATGTTTGCCGTTTAACCCATTTACAGACATCATTTATGTAGATATTCCCGTTTTTAGCTACAAGAAATGCGCTTGTAAAACTGAACAGGAAAAACAGAAATCTATGCGGAAACAGAAGTGCTCGTTTTTTCATGCTTTTCTCTCAATGTTTTCTACGTAAAATGTCAAAATCAAATATTTCTGGCAAAATTAAATTTCATATTTTCATAAAGCAGATCTATTTCGTTTGCATAGTATCCATTTTCTCTAAACATTTGTTGATACATGGAAAATGCGATTTGTGATTTATGTTATAAAAAACCGTTTGCAAGCCTATATTCGCATAAAAGTTATTATGTTCGTCGAGCATTATAAAAATTAAAAAAAAAAACAACACCTTTATTAGGCCCCTATCTTGGTACAATAAAAATGAAATAGAAATGAAAAACAACAACAACAACAACAAAAAAAAAAAAACCCATAAAAAAATCATAGTCGACTGTGAGTTTCGAACCCATACCAAAAGACAACATTTGAATATTATATTATATCGTATCTTTGACCGTTACCATTTGACCACTCTGACCTTGTGTCAAGTGTGACAAAACGTATTTTTATACCTTATTAACATTAAATCAATCAACCATATCGGATAATTTACCTGGATTCCCGTACTTGATATCGACTCACCCGGGCCAGTGAAAAAATTATCGTTTTCAGTTTATAGTTACGAACTTTCATAACAACAGCGACGGTTTGTCAAAACATAACAGTAAACCCATTCATTTTAGCACAAAATTCTGTGCTGTTCTGTCTCAATATTCCGTCGTTAAAAATCTTGTTTTTCATTCGGTTATCTCCCTTTGACCAACGCTCAACGAATAAACGCTTTCATGCTACGTTTTATAATGGATGCAACCGTGCAAGGAATAGATTTTCATCTGTTCATTCAATCAAATCCCAGTTAAAGATACCTACCCGATCACACCCAATATCTACACGATTGCTTCCCGATTAGCTCGATCTTCTACACGATCGATACTCGAGTTCTTCCCGATGTGTGTTCTACTCGATCGCTACACGAGTTTTTTGACGTTTCAAAACAAATTGTCAAGATTAGCGATCGATACAGACCAAACTCGATCATCTCGACTAATCTTGATAAACCATGTCGAGCGATCTCGATCGGTCCTCGATCACTTGATCGCTTTTCATCGATTTGATTTGATCGGCAGTGGGAACCTAGCATACGCAGTTGTTAATTTGAAATTCAATTTTCAATTTCTGCAATCCTTCGAAGTATTCCTCTTTGACATCCACACTCTTTTGAAGTGTTAACATTCATTAGCCTAATTATGTATCCATAAATATGCCTCTTTTGAAACACCCAGCAGACACTGGTAAATGGCACTGCATAAAGAACATCAGGACCTAAACCGACGGCCAAAGAGGGTTTTAGTCAGAATGGTGGAGACTAAAAAGCCATTCGGGCTTATACAAGGGTGAATGAAGACGTTGTGTAGCATGTTTCTATTTCGGTATTTCGGGAAGTCTTGGGCAATACATAGTTCTGGCAAAGCAAGTGACCATGAAAAGGAATTTCCGGTAATATCGACCGTGAAACATTTTAGGTTTCACGGCACCCCTTTTCACGGTCGATATTACACCATGCGACTAGATAAAGCGCTTTCCTCAGACTTATTTGGGAACTCCTTGTTCTTTTACCAACAAATTGATCCCAATCGACCAAAAAAACGATCTGAATTATTTTGTCGTTTCTCTGGTCGGTTGGGATCATTTTTATGCTCCCTGAAAAAAATTCGGGGGAGCATATAGTCGCCACGCTGTCCGTCCGTCCGTGTGTCCGTGTGTCCGTCCGTCCGTCCACAGCCATATCTCAGTAACCCTTGGACCAAATTCAATGAAACTTCACATGTGAACTTCCTGGGTCAATACCTAGGGATCTTTTTCTCCGTTTGTAAATTTAAGGCTACGTCATGGAAAAAGGGGCCTTAGTGTAAAAATTAGTTTTTCTCTTATTTCTCTTCATCTAATTGGCAGAATTTAATGAAATTTTGTGCTCATGTAATAAATAGGATGTTCTAGCCCATATCCTATAAATAATGTGTGTACAAAAAAAGCTGTCATGGGAAAAGGGGGCTTAATGTATGATAGTTTTTATTTTGTGACAAACACTTATTCGGGGAGCATAATCCGTCTGTGACGGCTCTTATTGGTAACAGTACAAGAATTCCACAAACAAACTATACTGACGTCCAAAAGAAACGCCTCAGTCCTAATAAATTTCCGATTATTCAGTAAATCTGATTTGAAATTACAAATACTTATTTGCATCTGTAAATTTGATTATCTGTACTTGAAAAGTGGTGATAAAGAAATATCAAACTGTCACAGTTTAGAAAAAACGGCACATTTAAACAGAGTGGTACCAGAATTTCCGTTTGAAAAACAGTTGCACGTAGCTTAAACTTTACTTGCGACGACAAAAGATACCGTTAAACGTCTTATTTGATGACCACAGTTAGTGAATACTGAATGCGAAGTCGATTTCAGCGTCTCAAACCTGAAACGCATATGACGTTAACGTAAGATAACTTCTTGTATAACAGGCGTTTCACGAGGTCTATCTGATTTTAGCTGATTGGCAAATGTTTATGTAACTCCAACTCGTCGACCAAGATGCCTAATCGTGCAATGCAAGACGCCAGGCGGCTTGTTTTTCATTTCCCCGCATTTGAATATGGCTAATCTACGAGCTCTATTTTCCGAGCAGTGTGTCTGTTTCAAACGTTACTTGCAACAACAACAGTTACCAGAAAAACACTTTTTAGGCCACCGCATTAATCAACTAATCGACAGAAAGTCGATCCCAACGTCACAAACCTGAAACATACATGACGTTAACGTGGAGAATTATCTTGATGTACAGGCGTTACATAAGGTCTAGTTGAGCGTTGCCGATCAATAAACGTTGGAGGAACTCTAAAGCGTCGATCAAGACACCGAATTGAGAAACACAAGCTGTTAAACTGTCTTGCGACTTGTTTGTGCATTTGTCGCATTCAAAAATGTCCATATAACAGGCTCCCTTTTTCGGAATTAAGTCTTGGTATCCTTTAATTCGGATGTTTCGTAAGAAAATCTTTAAAATCGTGGTTGCCTATCCTATAACACATGTTACTGTGTAAAATATGACGAATTTCATCACGTGGTATACATACACGAAGTGCACGTAGAAAACGTGACCAGTCACCGGAAATGGACAAGTTAATGCATAGAAACGCACATTTTTTCATTTGCCGTAATTGTCGGTCAAAATGATAATATACAGTATACATTTCAATAACATTGTAAAAGGCCCAAAGAAAATAACGACAAATTTCATTGGAGCGTTTCTTTTGGACGTCAGTTTATATATCTAAGGAAAGATCTCAATAAGATGGAGTATGCTTCAAACCATTTTCAAATCGTTCCCGTAATAACAGTTTTATTCAGTGTGGATCTATTGTATATTTTCTGCTTTAGTTGTGTTACATGCTTCCCAGTCTTGGAAATATTCTCACAAAATATTCTAAACATAGTCGGTATCATGTCTCTACGATTTTCTGATGTAGTTGTATTTCGTGCCTCCCTGTCGTGGAAATATTCTCACAAAATATTCTAAACATATGTCGGTAAGACTGCATAATCCCCCTCTCCACAGCGTATAAATAAACAATATCAGCATTTTACTCTTTTCCAAACATCATTTTTACACTTGTCCAATTAGAAAAGAGGGGATGTGGACTCCCGTCATCGACTGCAATTAAAGTCTCTAACCTGAATTGATTTAAGGTAGTCCATCCCTATTGAGATTCGCCCCACGTCGGAATTATTCGGGCGACGTCGTAAGCATTCGGTGGTGGAACATTCCACCACCGAATGTTTCCGCCGTTGCCCGAATAAGTTCGGATACGTAACGAATGTCAACGACGTCACACGAGAGATTCCGACGTCGCGTGAATCTCATTAGACGTGTACTACCTCAATATATTTTTTATTCAGATAACTTTTCTTAACCGGAGTCCAAATTGAAAGAAGTCGAAGACGACTAAATACATGTAAATCGATGCCTTAGAAAAATAAGATCGTTATTGGTACTTACTCACACCCTATTACCGGCTATCACTACAGCAGTTGCTAACCTTGGGCAGTTTCATCTATAAATAGCGCGTGAACTGGGTTGGTCATACTTTTTCCATAATTGTTTTGTGTAAAAGCGTTTCTCAGCTATAATGTGTAGTGCCCTTGGCTTGCCATACATTTGAGCACCTACATGTCAAATATTAGCACAGAGAGTCATCAAACAAAAAAATAATTCACTTACAAAGTCGAAACTTCACATATTTGCATATAAAATTCATCTTTCCATGCAAATAGCAGAAAAACACTGAAGCAAATGTTAGAAATTTTATTACAAAATGGATATCTAGTTTATTATCTACCAACTAATTGCATGTGAAGACAATCAACTATTCCGTTATGTCGTTATAGTCAAACAAAGTTTGGTGAGCTACAAATTTATGCAATCACGAACAGCACGTAGGGGGATCACCGACAGGAGATTCGTACTTGAAATAGGCAATCACAGACAGCATAAATGATACTATTTTGCTTGTCTATGTACAATTCTTTTTCATTATCTTTTTCATTATCCAAGTGATCATGGTGTGAAATATTTAAAATTTGCTGATGATAATTATAACAATACATGAATGCTGGTACTTTTGTTTGATAAAAGAGCATCAGATAAGAATAAGCTATATATGAAGCAAGAACTTCCCAGGAATCCACGGTTAGGTGCTCCAGCCACTGCAATATGGCCATAGCGGTTTAAAACGGCGTTACATCTCATGAAATCAAATCATAGGCCCGATTGTATCAACGCTGTTTAGCACAAAAATATTTCACTGATTTGTTCAAATTTTCCAATGTGAATAATCGAAAAATAACCGAAACAGATTCTTGGCCATTTGGTTAACTCTAGCCGGCGTTTATAAAATCGGGCACAGACTAACCTTTAAAAAATACCTTCAACATTACATCCTATGCTCAAAAATACCATTGCGTTATTCGTCTATTATAACAATATGAATTTAAGTTTTAAAATTGTGAGTTTCCGCTTTATCTAATTATTGCTTATGAACTCGATTATTTGCAGGGGAATTTAATAAGAGTTTTAATTATGAACACTATTTGGAGGATAATTACTGACCTTGACCAGGTAATTATACTAGCCAAATATCAGAATGGTCATTTATATTGTCCAGTAAGATTAACCCGAGACATCTGCATATGTAATGACCCCACTTGTTAAGGTTAAGGCACTCAACTAACGGACTTTGCACACGAAAATCAAGTTGTCCCGGGTTAATTTGGGTGGACAATACGGCGATGTCGTTGTTATTTATTTGATATTAAAATCAGATTAATGGAGAATGTTTTATCCAGTTAACCGTGGCGCAATTTTGGTGAAACAATAGTGCATCGTATGTGTTGTTATAAAATCTCGTATGTGGCCATAGTTGCGAGACTTTATAACTAGGCCTACACTGACGGTCTGTCACTACTTAAAACGGTAAATCTAGTGTACTTTTAGCACAGAGTTCATTGCTATTGATAATATAGGAAATGGAATCTTATGGTTAATAGGGTTAAATGTTACGCTATAAATAGAATGGTCCAAGCGGTTTTAGCTGTTAAAAATCTCGTAACCACCGCTTCATTCAAGCTGCAGTTGTGTGGTTTTAGAATCATACGGACAAATCTCTTTTGTTTGTCCGAGATTCCGTGCGGTTTGCTTTATAAAGAGTATTTGCTGCAACATGTATCTGTTTAAGCCGAGTCCAGTTAACGTCGGAGTCTGTCAATCCAGGGGTCGCGAGTTCGAACCCCAGGCCGACCAGTATCTATTCTTACATTTGACAAAAGTCATTTGTCTCTCACCAATGGGTGTGAATCATCTATGTGAGAGCGCAGCTGGAGGCTGGGTACTTTTATTGAGAGGTCTATTTGTCCAATGACCACTCGGCTTTACTTCACCATGCAAGGTGAAACATAACACAGAATAAAGAAATAAACATTTTTAACCATTTCCAAAAAATGCCTCTTTTTACGGAGTTATCTGTACACGTCGGATCATTTTGATTGTACAAAATCAATTTTCATATGATTTAGGTATAGATCTAACAATACAGCTCGAGATATTTATCAATTTTCATGTTTTGAAAATTGAGTTTTCCATTTCAGACGTTTAGGGAGATTTCTCGCCTTATCCATAGAGATCCTTACCTAGCTGACTGATCTTTGATCCTTCACTAGTTTCTGTATTCACTTACCTAGGCTAGTTGCAATCATGTGCTTTATGTAGACAATCATGATGTTTTATCGATATCAACAGAATCTTGCTTGATAATCCGTTATCACCGATATCTCTTCTTCGTTTCGCAATGAGGCCAAAACGCTGAACATTGATAGCGCATCTGTCTCTCATTCGAGAGAACCCGGGTTCGATCCCCGGCCGTGGCAAATATCTTTTCTAACTAATGTTACCCACCAATGGTTTGATATTGTTAACCTATGTGGGCGAGCAGCTGGAGGCTCGGTTAGTCTATTGTGTTAGTACTTGTATGAGAAACAACAGGAATCCATGGTTAGGCGCTCAAGGTGCCGCGATATAACCATGGCAGTTGAAAACGGCGTTAAACCCCAATAAACCAAATCGTTTCGCAATGAAAAATACAAATTTGAACCGCGCAAAACATTCGATCGAAATGTTTGAAGATTCATTGACCGACTTTGAAATAGCAGGATTAATATACATATATTTGCGTGGGTTCCATCTATTTAAGTTAAGTCTGACTAAATGAAATTTAAACCCATTAAAAATATTACAGTCATATTTTGTGCCTGAAACAGCGATGACATGATGTAAAATCCACAATTTTCACTGTAAAGTATGTGTAGTTTTTTAAGGTTTGCAACCCATCATTAGCACTAAAGAGCCAGAGGTGAATTTGATAAGTGCCAGTAATTCCTAAACTGTGTTACATTTCCATTCTAAACATAACCATTTTGAACGGTTTAGAATTTTGAATCAATGCATACTTACGGAAATATTTGACAGAAAAGTTCAAAATTACCTCCGCTGCATATGAATATAGAGTAAAGTAATATTTGTAAATTATTTCCCTTTTGAAGCATAATCTTGAAATCCGGCACGTTGAATCAACTTATAAGAAGTGTATGTACAAATGTGTGTAATTTGATGCATTTCGTACGGCTAAAAAGTGGTGTTTTAATGATGGGATGTATACCTTAACCGACAAACTATCATCTACAACCAATGGTTGCATACGTCCTTCAATTTTGTGTTACTCAGCTTCAACCATATGTAGATGATTTCTATGTCTATAATTCAGAAATTGGCTAGTCTATCAAGAAATGGTGTTAATTCATTATTTATGCTCCTTTCAGGCAACTTCTTGTTGAAATCGATGCCGCTTTTCCAACAAGACATATTGTTCTGTGTTGCCATCAACTTATGTCCGGGTTTGCCATTCAAATTTTCAATATGCTGTTCGTGATAGCCAAATCGGCATCAGTGTTTAGTTTTAATCGGTCAGTCTGAAGCTAATTCAATTCAGACAATTCTCTAAATTTACACAGTGTAAGAAAATTGATTGACTATTTTAATAGTTATATTAATTCTAATGATCGTCTTATCATTTTCTCATTATATGGACTGAAAGTTGGATTTTACGTAAAAAATTGTGAAGTTACGACTTTGTCGCTGAATAATTTTGTTGTTTAGGGATTCTTTGGGCTAATATTTATCATGTAGGTGCTCAAATGTATGACCAGCCAAGTGCACTATAAATATAGCTGAGAAAGGCTTTAACACAAAAGCAAAGATGGAAAAAGTATGACCTACCCAGTACACCCGCTATTTATAGATGATACTGCCCAAGGTTAGCAACTGCTGTAGTGATAGCCGGTAATAGGGTGTGCTTACTACCTTTATGATGCATACATATTTGGAAAGGGCGTTTTAGGTGCAAATTAAATAAAATTGGTCAGCATAATAACACGGTGGATAACCCACGTGACTTTTGGGAAGCGTTAACACCGAAAAAATCGTATACCCTATTTATTTTGACGAGATAAAGTGCACGGAACGCATATTTGAGAGGGCTATCCCCGTTTGTAACTCACTCTGCTCCGAATCCCGTGGTTTCTTCAAACATTCAAGCGAAAGTTTTTTTCGGTACACCTGAACGCTTCCCACTTTCGTTTTGCACTTACAAACACTTTGGCTCGAATGTTTGAAGAAACCACTGCATTTGAAGCAAAGTGAGTTAGAGCTGGGAATAGCACTCTCAAAGGCGTGTTCCGTGCACTTTATCTCATCAAAATCAATAGAGTATAAGCTGAGAAATTAAACAAAACATACCTTGAAGCGGACGACTTGTCCGTGTGGACGCTTTCCAAAAGTCACGTGGGTTACCAACTGGAATAAGTTCAAATGTCTATGAAATTATTTCATAGACATTTGAACTTGTTATGCTGACCAATTCGGCTGTAGAAAAAGGTCGTCAATGCTATTTTCTTTTTTTCTTTTTTTTCAGTTTTCTCAAAACTATGTTTTTTTTCACTTACGCCCTTCTTATTCTAAGGCATCGAAATGCTGACAAAGACATCTAATACATGAACAATGTATCACAGAAAATATTGAGATAAACGGAGAAAATGCTGATTATCAAAGCAAGACCTGGTGTCGTTTGGGAAAGGGATAACAGCTTTGGATTTGGACTTGTTCAAAAATGTGATGTTTTGGGAAAGGGTTAAAACATATGTTAGAGATTTTTCAACTGTTCAGATTTCAACGGTATCTTCATATTTCAACAACATTTTTTCCACTGGTGGTGAACTCGGCGAAAGCGAGGGACGTTTTTTCGCGATCACTGTATTCCGTCGGTATTGTTATAAAATATCGTAACTACGGCTTTATCGAAGCCGTAGTTACGAGATTTTATAATAACATCGACAGTTTGTCAATACGAAACGGTAAACCCGATCTGTTTTTAGAACAAGTTCATTGTCATTAGAATAAAAAAAACTATAAACTCACTTTTAAACGCAAAATATCTATACCTTGTTGTAGCGAAAATTGTTTTAGTTCACCACCAGTGCTCTCACCAATTCCCTGACAACAAAATCATAAACTTATTAAAGGGACACATACTAGGTCGTCGAAAATACAATCAGGTAAATTGATTGGTCAAACAGTATGGTTAACCAGGCCCCGGTTCCTTAAAAAACCTAAATACGTTATCGTGCTCAAATCTGAGCACCGTGCTCAAATCGCACGAAATCCATTTGAACTTCAATCGAATACCCTTTAACGCCGGAGAGTATTCCTTTGAATTTGAGCATGTTCTCATGAGTATGTACTTAAGTTTTTTTTCGAGAAACCGGGTCCAGAACTAATCAGACCGTTTCTCAAGGAATGTAAGAATGTAGTTCATTAAGTCCTTCTAAATCAAGTCTTTTTCAAACGTTACCTACCCACACTTTCCATTATAGTAACATTGAGGTGGAATACCTGTAATGTCGCCATTCCGAGATTCATGAAACATCAGATTTTTTCGAGCGTCGTCGATACGTATCCGAACCTATTCGGGCGCGTTCGTAAACATTCGGCGATGGAACTCTCCACCGCCGAATGTTTACGACCGCGCCCGAATAATTCCGACGTCATGCGAATCTTATTAGGAGTGGACTACCTTGATTGAAAACAGGACCTTGGTACAGCTCACAATAATTGATCTGGCAGAGCAACCCTGGCCAATAGGCTGGGATGCTCTGCCAGGTCATTTCTCGTGAGGTACATGTATAGATAGTAAAAACTTTGTACCAGCACTACAATTCCTTTGTTTTTGACCCTAGATAATGCAATGCACCACATAGACTGGCTCCCGTCTGACTGATCTTCATTCGAATATTCTCGGATCTTATCGTTACTCAAGATCGGCTCGAACGTATTACAGTTGCCGGCATGAGGCGATCCTGCCCATATCACTCCGCAAGCATAACAACGGTAGTCTATCCACCTGTAAAGTTTCATGATTCTACCTTACATACTTTTTGAGTTATGCTCCGGACAAGAATCAAGTTTGAAAATCAACAAAGGGCAATAACTCAAAAAATATGATCAGCAGAGTTACGGTTCGTGTGCACTGCACCTCTCAATAATGAGATCTATCCACCTGTAAAGTTTCATGGTTCTACCTAACGTACTTTTTGAGTTATACTCCGGACAAGAATCAAGTTTGAGAATCAACAAAGGGCAATAACTCATAAAAATTGATCGGCAGAGTTACTGTTCTTGTGCACTGCACCTCTCCATAATGAGATATATCCACCTGTAAAGTTTCATGATTCTACCTTTAATGCTTTTTGAGTTATGCTCCGGACAAGGTTTGGTCTACGGACAGACCGACCGACCGACCTACCGACCGACCGACCGACCTTCCGACCGACCGACCGACCGACCGACCGACCGACCGACACTTGCAAAACAATATTATCCCATTTTCTTCGAAATGGGGCATAAAATGTATTATGAGTATTTTGTGCTTAAAGAGTCATATTAGAATTTTTTCTCGTAAATTTCTCTTTTATTTTTATCTAAAAGAGTCTAATTATTATTTTCATATGAAAATTCTGTAAATTATAAGTCAAAATATTGCGCCGTTTACGAGAAATATATATTTTGTGTTAAAAAATTAAACAAATTGTTGTCCACAACCGTTCAGATGTATATAGAAAGGATGGGTTGCAATAAGGGATCAAAATATAGATTTTCTTTAAATTTTGTGGATTGATAGGGTTACATAATATCTTTAATTTGTATGTGTAAAAAAACTGGTTTCGGCTTATTTTCCGAGATATGGGTAAATAAAGTGGGTGGGGTAAGATGGACTGAAACACAGTAGGGGTCATTTTAAGTCGCTTATCTTTCTTATTTTTAGCCCCAGAAAATTTGTATGCGTGTATTGTAATATATGCGTTAAACATTTAAGGGCTTACATTAGATATTCCATGTAAATCTTTTCCGTAATACCCATTCTTCTTTCTTTCGCAGAATTTCGTTATTTTTTAACAACCAACTTTACCAAACTATCTCCACACGTTTTATTTGATACACGATTTTCAGGAAACTTTACATATGTATTTTCCAGATATTAATGTAACTTTGTGTGAAATTTGAAAGAAAAGCGTTGACCCGTTGTTGAGATATTTGACCTTGACCTTAAAAATAACATCATATTCGGGAATGTCTGTTAAAACAACGCATTGTTGGGAAAATGGTTAGGGTTGAATAGCATGTGACAGCCCATTCATAAAAATGCATTTCACACATGATTGGGGTTTTTATTGTATGATTTTACCATTAAAATTGATATACTAAATATAATAAACTTGGTCATCTTTCAGAATTACCCGGTCATTTCATCTAATGAAATCATTGATAGACAGATATTTGTTTAAGGCCTGTCTATAAATTTAACATTAATATTTTCTTTTTGTTGATATTATATAACGTTATTTAAATAATTAGCTTAAGTTAATAAGTTGTAAGCACATTTGGTCATTTAGTAAAATCATTCACAATGCGTCTTCTTTATAACCATATAAGAAATACAATCTGAAAATGTTTTCTCCCAGCAAATTGATAATTCTTGTCCATCATGAGATGAGTGAATATAAACTCTTAGACAATTCAAGTTTCACATAAAGCTTTGGTAGTTCTAGCAATCTTAACATAATGCTAATATTTAATTTCACTCACCTGTGGTAGTAATATATAATCACAGCGCTTTCTGCGTAGATATGTTTCATGTGCATTATTTAGTTTGATAAGAAAATTGAGAAGTAAAAAGAATTTCTTTTCTTTCCCATTCTTCCGAATGGGTTGTAAGAATGGGTTGGTTGTACGATACAAAAAAGTAAATATTGCTACGAAACTCATTAGGAACAATAAGAAGAAGCCATGCGTCCAATCCTTATGAATAAAATTGGCCATTTAACCATCACATTTTGGGCATTTCCCGAGTTTTGAAGTTATTTTGAAGGTCAAGGTCAAATATCTCAACAACGGGCCACCGCTTTTCTTTCAAATTTCACACAAAGTTACAGAAATATCTGGACAATATATCTGTAAAGTTTCATAGAAATCGGGTTTCAAATAAAACGTGTGGAGATAGTTTGGTAAAGTTGGTCGTTAAAAAATAGTGAAATTCTTCGAAAGAAAGAAGAATGAGTATTACGGAAAAGATATACATGGAATATCTAATATAAGCCCAGAAATGTTTAACGCATATATCACAAGACACGCATACAAATTTTCACGTATCTTGGGCTAAAAATAAGAAAGATAAGCCATTTAGAATAACCCCTACTGTGTTTCAGTCTATCTTACCCCACCCACTTTATTTACCCATATCTCGGACACATACAAATTAAAGATATTATGTAACCCTATCAATCCACAAAATTTAAAGAAAATCTATATTTTGACCCCTTATTGCAACCCATCCTTTGTCGTTTCTTTCTCAAATTTAAAGGCGTGTTTTTCGCTTATCACCAACAACTTAAAAAAACAGACAGCATTTATACCTATTAGAATAACCAATTAATCTTGGCATCAAGACATACTTTAAAAAAATGAAATGGGCATGATATGTCTCTTTAAAATAGATCGGTTTATACCTATGTAGATAGAATTTTATCATTGTCATTGTGTTTGTCCGAATCTGCGTCACTGTTTACATGATCAAATCGATCCTAATTAATGTACTCCTCACTATCATTATAGATACCAAACAATTTGTGAAACTCAGGGCGTCAACCGTGGCAACTGAAATTGACGAGAATATTCCTCGTCAATTTCCGTAGCCACGGATCACGCCCTGAAATTGCCCGGGAATCAGAATAATGTTGGACCACTATATTCCCCATTAAAGGGGGGGGGGGTCTCACCCTATCAGAAATTCCCATAGGGTTGTGCCCACGCTCGGAATTTCATGAAATTTGGTATGAAGTTAGTATTTTTTATTACCACATTATTCCTGAAATGTTTTTTAAAAATCTTTTCTGGAAAATATTTTTTAAGAATTTTAAGATTTTTGCTTAAAAATAGGGGGTATCCTAACTTAAGGAGGCCATATACACCCAGCTTTGTCGTATTCGAGCAAAATTGTCCCCAAAAATAATGTCTAATAATTTCTCATCGTGTATAAACCAGAATAGTATATATTACTCAACAAAAAACAATTTTCTAGAAGATTTTGTATGACCTCATCGCCAAATTTTTCAGTTTTTAAGTATTTCGACCAAATTCAGGTGTTAATTTCACCTAGTTCCAGTTTTTGTCAACCTATAAAATTTACATAAAAAATGCCCTTATATATGCCCATGCTTATGGTAAAATATGAAGAAAAAATAAAACCGGTAACTGTGTTGTTTTTGAATTTAAGTGTAAAGGGTCCAGATTTCTAAGAATGTAAAATCTAAGATTTTACTTAATTATTTTCAAATACATTTGTAAATATCTCATTATGCTTTGTTGTGTCTTTATCTAACATAACCAACTTACACATGGCATCAATTTTAACTTTTTTCACACAAAAACATGATTTTAAAGAATAATAGGCACATTGTCGTACCCCACCCACCAATAATATAATGGAAGAAAAAATCCCAAACAGCAGAGTAAATTATAAAATGTGGGGATGAAAAATAAAGGAGATGCATAATGTTACATATTTAATCTATTATGTCACCCTTTTTAACTTTCCTTTGTGGCTTATCAGCACTTAGACTACTTTTTTCTTCTTCCGGTTACAGTGCTGGGCCCTTATAAGAGCATTATCGCACAGTTATTAAAAATATAAACATTTTTTTTCTTTACTACACTGCTCAAGATAATAAAAAGAACACAAAAACAGTTTTTATTGTACATTAATTGTGCCTTTGAATGCAAAATTGCTAATATTTCTATTGCAATGATGAACTAGCCACTGATTTGTTGACATATTAACTTTTTTGATAATCTCAGATTTGAGAAGAACATGCATCATTTTCGCATGTTTGTATCAACAATATTGATACAAAAATGCTGTACGATGACTCCTCTTGCTATTCTCATTTAAGATTGGGGACTGATATCAATACTATGTAGGCAATTCTGAGCTTTTGCTAGATGGGTACCATTAAACTCCGGGAGCATTCTAAGGTGCCGTTGTTCACAATTGGCATCAACATTGTTGGTACCAAAATGTTCTTCAATGACCTCTCTTGCTATTTTGATTCATAATTTGGGACTGATATTAAAACTAGGTAAGCAAAATTGGGCTTTTGCTAGACGGGTGCCATTGAAATCCAGGAGCATGTTAATGTGCCGTTGTTCACAATTTTTATAATTTGACAATGTTACCGGTTTTAATTTTTCACCAAATTTTGCATGAAAACAGGGATCATATATGCCCAACTTTCTTATTAATTCCATAGGTTGACAAAGACGGGAACATACAAAAGAGTTTGATTGAATGTTAGGTTTCATATAATTTTCAGGGTAGTTTTTCTGTCAATTTCTGACTTAATAGATTTCTGAGAAATTATGTGGCATATTGCTATTAAAAATATTGGTCTGAAAATGTTCTACATGTTCTACAATAACTCTTCTTGCTATTCTTATTTAAAATTTAGGACTGATATCAAAACTAGGTAAGCAACATTGGGCTTTTGTTAGACAGGTACCATTGAAATCCGGGAGCATCTTTAGGTGTCGTTGTTCACAATTCTCATTATTTGACAATGTTACCGGTTTCAAATTTTCACCAAATTTTGCATGCAAACAGAGGACATATATGGCAAATTTTCTTATCGATTTCATAGGTTGACAAAGACGGGAACATACAAAAATTGATAGAATTTTAGGTTTTGAAAATTTCTCGACTACTTTTCTGACAATTTCTGACTAAATAAATTTTTAAGAATTTTTTTGTTCATGTTGATATCAACAAAATTGGTACCAAAATATTCTACAGTGACTCCTCTTGCTATTCCGATTTAAAATTTAGGGCTGATATCAAAACTAGGTAAGCAAAATTGTGCTTTTGTTAGACAGGTACCATTGAAATCCGGGAGCATCTTAAGGTGCCGTTGTTCACAATTCTCATTATTTGACAATGTTACCGGTTTCAAATTTTTACCAAATTTTGCATACAAACAGGGAACATATATGGCCAACTTTCCTATCAATTTCATAGGTTGACAAAGACGGGAACATACAAAAATATTTGATAGAACTTTGGGTCTTGAAAATTTTCTCGTCTATTTTTCTGACAATTTCTGACTGAATTAATTTCTAAGAATTTTTGCGCATGTTGGGACCAACAGTATTGGTATCAAAAGTTTCTACAATGACTCCTCTTGCTATTTGTATTAAAACTTGTGGATTTATACCAAAACTAGATAGCCAACATTGAGTTTTTGTAAGACGGGTATCAATGAAAACAGGGAACACTTTAAGGTGCCGCGTAAAGACCTATATGCACTTTTTTAGTAAAACGAATATATTTTTGTAGTTCATAGGTCAAGGGCATTCTATGTGTAAAGTTACAAGAAAATCTGTGCGTGGGCGCAAATGAGACCCCCCCCCCCTTTAAAATATACAAATGTTTATTTCGCTACATTAGATGAAAAGTAAAACCACGTGTTAATTGTTCAAACAAGACTTGAACCCTTTCCCAAACAATATAAACGTTTGGCGTTTACAAGAAAGATTTATCTAGGAAATATTGAGGGAAAAGACGGAAATGCTGATTAACAACATTTCCTTCTTTTCCCTAAATATTTTTCTGCGCAAAATGTACAAAAAATCGTTTAGACTGTAACATCTGTTATAAACATTTTTCAAGTAGAACCGGTCTAAATTATGTTGTTTTTGAAAAGGTTTCACTTTCGCAGACTATTCACTTTTATGACCATTCAAATGCACGAAAACACGTGTTTGATTATTTGAAGGTGCTAAAACGGCATTTTCTGGCAATCAGCAATGTAATAAACATTGTAAACATGTGATTTCACTCACTCTTTGGTGGTTTCTCTCAACGTTTATGCGAGAAAACTGGCGTTTTATGACCGAGGTTTCAATTATGCCATATTTTTACAAACTCATTTGCAAGCTGATTTATTTAGACTTGACCCCACCCATTATTGGCACAAGCGATTCTTTTCATTTTACACAATATGTTGGATGGAAAAGTACTTTGCTCCTAATTTCATCTATTCAAAAATGTGGTCCGCAACTTCGTCCAAATAGGGAACAATTTTATCCAGTTAACCGTCACGTTATTTCGGACAAACAATAGTATTTCGTTGGTGTTGTAATAAAATATCGTAACTACGGCTTGTTTTACGAGATATTATACTACACCGACGGTTTATCAAACATAACGGTAAATCTGGTCTATTTTTAGCACAAAATTCATTGCTTTTGGACAGGTCTGATTTTTAACTGGAAATAGGATAATTACACAAGGTGTTTCTTTTCACCCTTTCCCAAACAGCAAAATTTTAGACATGTCAAAATTCAAAGATGCTGCAGACCAAATTCCAGGTTGATGATTTTTTTAAAAAAAAATCCATTTTGGGTTAGAAAACATTGTGGAAAATGAAGAAATTGCTTATCACAATCAATTTCTTCATTTTCTACAATGTTTTCCTAAACATTTTTATTGAGGGGCGTCAAAAAGCGTCGCTGTGTGGGAGTGGGCTAAGATTTAATCAATTCCCACATAACGACGCCTTTTTACGCCCTACAAGATACAGACTAAGAAAAACATTGTGAAAAATGAAGTAACTGCCCATAAGAAGCAATTTCTTCATTTCTAATAATGTTTTCTACCAAGAAAGTAAAAAAAAAAATGTTGGATTCCAGGCATTTGAAATTTTATATCATTCTGTTAATGGGTTTATAATTCATAAAAGTTGTTTCAAATTAACAACAATTTGCCGAAAACGCTTTTAACTTTCTTTTTTTCCTTCCCTTTTCATAATCGAACCTTTTTCCTCGCTTTAACAACGCGCGGTCTATTTTTTTTTTCTTTTCTCATGCCAACATTTCCCAATTGTTTTTTTTTGTTTTGTAAATTCGGGTTGTCTAAAAGTTGAAATAATAATGCAACAATATAATACTCCCGTTTTTGATGGGTTTAATAATTTTTTTTCTTGAAGACAATGCTTGCATAATTTGTTTCATATTATCTAACCTCCTTATTGCTCACGATAAATGACCTGGCAGGGTTTCTCGAGCTATTAGCTAGAGATCCTCTGCCGGGTCATTTATCGTTAGCTATATCTCGCGTTAATTATGTACGCTCTATGTTCTTATTACCTTTCTTCTTTTCTCACGCCTACTTTTTCCTAAAATATTCAAATTCGGCATTTTTTGTAAATTCGGATTGTCCAGTAAGGGTTAAAATATTTGAATATGAAACAACACCTGCGTGACTGATATATTTAGCCATATCCCAAACGACAGAAATTTAGGTTGCTTCAAATTGAAAGCTGTTGCAGACAACAAAGTGGATGTTACTAAATGGTAAACTTGTGAACAATTTAGCACAGAAAATATTTAGGCAAAAGGAGAAAATGCTGATTATCAGCAGTTTCTTCTTTTGTCTCAATATTTTCCCAAGCCTATTCTAGTATCAGGGACGGTAAAAGCATGTCTTGTTAGGGAGAGAGTTAATCACTTATTCTTGAAGACAATGCTTGCATGTTTTGTTTCATATCGAACCTCCTTATCTTACGTTAATTACGCACGGTCTATGTTCGGAGCCGATTTTAATTAAATCTTTAATGAGATACCTTGCATTTTTGATGGACCTTCGGGAATAATCATCTTGTTGAAAAAGCAAAACAAATCCACGGTCGGATCTAGCGAGGGGGTCGGGAGGGAGTTGGGCCCGAACCCTCGGGCAATAGCCGGGAATCATTATTTTTTTAACAATATTTTACGGATTTCATTTGTCCTGGCACTGACCTTTATTCAAAATGTGTTCATATTTCGCATATAGCGTATTATTCTTCAAAAAGACTTTTAACATAGTACACAGATATACCAGGTATACAAGAAAATATTACTGAATTGTTATTTTAAAAAAGGACAGGCGTGTATTTTATTATAATAAAATCTAAGACTGCGACGTGTGAAATGAAATCTGTAAACAATACAAATTTAACAAATCTAAAGTGATCATTTGGGCTTGGACCGCCCCTGGAAAAAAATCCCGTATCCGGCCTTGAAGTCAGCATTTTTTTCATCTGAGGTAGTCGAATAATCGGATTTATCTATATCAATTAACCCATTACTCATTTTGACTCATTCACAAGGCAAGGCTTTGGAAAACATTGTGGAAAATAAAGAAATTGCTTGTGACAAGCAATTTCTTCATTTCCAACTGTGTTTTTTTTAGCCCGAATTGGAAATATTGTTTTAAAATTTCATCAACTTGAATTTTTACTTGAAATTGTCGTCTGCACGACCTTTCAAATTGCAGTAGTGCAAACTTTTGTCGTCTGATATTGGTTTAAAATCTCGGTACCTCGAACAGACTTCCTTTTCGAAATATCGATAGTTCTTCCTTTCGTTACTTTAGGTACATACCACGAAGATATAGGAGTGGCCACAGTCAACTTTTTGCTACCGGGTATGGTGGCTGATTTATGCCATTTCGTGTTGGAGCCTTGCACCCCGCCATGTCGAAGGCGACAAGGCGCCAATTTGTCGTGACGGCGGGTTGGCGGGTTGAAAGAGGTAACACGACAAGGCGACATGTCGCCAGATTCAATGTGTCGTGATGGCGGGTTGGTGGGTAGGCGTCTTGTCGCCCCGCCATGCCAAAGGCGACAACACGCCAAAACGGCAAGGTTGAAAGAGGTAACACGACAAGGCGACATGTCGCTAGATTCAATGTGTCATGGCGGGGTGCAAGGCGACAACACGAAATGGCATAAATCAGCAACCATAACCGGGTCGTTGTACAATAAAAAAAAAGTCCAAGAAATTATTGTCTGTGCATGAAGATGCTGTTGGGAATGTTAAACAATAGTTTAGATACTTTTTTATAATTTAGTATTTTTGCATCTGCTCTTTGTGTGTATATCATATTTTTTGAATTATTAGCAGGACTATGTTGACCATTTTTACATACGCAAAAGAAGGGACAGGTGCGCTGGAGTGACACAATAAGGAATAACATCTATCAAGAAAAGCTTCAATATATGGTCGGTGTAATAGCAAAACCTCGTAACTATACCTCAACTATTTTTATGCTCCCCGAAGGGAGAGCATATAGTCGCCACTTTGTCTGTCCGTCCGTCCGTCCTGTCCGTCCCTCCGAAGTGATTTCTCTATAACCCTTGGGCCAAATCAAATGAAACTTACCATGTGAACTCCCTATGACATAATGCAGACGTACTTTTCCCTGTTTTTGGATCTGAGGCCTCGTCATGGGAAAAGGGGACTTAAGGTAAAATACAGTTTTTCTCTAATTTCTTCTAGTCTAGTGGTCAGAATTTGATGAAATTTCATATTTGAGTAGCAAATCAGATGCCTTTGACAATAAAGTGCTCTCCATGGCATACATTTATTGTGACAATGCCTTATTCGGGGAGCATTGTCCGTCTCTGACGGCCCTTGTTGATGGTAAAGTTACGTAAAAACGTACGAATTTCTTAACTGCGATCATATTTTGTAAAACGCACTTACGTAAAAAAAAAATGAACTTACTTTCAAATCCACGATAAAATGTTCATAAGTTAGTTGATAAAATTGGACACGGTCTTTTTTTGGAAAGGGTTAGAACCAAGCATGTTCCATTTAGAATGAAGATTGCATTAATTGTGTGTAAAAAGGTAAAAGAAAAGTGTTTACAACAGAAAACAACCATTTCCTCTGGAGACAAGCTCTAACAGTTAATATGCAAAGGCTCTAGATATAACACTGCATTTAAATTGAACAAATATTGGAATGGTCTGATGTAATGGGAGCAAGTTAACCATTTCCCAAACAAGACCTGGTTTTGACGTCCCTAGTTATAAAGACTTGGGAAAACATTGAGGCAAAAGAAGAAAATGCTGATAATCAGCATTTTCTTCTTTTGCCTCAATATTTTCTCTGCTATATTACACACAATTCTTGTCTTTTTCAACACCGATTTTGTCGTCTGCAGCAGCTTTGAAATTGGAACATCCCAAAATATTGTCGTTTGGGAAAGGGTTAACTTATTGACGATGGTAAATTATGAAATATGGTTATAGAATCTTCAATGTTGATAGTGAGCGCTTTGTATACGAAGGATGACGCACGGTAGATTTCCTTTAACCCATTACCAGACAGCAAGACTTTGGACTGTCCCAATTTTAAAGAAGTTACAGACGACAATATCAAGTGAATGAAATTTGGCATTTTTTGGTCGTTCTTGGTAGAAAACATTGTAAGAAATGAAGAAATTGCTTGTCACAAGCAATTTCCTTATTTATCTCAATGATTTTTAAAAGCCATTATGTTATAGGGAGTCAAAAAGTCATTGTGTGGTAATGAGTTAAACCTTTACCAAAACAAGACATGATGATGATGATGATGATGATGATGATGATGATGATGATGATGATGATGATGATGATGATGATGATGATGATGATGATGATGATGATGATGATGATGATGATGATGACGACGATGATGACGATGATGGCGATGATGGCGATGATGATGATGATGATGATGATGATGATGATGATGATGATGATGATGATGATGATGATGATGATGATGATGATGATGATGATGATGATGATGATGATGATGATAATGATAATGATGATGATGATAATTGGGGCCATGTAACGTTGAGGTGAGGAGAGTCAACCTTATTCCGACATCAGTAAAATCAAAGTACTGACAGTACTGTTTGGAAGCAAATTTTTCAAAAATGTAGGCCTGTCCAGGCCCCAGTTTCTCGAAAAAAACTTAAGTATATTCTCATGAGAACATGCTCAACATCAAAGGGATACTCTCCAACGTTGAAGGGTATTCCAGTGAAGTTCACGTGGATTTCATGCGATTTGAGCACTGTGCTCAGATTTGAGCATGAGAACGTACTTAAGTTTTTTCGAGAAACCGGGGCCAGAAATAGAGTAGTTTGATTAGGTACTTTGATTATCCATTTGAATACCTTGAATACTTTGATTCGTAGAGTATTTTGATTAAGTACTTTGATTATCCAGAATACCTTGCATACTTTGATTTCATGATGGAGTTGTATTTATTTTTAGCACAACTTCATGCATATTAATCGTTTGTGTAAGCTGAATATATTTCATAGTTCAGTAAACTCGACTGACCCATTTACAAGGAAGGCCATTGGACTGATCTTTGAACCATAATAAAGCAAATTACTACCTGGATCTTTTCTTCTCTTAGAGACATGATTAATTGAATGTTTCATTTTCAGTCACACAATTCAATATCTACACATAACTTCAGACTTACATATTGAATATTCGAATGACTGTTACCTCATTAATCTTTGCTTTTGATAGAACTATTTATAGTGAGGAAGACCGGAAGATGTTGTGTGGTATGCAGAGAATGGTAAAGTGCAGAGACACATGGCTGCTAAGAGAAGCAAATTTGGAAAATTTGCTTCCAACCAGTCGAACGACCTTATAAGGATAATTACTCAAAACCTATCATTCACGTCATACACAGTGAGAATGTTTAATATCTCTGTTCTAACAGAACCTGTTGAATTTAATCAGCATTGTCTATGAACTGTCACTCAATCCAGGGACCTGATAAAAAGGTATCTATTATTTATCGTCTCTCTAGAACTTTATGTCACTCATGCCAGATTGGATGTAATGCCAGGGAACTGAAATATGGCCTCGCGGTGGTTAGTCTCGTGACTCAGAATTTCAGGAAATCATTAATATTATAGGGTTAATTCACGTATTTGAGGTCGTTAACATTCACAGAGGCCCAAGAAATACGTCGACGCCCGAATGCGTAGCATGAGGGTCGTTTTCGTATTTTGACGGCCTCTGCGAATGTTAACGACCGATAAATACGTGAATTGAAGCTATAAATGCATAAAAACATAAAATTCTATAGGGTTAATTCACGTTTTTGAGGTCGTTAACATTCGCAGAGGCCCAAGAAATACGTTAACGCCCGAGTGCGTAGCACGAGGGTCGTTTTCGTGAGCTATTTTGAGGGCCTCTGCGAATGTTAACGACCGAAAAATACGCGAATTGACGCTATTAATGCATAAAAATACATAACATTCCAAAGGTTACTTACCCCAAACCTATTGATAAATGCGAAAAAAATGACCCGAGGTGAGAGCAAAAATTTCCACCATTGTTGTTTTGTTCCGATAAATCTTCCGAAATGTTTTTGTTATGCGTGACGTCAGCAAAACGACGTTACGTCATTATTTGGCGCCAAAGGCGAACGTCTCTTATTCAATATAAGACATTGAGAATTTTGCGGGAAAAGGGGAGTTGTCTATTTTTAAAGTTCAAATCGAGGATAATTGAGTGCAAAGGCGGGTGGATATCGCACGTGAATTTCCTGAATAATACACGTTTTCTGCCGATAACGGCCCTATTTCTTCCCGATAATGAATGGCTAATATGGCCCAAAAATAAACATTTTATGCATTGATTTGTGTTAATATCTGACTAAGTTGAATTTGGTTTGAAGTAGAGAAAGTTGGAAAATGGATGTGGTGGATTTATGAAAAATCAACTGATAGAACAGTTATTGAAGACCAACCAAAAATTTGGTTTGATCTTCATTTTTTATCAGCTGACTTTTAAAAAATCCACCACGTCCATCTAATTTGTGACGTCTGTCCACCTTCTCTGCTTTAACTGTATTAACAAAATTATTGAAGATTTTCTGAAATTGTTGTATCACGTCATTAACTGCAGTGGATCTAGAACAGTCAACACTCGTCGTGTCGATGTCAGAGGGGCACTCAAAATACCTCGACATATCCGGAGTTCGACTCATCCGAATTTGCTTATTTTGGATGAAAACGTTTTTTTAAATCATTTTTGAGGATGGGACATGACTTTCACTTCGACTTAAGCGGAATTTCGACTTATCCGATGTCGAGATGACGAGTGTCGACTGTATATCTATCTAGGATATAGAGATGACGAGCAGAAATACGAAGTCTTTTGTGAATTCTGAGCATTTGATAACATAAATGTATCACGGTTTGGAACATACATGTATATTCTTTTCAATTCTTGCAAGTACTGCACCCCCCCCCCCCCCCCCCCCCCCCTGTTTAAATAACTTCAATGTAAAACTTGGTATAAAGGTTTATGTGTCGGTTAAACTTATAAACATGTGTCATAATTTCACGGCTGGACTATGTGTTTTATTTATCCATGTGTACACATTTGTTTGAATTATATCTCTTTGAATTTAAATATGGAGTAATTCGATTTTTGAAAAAGTTAAGGGACATCACATTCTCATTTTACCTTTTTTAAGATATGTCTTGGTGCCAAGATTGGTTATTTTAATGTATATAAATGCTGATAGTTTTTAGCTCCACTGGCCTTCAGGCCAGCGGGCTATTGTCATGGCGCTGTGTCCTTCGTGCGTGCTGTCCGTGCGTGCGTCCGTCCGTCCGTCCGGTCGTCAACTTTTTCTTTAAAAATCTTCTCCTCAGAAACTAATGGATGGATTTCACTCAAACTTCACAGGAATGATCCTTAGGTGGTATTCTATTAGATTCCATCAATGAATTCTGATTGAACCAGAAAGTCTTGAGTTATCTGCCCTTGAATTAAAAAATGGCTGTTTTGACTTTGTTTTCACTCTAGCCACTACAAATATTGATCAATCAAGACAAAACTTGGTCAGAATGTTGGTGCTGATAAGATCTTGTCTGAGTGCAATTTTCAGCTTGATCTGAATATTACTTCTTGAGTTATATACCCTTGAAATGGGCAAAATTACTATTTTTGAGCTTAATTTTACTCAAACAACCATAAATATCCACCAATCAACACGAAACTTTTACATTATCATACTGGCCATAAGATCTTGTATGGGTGTAATTTTTAGCTTCATGGGAATCTTAAATCATGATTAATCTGCCCTTGAATTTGACAAAATTGCTGTTTTCGACTTTGATTTTACATCTCTTTACATCCACAAATATTGAACAATCAGGTCAAAACTTAAACAAGATGTAGGTGAAGTTAAATTCTTGCTATAGTGTGATTCTTAACAAGATAGGAATATAAAATCCTCAGTTATATACCTTTCAATTTGACAAAATTGCTAATTGTGACTTTGTTTTCACTCTAACAGCCAAACCCACTCTAATAAAGACAAAGCTTGGTAACCAATAGATCTTATATGAATGTATTTTCAGCTTTCTAGTTACTTTGTAATTGCTTTAAGGGCAACAAGTATTGACAAATCTAGTCAAAACTTGGACTTGATATTACAAGAAATTCAGGTTTGATTAGACTGGGTTCCAGACTGATCATTTTTCCCTCCTTTACTTTCTCCGGTCCAAAGATCAGTCTGGGGTCAAGCAAAAGCGCCATCTGCTTTTTTCACAATTTTTGGGGGTAATTTCACGAACGGTAACTCGTCCAGATAATTATCTAGTGCTATATTTAGTAACAGAAATCCCCATGGACTAGACTGGTACCCGTATTTCTTCATGGAAATCGGGTACCCGTCTTTTTCAAGATAATTCTAATTAGGCTAACAAATATTGCACAATTTAGCAATTATTGGATTTTATATCTTTTTGGTAAACTGTTATTGCTAAGGGTTAAACGGTTGGCTATAAATCCTATGGTGTCGGTCGCTTAACCCTTTTAAAAACGGCAAACATTTTGACCGCTTTATTTTGAATGCTGCCGAAAGGGATGTTGAACAGAAAAGGATTTGTGAACCAAGAAGCTGAGAAAAAACTGAGGCAAAAGGGGAAATTGCTGTTTATCAACAGTTCTTCTTTCGCTTTAATGTTTCCACAAGCCTTTTCAATTAAACACGTTGAAACCAGGTCTTGTTTGAGAAAGGGTTTGCCCTTTCCCGAAAAAGACCATAATGGAAACGGGTGATCTAAAAAAAAGAAGAAAAAAAGCAGAAACTTAATATTACCATCAGTTTTCTCCTTTCATCTCAATATTTTCTTTCTGTGTACAAATGCCATCTTTAACAACATCTAACAAATCTTTTCAACAACAGTTTCTGGTTTTGCAGCGTTTTCAAATTGGAGCAGTCGAAGGGCTGACTAATAACCAGAAAACAAAGTTTCAATCTTGTCTAAATTCTAGATGTTGCAGACGACATTTTCAAGTAAATCATTTAATGATATGTAACTTTTTTTTCTTTTTGGAGAAAAAATTGCGAGAAATTAAGAAGTTATGTGCCACAAGCAATTTCTTCATTGTCCACAATGTTTTCAAAAAGCTTTATCATGTCGGGTGTCAAAGGCGTCAATATGTGGGAATGGGTTAGTGTGACACACTTACAGTAGACAATAACACATATAACACCTCTTCTTATCAGTCTGTTATCTTATCCACCAATTTACACCTTAACAAACGACCGCAATTTAGACTCCCATTTTAGAAGATGCTTGCAGGCGACAAAATTTGTGATGATAAAGGTAGGATTTGTTTAAAATAATGCAAGAAAATACTCAAACAAAAGGAGAAAACTGTTAGTATCGAAATATCTTTCCAGCCTTTTCTATTGGAAAGGTCATGTTCGGGAAATGATTAAATAGTTTAAATGGCCCATTGATGAGTTAGTTTTTACATAAAAAACACCCATTTCTCGAAATATTTATTAACTATTTGTCAAATTGCGTCATAATAATTTTTCATTTTTCTCTCGACCATTTTTTTTACATTTTGTATCAAACAATAGTAAGAAATGGAACATAACATTTTTCATTGTTTTTCATGTATAATAAAAAGTCAAACAACATTAATTTCTCCTACTGTTGTAAGTTTGAAGGAATTTAATAGTTAAACGAATTTATGTTCGAATAAAAGAAAATGAATAAAAAGGAAAAGAAGAAGACAGAATTAAAATCGTTTGCAAGGGTTCCATCCAAGCTTTAGGGTAGTTCACTGTTGAGCTTTAAAACAATCATTTTGTGTCGATATAAACCAAACAAAAGTCGTGCTTGTTCCTTAAAAACTTTTTTTGTAATTGTTACAGAAAAAAATATATGCAGTTTGGGAATGGTTAATCTATCCGCATTGGATTTGCCATGGCTCACATAAAAACCATTGTCCCCCAATTGCACTCTTAAAAATCTATTCATCCATGCAAAACCAAATTTTACCTGACAATGAATATGTGATTTTGACAACCAAAACTAAAGAAGCACATTGGAAACATTCTTGGAAAATAATGAGAAAATGCTAGAATTTGCAGAAATTTAATTATCTCTCAATATTTCAAACGTAATTCATTCCATTATAGTATCGAGCCTCGTTTTAAAACGACAGGCTTTAAATAGGTTATACGTCTAAAAATAGATCAATCGGTTTATCGGCTTATCATTGGAAAATACCGTGCTTGTCCCCAGGCGTCAATATCAACACGATCAAAAACGGATGCCGCGATATCTAACGGGTATTGATTTTTTATGCGCTATCTTATTGACCAAATTGTATATTGACGACTGAACCCAGGCTAGGTTTGATTAGCCATTTGCATTAATTTTGGAATAGGGTATTTCCCCGAATCTATTTTTAGCTCAAAATCTATTTTTATAATTATGAAATATTTAGGAGTAATTAATGGTCTATTAATTTAGATCTGTTTGGAAGAAGGAAAATTTTAATTGCCAGTGTCATCCTAAGCTGGAATGTTCTCCCATTTCTTTTTACCCTTTCTCAAATGGCAAACATATAGTTTTACTTTCTCTGCTTCAAGAACCACACATTTTGAACAATCTAGTTGTGTAACTTTCTTTTTGCTCTATGAAACACAAACATTGAACAATCTAATCAAAACTTGGATTAAATATTTCATGAAATTCAGGCCTGTGGAGCGACTCAAGACCTTCAGGTCTTCTAGTTTAGATTGTTGCTGATAATCGAAAATCATGCCTTTAAAGTTGAGACAGAAATGACAAATTCTATATGCATTTACATCTGAACTGCTGTATACATTAATGTGTTTGATTTTAACACAATAATATATATTTCTCGTAAACGGCGAAATAGATCTACTTGGGCTCGAAATTTTCAGAAATTTTAAAAGAAAATGTGCTCTTTCAGATACAAATAAAAGTAAAATTTACGCAAAAATATCTATGAAATGACATTTTAACAGAATGCACATAATCTTTTTTTCATGCGAGTCAACCACGTCATTATGCCGGGTCCTGCAAACAATAAACACGCGTGTAAAGGTCACATAAGGGATCCTAGAAAACACCATGAATAATGTATGCGGACTAAATATCTCTATGCCTATCTGGTCTGCTACATGTATCAGTACTAAATTTCGTCGCTTTTCAACGAAAATCTCGTTACTGCTTAAGCTGCAGTTACGAGGGTTTCGTTGAAAAGCAGCGTAATGCTGGAGGTACATTTGAACAAAGTGTAACCCTTCCCAAAACAATACCATATTTCTGTCCTTTTGTATCAACTTTTAGTAGTAAATCGTATAAAATCTAGCCGTTTAGGGAAGGATTAAAGACACAAATGACGCATTGGATCCCACTCCGGCAATGTGTTTTTCATACGGTCTACTAATCACTGGTGGTGAACTCGGACAAAGCGAGGAACATTTTTCATGAACACAAGGTACAGATACTTCATGTTTAAATGCGCGTTTAAAAACCAGTTTTACTAGTTTGAGCATGTACAAAACGATTTGCACGTGTTTATCCGCCCAAAACAATATGGACGAATCGGTGAGACACTAAGAGGCTATTGTACGTTTTGTTATTTTATTTCTCTGACTGATTCTGAAGTTGGTATTACAATTCTTGGAGTAGAAGTTTTTTTTGCGATGTGAAAATCGTAGTTAACGTTTTTTGAAGGGGACTTGTACGGTTTATTTATGACACCGTGAACATTTTCAATGGCTGTTCGAATTGCAATGACTTTTGTCCTAACAATAGAATGGGTTTTCGATTAAATATGGATAAATCGTAGGTGTTGTTATAAAATCCCGTAACTACAGCTTCAATCAAGTTGAGTTTGTGACGTTTTAGATTTACACCGACGAAGCACTAGTGTTTGTCCGTAAAAACGTCACTAGGTCTATATATAGTAGATAAAATTTATTCTTTTTTCAAAGACGAATTAATGGTATACAATAATCATTTCCAAAACAATAGGCCTATCTGGTATTGCAGCCCCCAATTAGAAGGCTTTCAGTAATGACCACCATATAGATAGTGCTTCGTTTGCCCGTCCGTCCGTTTTTCTACCCGTCCGCCAATTTGTCTAGCTGACTGCTCTAGATGTCAAAATACATTGATTTTATATGTTGAGAAGTTAAAATGTGTGTACTAAATAAGAAAATATGAAAGAAAAATATTAAGAAAAAAGGAGCCAAATTATTTTCAGTATAGATCTATTCTTCTTTTGATTCAATGTTTTTCCAAACCTTTCTAATTGGGGGAAACTGTTTCGGAAATACATAATGTATGCTTCGTCTTTGAATAGGGATCAATTTTATCGAGAAAGTGGTGATTAATTTCGGACAAACGATGGCATTCCGTAAATGTAAATGTAAAACGTCGCAACTAAAGCTTGTTTGAAGCTGTAGTTACGACATTTTATACCAATACCAACAGTTTATAAAAACAGAACAGTAACCAAGTCTATTTTAGCACACAATTGATTGCCATAACCGATATCTCTTATTCATTTGTTCTTCCTATTGATAGGCTTTTGCGACCAACATGGATCCAGATCAGACTTTGCATGTGCACTGTCTGATCAAGATCCATCTTGTTCTCATTTAATAGTTTATTCTCCATCTGTACCAAATTTAAGACGACATAACGAAAATCTTATCGGTGAAACTCCAAGGTAACGATAAAAATGATGATGATGATGATGATGATGATGATACCTGGTGCTCGAATTTGATGCCGGAAATCTATGGTTAGATGCTCAAATCAGTGCGATATTACCGAATAAATGTTTAAATGTGCCGTTAAGTCCAGTGCAATCGATTAATTCATCAAACATGTTCTCTTAAAACACCGTAGCTGGAAAAGATAACATCGCAAACATGCTGTAACGTTGTCACGAAGAAACCGCACAATGATTTTCAATGACATGACACCGAAAACTGCCATTTACATCCTTTATTTGTACATTTATATGTCTTTTTTGTTTACTTGCAATGTAAATAGATAAACATAAACAGTGATATCGTACCATTTCGTTCGGGCGATTAAAATCAACCCACATGATCTCAATATGCGTTTTGTGCACTTGCAATCCGTTTATACCATTTGAAAATAATGATCGATAAAACTGATATTTTCATGCGTATTATAAATCATATCTACATAACTTAGTAACTTCCATTTGAGTACATCCTTTAATAAAAGACGGAAAGAAGAGTAAAACAAAATGCCACGTGTATTGTTTACAAAAATCCGGATGCGCGATGAAGTATCTGTACCTTGTGTTCATGAAAAATATTCCTCGCTTTGTCCGAGTTCACCACCAGTGCTAATGGACTTTGTCGACGAAAATTTTAGGTCGGGAAATCCCGTCAGAGATTTCTCTACCTATATCGATCGAACGCTTCAAAAAATCAAAGTGCTGTGAGCACTGTAATTGGACGTCCCTGATTGATTGAGAGGGATTGTACATGACACTCGTTCTCACAATAGGACGTCGATTCCAATTTGCAAATTGAGCAAAAATGAACTTCTTCAAAACGGTTTTTTTTTCTTTTTAATTCTGTAGAACAAAAATTTATCAACAATAATGCGAAATATCAGAACTCAAATACAGCGATTTTTATGTTTTGCAATACTTTTCTTAACTCTGGTATAAATTAAGTGTAATCTGCGTTATGAGTAAATAACTGACAATATTTTACGGATTATTTTACATTTCACTGTAAGAAATGGTTTTATCATATTTCTTGATATTCTAACTGAAAAAGTTTGTTATTTTTTATTCTGAATTCCCATTCTCAGTTTTTAAATAGTCATTTTGATAGATCTGTCGACGGTGAAAATACTCATTCTTTCAAAACTACAAATAAAAGTAGATAAAAAAATATCAAGTTGTCGATCTACAACTGTAATCCTGTAATAAATGTAATTTACTATTTAAACAAATATAAAAATTATCTATTCTTTGTGCTTGTTTGCGAAATTTTACTTTCAAAATTGCCTGTCCTCGTCATAACGTAGATTAAATCACGACATAGAGTAGATTACACCAAATTGTAAATGACTAATATGAGCTTAACAAACCGTAGGGTGCCAAGGAAAAGACTATAAATATGCTAAAAATATCCGTGAAGAAGTTTTCAGACATTTATGAATGTAAAATTCTCTTATGGAAACTATATTTACCGTAGACAGTAACAAGAACAGTAACAACTTTGAAATTATAGACTGAAATTCTCCACGCTATGGTTTTTACTTTCATGATTCATTTCTGGATATCAAAACCTTTTATTGAATAGGTGTAATGATTTTTCTAAAAGTTCCTTGTAAATTTTCAAAACAATCTTAAATGTGCACCAGCGAAAAGAAAGGGTATCATACACAAAGAATAATACCCCTTTCCTCCGAAGTCCTGGTTCTGATTACCCTCTAGAATGGAAAGCAAGAAATAGATACGGAAAAGAAAATGCCAATAGTAAGCATTTTCTCCTTTTCCTGAAAAGTTTCTGTTATATGAATAACATATTGTCTGTTTTGAGTAACATTTGTTTCACCTTCAAATTTGGGTTTAAATTTAGACTAGTCTAAAATTTGCTTTTGTTATCCATATTCAGAATGCGTATGTTACATTATTTTGTATTTTTTTCATGAATGTTTTAATTGTAAAGGCTCTGTGATGCAAAAGTCAAATTTGTGCGGATCTTTATTTTTGTAATGAATATTGTTTTCAAAATATCAAAGAAATGAAAGAAAGAAACGAATGCATCCATATCAATGTACACAATGAGGCAGAACATTTAAGTGTCTAAATTTATTTTCCAATGCACTCTCCAAGCATAGTGTATCTGCGACAGCCTCGACCTATGGCACATGGTTGAATGATTCTGCGTACAATGCAATCAAGCTTAACCAACAGCTGGTCAACAGAGACAATTTCTCAAACAGCGAACACTCAGCCTTGCGATTCAAACAATTCTGTTTATGACAAAATGGGTGTTGACATTAAATGAATTAATGTGAAATATAGCTTAGAAAATAATTATTGAAAGAGAGAAAAAAATGAATATCAGCATTTTTTGTCTTTTGTTTTAGTATTTTCTCAAACCGTTTCGTCCAAGGGCATCAAAACAGTGAAAAATCAGAAAGAGTTAATGTTACCTGTGCAATGTGCCACTTTTAAAACGTAAACTTTGATTTGTAATCTACGTTATTTACTTTGGTAATCTACGTTAAGATATCTAGTAAAATTACTTTGATTCAACGCGGAAAATAAATATCTAAGCGAGTAGATTTGGAAATTCGGCATCTAAAGCTCATAATAAAATCGGTTTACATGCTATGATATCTTAAAGATATACTGGTTGAGCTTTACAGCAGATATATATATCCATTTTTGAAAGCTACGTTATCGCCTTTTTGCACAACAGATCAATTCAATCTTTTGAGTGAAATTACAATTAAAACATGTCAGACAATTGTTGTGCTTTTTAATTTGAAAAAAAAAATCCACATTTCTTTAAGGATTACATTTAGGTTTCTGTCATAATGGACTTTAAATATTAGAGGGTAAGTCATGAATTCTAAACACGAATTCAAAGTTTGTGTTAATAAGTGTGCTTTAATCAGGTCTGTTGTCACAATTTGGAAAACATCTTATACAGTTTTTGTATCAATATATCCTTCATAGTATGAAAATTTATAAAACCGTAAAGAAAATGTGGAAATTCTTTAAAAACATGTAACTTACCTCGAATTCTGCCACCCGTCACATACTTCTAATGACACTCCACGAGACTGACATGTTGGACAATGAAACAAGGAACATGATTTTTTCAGACTCTGTATGTATATCCTACAGTTAAACAACCAATAAATCTCTCTATCGGGCTCAAAACAGCGAATTTCGTGTTTTTCACTAACGTAGCTTACATAACGTAAATTACTGCATAGGAAACTTTTCTCGATTGACAATTCGGAAAAGATATGAAAGAGTAATTTATTAGCGCTATTTCCTTCTCAAGTTCAATCCTACTTCCTACTATATTGGTTATTTTTCTATTTCTTCTAGTATGGGGAAAATGTCACTAACGTAAATTACAAGCTTAAAACAACGGTCTTACCTTGGTTGCATTATTGCCTTTTTAAACAAAACATGGAACACATGTGTGTCTATATTGCAGTCTGATTATTCAAATGCTTGTTTAAGATGTTAATCTCGTTGATAATCATTGATTTAAAGGAGTTCTTGAATTATTTATTATTTTTCTAAGTGATGCTTAACGTAGATTACCTAAATTCGGGGACAAAATATTATTGCGGATATTTTTTTCTTTTTACCTCAATTAGTGAAATATTGCTTATTTTTACGTTGGCACATATCCATTTATCAGTTTCGAAAATATCTTTTTTGTATTGCATTTTGCCAACTTGCCCATAAAAGCTTCAAATCAACAACGAACAGCCCGGGGACAGGCGAAAAATCGACCCCTTAGTATAAACATGGATTACCCAAATCCATAAAGTTGTAGACTATGATGAGTTTTACCCATTTTTAGCTCCACTGGCCTTCAGGCCAGCGGGCTATTGTCATGGCGCTGTGTCCGTCGTGCGTGCGTCCGTGCGTCCGTCCGTCCGTCCGGTCGTCAACTTTTTCTTTAAAAATCTTCTCCTCAGAAACCACATGATGGATTTCAATCAAACTTCACAGGAATGATCCCTAGGTGGTCCTCTATCAGATTCCTAAATTTCATTCTGATTGAACTAGAAAGTCTGGAGTTATCTGCCCTTGAATTAAAAAATGGCTGTTTTGACTTTGTTTTCACTTTAGCCACTACAAATATTTATCAATCAAGACAAAACTTGGTCAGAATGTTGGTGCTGATAAGATCTTGCCTGAGTGCAATTTTCAGCTTGATCTGAATATTATGTCTTGAGTTATGTGCCCTTGAAATTGGCAAAATTACCATTTTTGACCTTATTTTTACTCAAACGACCATAAATATCCACCAATCAACATAAAACTTTCATGTAATCTTACTGGCCATAAGATCTTGCATGTTTGTAATTTTCAGCTTCATAGGAATCTTAAATCATGATTTTTCTGCCCATGAATTTGACAAATTTGCTGTTTTCGACTTTGATTTTACACTCTTTACATCAACAAATATTGAACAATCAAGTCAAAACTTAAACAAGATGTAGGTAAAGTTAAGATCTTGCTTTAGTGTGATTCTTAGCTAGATAGGAATATAAAATCCTCAGTTATATGCCTTTCAATTTGACAAAATTGCTAATTGTGACTTTTTTCTCACTCTAACAGCCAAACTCACTCTATTAAAGACAAAGCTTGGTAACCAATTGATCTTATACAAGTGTGTTTTCAGTTTTCTAGTTACTTTGTAATTACTTTAAGAGCAACAAGTTTTGAAAAATTTAGTCAAAACTTGATATGACAAGAAATTCAGGTTTCATCAGCCATTTGCATTAATTTTGGAATATGGTATTTCCCCAATTCTATTTTTAGCTCAAAATCTATTTTTAGAAATATGAAATATTTTGGAGTAATCAATGATCTGTCAATTTAGATCTGTTTGGAAGATGGAAAATTTTAATTGCTAGTATCATCCAAAGCTGGAATGTTCTACCATTTCCTTTTACCCTTTCTCAAATGGCAAACATATAGTTTTACTTTCTTTGCTTCAAGAACAAAACATTTTGAACAATCTAGTTTTGTAACTTTCTTTTTGCTCTATGAAACACAAACATTGAACAATCTAATCTAATCTTGGATTAAATATTACATGAAACTCAGGCCTGTGGAGCGACTCAAGACCTTCAGGTCTTCTAGTTTATTTGTACAATAGATTATTTTCGAGGTATGCAAACTTATTTTGAACTATTGATGATTTTCTATTTTTTATATATTTTTTAATAGCGAAGACAGCCTTTTTCAGAAATCGACGTCCTATTCTGAGAACGAGTGTTGAACGATAGATATTTCATTCATTCTTCTGTTAGACGTTTAACGTTTAATTCTATAAGATCGGTTTCGGACATACGAAATCGGCTTTATTGTCAAAACCCCCCTCTCAGACTTCAAATTGATTTGATTGCCGTTTCAAGACAACTGATTTGTCTCTATGAATAATCACTATTAATTCGATTACCCAATTCGATTAATGCCATGTGATTAGCAATTGTTCCGGTTTAATTATGAGTATTGTCGTCAGTTACATCTTTCGCTGATTTTATAATGGACGATACAAAGCAATGTACTTAAAATGTAAGCCGATGCGCTACATAAATGAAAGCCGCGATAGCTCACTTGGCAGAACACCCACCTTGTACTCTTTACACATGTCTATATCTGGAAGGCCCTGGGTTCGAATGCTACTTAGACATTGTTCTTTTTATCATCTTTCTTTCGACCTTTATCTCCACCATCGTTAGACCGCAGTGATTTAGAATCGATCTAAACACAAATTCAACGAAATGAAGTAATGAAACGCCGATCATTTACATACAATTCTACTCAATCAATCAGAGACGTCTAAATACAGTGCTTCAAGCACTTTGATTTTTATAAGTGTTTAGAGTAAAAACAAAAAACAATTTTCCCTGGTTGTGGTATTTTTGCTGAAATGAAGTACAAGATGAATTGGAGCACCTAGAACCATGGATTCCTCATACTAGTACTACCGCAGCATCCTTACATCTACAGATGTGCACACAAAGCAGAAATTGGGAACGTGCCGTCGGGAAAATGGCAGTGGAGTATAATACGCAATTTTAATCTTCATATCAATATCAACGAACATTTGAGAATAGCAATGTCCCTATCTGTAAACATATTCACCCGATCATCCAGGTACCATTGTGACTGTTGCAGATCCAATATGCTTCATCTTCTTAGAACAATACACGTAAACGGATCACTTAAACGTAATAAATACAGATCGCTGTCACTCGATCATATACAAGTAATAACAATTGCTGTCATAATCATTGATCAGTATGTACATAGGCCATGATACTGTCGAATATCAGTGATACATATGCTGGAGAGAAAAAAAATAAAACTCGTAAGAGTAACTATTTTCCTGAATAGGCGGACATCACTAGCGTCTCATCTGAGGCTGTTCAGATGGAACTCCGATTTGTCGTCGAGTCGAACCCGAGTTGCGAAATGAACTCACTCCCCGATAATCGATTTTAAAACCCTGTTTCCAAAATACGTCGCGTGGAAACCCCGTTTCTTTAAATATGTCAAAGACTTAAACAACAATGATCAAAGAAAAAGAATCATCCTAAAATGTCTGCTTTCAGTAAACACATAAACAAAAACACACGTTTTAACAAATGTTATACAGACGAAATGGTCCGAACTGGTTTCGAACAAACGGCCTTTAAAGGCGAGGCGAATCCTTTCCCGTTTGAGCTATCGCTGCTGTTGATGATAAAGGGCGCTTGTTAACTTTATTAATATACTGTATGCATGTATCGCTTTCTAAAGATCTTACCCTTTACACAATATCACGAAAGTCAAATCACTACAAGAAAATGGTTAAATCGAAAAAAGATCGTAAAGTTGGTAAAGACGTGGCATGAATTGAATCGGGAAATGAATCCTATAGTGTTTGTTAGAGAACACATAGAAAGCAGGAAAAGATACGACAGTTTTCCTGTATGGTCACAAAATCTTTTTTTTGAATTTTGACCAACTGGCAATTGAGTCTGAGAAGGGTTTTTTTGGTAATGAAAACCAATTACGCCTGTCGAAAAGTGGTTATAAGAATTGGACGTCCGAAAGACGTCCAATTAAAAACGGAATTTCTGGATATTCTATTTTTGATTTCGTTCACCGCACAGTCGTTTTTTGAGTCCGCCGAAAGTAGTAGGCATAGCGTTGAGCAATGCTAAATTGCTTAAATAACATGATCATCGTAAAGACTTTCATTTTCTTAAATGTTTAATCAAAACAATGCAGCAGTTTAGTCATAGGTGTGAAAACTATCAACTTATCTTTTTGACGAAAAGGTTGATTCGAACTGGTGTAGCAGAAGACAATTTCACACGTCAAGATACAATTACTGCGAATCAGTTCGTGTTACAATCGGATATTTCCGTAAAGCAACGGAAATTCTATTTATAACAGAGTCTATTTTAAGATAACAACCTGTTTTTTTTTTAAATTTCGGATTTGATTGAATCAAGTTATCTAATTAAGACTTTATTTTGATGAACGGGCGAGGGGGAGGCCGTACGATAGACCATCAATAAAATTTTGTAGTGTATGGCTCCCTTTTTGTCGTTTTTTGTGTACATGTATATCTTATTACATTATAGTGTTTAAGTCTCATTTCCGACCGTGTGTTCCGGTCAAGCCACTTTATATAATTCAAGGCCATATCATCTTTGGAAAAAAAAGCCTTGTAACTTTAGCTTCGGTTAGCTGTAGATGCGAGGTTTTTACCTCTCAGTTATATTTTAATTGACATATTGTCGAACTAGCCAATCAGAGGCCAGTACTTTTCACCAAGCGTTTTCGGCTCTGAATTGCATGGCTCGTACTCGGCTCTGAATCGTGTGGCCAAATTTTCCCCTTTCTGTCAATGAGCCTGTTTTTCATTAACTTGTAACTTTTTTATTAGTTGTTCCCGAACCTTATAACATAGAGAATCGTTTATCGACTAGTTCGTGGATAGTCTTACTAGCCATGATAGCTGTTTTTTAAAATAGATTTTTATGGTTTAGTGTATTCGTCCATTGCTGATTTGTGTTTTCTTGTAATTTTGGTTATTTAGTCAGTTCTCATGTGAACCAAATTAAATTTCACTTCATTCCTCACTCAGGGTTCTGCTCGATTCGACTGCGTACGTTTCCTGTTATAATATTAATCTTTTTTATTTTGCAAAGTTTAACCATTCCTTAAAGACGTTTTCGGGAGTTGTTAGTGCGCAACTTCGTGTGCATTGAAGCTCTTTACAAAGAAGGTATTTGTCAATTTTCGGATGGTTTTCAGATAACTTGCGGAATCCAAAGCCTATGTTATGAACACGCAAACGAATGGTCTCTGTCGTTTAAACCTTTCCTTCACAGTAACCCATATAAACATTTGCAGTAGAAGGCCTTTGAAAACATTGCGGGAAAAGGAGAAACTGCACAAAACATGCAATTTCACCCTTTCCCGCAATGTTTTCTACTGTAAATAAGTCACTTAGAACATTTTCATTCAAACTTGTAAGCCTTCTATATTTACATGCATTTGATATTCCCCATTTTCAAGAAATGGGGTGTTTGGATTAGATTATTTTAGTATGTTATGCCGTCCCTGTTTTGATGCTTATTTCCGAGCCTCGAAAAATGAAAAAAATGGCTTACACCAGGTTATCAAATGTCGGTTTATCTACAAAATGAATATGGTTACCCCACTTTTTCTTTTTACAATTATTTTCAGCATACTTTAATGTACAAACTCTGTGAATTTAAAAAAAAAAAAATTCGCCAAACTTTTTTACTTGGATTTTTGTGCATTACTTGAACGAAATTTGTGGAAAAAAATATGCCTTTGACGAAATAAGTAGCAATTTGTAAAACCACGTTCCTTTGGTATTTTTATTTTTCTACTCATTACATGACTTCCACTTCTTGTTTGTAATACAAACTGAATTATATGATCAAAAAAATAAGTTAAATATGTGATAAAGGTATGAAAATCATATATTTGTTAAGATAGTGTGCTTTTTTTTAAAGTCCAAAAATTAACGCAAAAAGGTTGACAGGTTTGTAGTAAAAATGTAAATACAAGGAAAACTAATATGGTGACTCCACTTTTTTTCATATTTGAACTAGTCATACTTTAAAGAAAAAAATATGTAAAAATGAGAAAATTTAGATTCGGCAAAAAGACTCTAGAAAATGTCTTTAACAATGAAAAGTAAAACTACCCTCTCAGACCCATAAAAAGCAATTTGATATGTGGGGTCGGGGCGGACTCAAGCCCCTATCCGGGCCAGTGTCTGAATACCGAAGGGGCTAAATTGGGGGTTTTCCTAAAATCTCTATGTAGGACAAAACTGTTAAGGAAAATTCAGTATTTTGGCCAACATTGGGGACTTACAATCCCGCCTCCCCCACTTCACCCCCCTGTGCCTACATGCTTTGCTCGAATTTGAACACAGTTCCAAATGTTAAGTTTGTGCTGACATAGATAATATTCATATAAAGTTGAACTGAAGAACTATTGAAAGAAAGATTGAGACAAAGAAGGAAATGTTGTTTATCAATATGTTTTCGTTATGCCACCATGTTTCCTCATACCTTTTTATTATGGATATCAAAATGATATAATATACTGAGTATTGTTTTACAAACTGTTCGCCCGAACAATACATGGAGGTAGTCCATGCCTAATTAGATTCATTCGACATCGAATGTTTTCTTACGACGCCGTTCAACATTTGAAACATATGGCTAACCGTTCTATACGGACACGTTACGAGTTTAAAGAAATCGACTCTTTCATCAAATAAGAACATTGAGTATATTTGACGAATTCAACGTTGATTTCTCAAGTTCAAACATTAAAAAATGACCAATGATTGTATTTCGAATCCTCTATCTCCCGACCCTCAGTACTATCAGTACTTTGATTTTAATTTTGAGGACTATACACTATACACTGACACCTTGATTGCTGTTTTTACAGAAATAAACAAACTCATCACAAGATCTGGATAATGTCAACAGAATGATGCAGCGAGAAAGGAAAGTTTGTGAGTTGGTAACGTGTTAATTTGATTTGATTTACCCTTTCCCAAACGGCAAACCATTGAAATGTTACCATTTTAAAGCATCTTCAGAGGACCACACAAATGTAAATAAAGAGAGGAGTTTTATAATATAAAAAAGAAGCCCCCAGAATGTTGTTCAAAATGCGCAAATGCTGGTTATCATTTACCGAAAACATTTATCAATGCAAATAAAGAGAGAATTTGTAATAAAAAAATTCCAGAAATTGTTGATTATTAATAAAGGAGAACATGCTGAATGTCAGAATTTTCTTATTTCACCTCCACATTTTCTTCAAGTACAAGTTTGTGTGTTGTATGGGAACGAAGAGAAGAGGAAATGCAATGAGGTTTTTGTACATTTTCGTACATTTTTCAGACTTATGTCTGCTATTTTTAGTTAACCTTCTCCCAAAACAAGACCTGGTTTTGACGACCCTGGTTGAATGGGCTTGGGAAAACATTGCGACAAAAGAAGAAACTGCTGATGATCAGCAGTTTCTCCTTTTGTCTCAATATTTTCTATGTCATAATTTACACAAATTCTTTCTCAAATAACACCTATTTTGTCATTTGCGCCAGTTTTTTTTTGAAAGGATAACCCTAAAATTTTGGCGTTTAGGAGAGGGTTAAAGACTGTTGGGACGACCTTCAACATTGTCAGTGTAGGATTTTACACTTTCGAATTTTTAGCAATTACATGTTTAGTAAGTACGAGAATAATCGTGTTCTGGAAAATGCTTTAAAATGCTTCAAATACACACATAATATACGCGTAATAAATAAATATTTTTGTTTCTATCAACATTTTCTTTCAAGGATGTTTTTGGTATCATTTAAACTATTTAAAATACATGTATATCTCAAAATATAAATCAACCATGTGATTACTAGCAGTTATAGTAAGTCATCTGAAATTTTAATGACAAATAATTTGAATAATTAAGAAAATAGTTTACAATGTCATTTTAGTACGTTGGAATAGACGCTGACACGCTTTCAGTTAATTTTATTGAAATAAACAAATTCAAGACAGAATCTGGGTTATATCAGCCAGCGTGTGCAACCAGAATGAAATGCTTGTGAGTTTAAGAGAATGTGTTTATTTCCTTTAATCAATCTATTTTTAAAGAAAACAAAAATAGGTATTTTTGTTGAATTTCATAATAATCACAAGTCACAGTCATACGAATTATTGTTTTCTTTTTGCTTTTAACAACAGATAACATCAGCGTTGTTTTTCAGAATCTAACTAGGCCTTAATGTGACACCGGAATATTTTTTTTTTCAATTTGACATAATTATTAAAACAGAACATCGTTTGATGGGCTCTTTCACTTACATGATACATGTGCAAGCGAAAGAGATAAAATAATAGCGTTGTTATACGAATCTTGTCTGATTCTGGAGCGATAAAGATAACCCTTTGATTTGTTCGTACAAATGAGTCATGATCTGGAAAAAATCCCTTATGGCTTTTGAGCACAACATGGTCCAGATCAGCCTGCGTATACACGCAGTCTGATCAGGAACCATGTTGTTCTCAAATAGCTTATTCATGGTTAGTAGCATCAGTATGAGAGTACCTTGGCACAGCCTGATCTTGAAACATAGCTGCCCAAAATGCTTTATCCCTTTCCCAAATAAGACATGGTTTTGACGTCCCTAATAGAAGGGGCCTGGGAAAACATTGAAACAAAAGAAGAAACTGCTGATAACCAGCAGTTTCTCCTTCTGTCTCAATATTTTCTATGCCATTTTTTACACAAATTCTATCTTAAATAACTGCCATTTTGTCATTTGTGACAGTTTTTTAAGTGGACCACCCTTAAATCTTTCCGTTTGGGAAAGGGTTAATGGAAGTTTTTTTTTTGCAGATCCCGGCTCAAATTTTGTCCGAATCACCATATCCATTACATCCTGATATTATCTTGCCACCTAAACCAATGAAGGACACATAGCCAAAACCCAATTATGTTCGAGCTGATTGAATGGAACAGTAATTACTGAATTTATGCCAGTGGACACGAGATTAAATTAGTTCCAGGATATGAAATGGACATAATTCCATAAGGTAGTCCACTCATAATGAGATTCATGTGGCGTCGGAATTATTCGGGCGACGCCGAAAACATTCGGCGGTGAAACTTTCCTTACATACACTACTCAAAACTTATAAGTACTCCGATTATATTATATAGCATAAAGATATCCCTACAGCATCTGTCACGAATTACAAAATGTTAATATGTTAGGTTCTCTACGCTTGCTAAGCATGTGGCAGATCATCATCATACTGGACAGTAAATCGTTAGTCTGTAAAACACTTTTGCACAATCAGCAAATTTAATACACCCTTGCCAACTGAATATTAACATGAATTGAGCCATTATCGGATATTTCGGACACTGAATGGTCTTCCTTGAAGGTATAATGTATCCCTTTCTGTTACAGCCACTGAACTCTCCATTTCACGTAGACGAGACAGAACAATGTTATGATCCTAATTCCGGCTTGATTTTCTATCACGGGGTTGTCTTGGTAGGTTGGCAGCACTTCCGGTTTGTTTGTACTCGGCCACAAGTTGATTGATAGCATTAGCATAAAAATTTATGATACGGGTTGCATTTCTTTTGAAAAATGGTTCGTATGTAAAGAATGTTGATGTTTGACAGTAGTGAACGATATTTTGTATTTAATTTGTATAGAACGACTGGAAATGTGGGTATGAGAATATTACCTACGCTTGAATCGCACCACCTTGTAGAACACCAATTGTTATGGGATGTTGTTATAGAGATTCCCAACGCATTTTATCTTAGTATGTTTGGCACGTTGACCCATAAAGGAATAAATTGTAAATTAAGCACATGGAATTCGTGTATCAAACGCTGGGGGAATATTTCAATTTTCTATAGTTGACCGGAAGTTACCATTTTGCACAATAATTTTGCAAAATGAAAATGATATTGGTCAAGTAATTAAGTTAGGGAATAATAAAGAATATCGACTTTTGATATTCTTTTACCGGAGAACATTTTGCGCATAATAGAAAACGGAGTACTTATAAGTTTGGTTAATTATATATGCAGATGCCCAGGGTTAATGTTGCTGGACTACACATTTCTTATCACCTGACCTGACCTAATTAAGTACACGCTTCAATGGTTTTCTTAATATATCTTCGACACTCTCCGTCGTATATTGACAAGAAGAGCACGTGCAGAATACAAAGCCACAATGCTTACGGAAACTATCGACTCTGCTGGACAGTATTCGATAACAGACGAATATTGATTATTACGCGTCACAATTAACATTGAATATTCGTCAGGTTCAGGTGATTTTTTTTCCCAACTATAAGAAACAAAGTAGATGTAGAATTCGTCTGTAACAAAGATCAATCTCTAACATAATTACGAATAAATTTCAGTAAAAGCAGAAAACAGATATGCTTAAATTTGGCGTCAATCCATTGTTTACCTTTTCTGTTATAATCACCATGCACTTATCATAAAATCCCGTCATGTGTTTATTTACCAATGAACGTCGCATGATCTACACTGCGTGGCCATATTATAGTACGCAACGTCACCAATTAGTTTTCAATGAAAAATCGCGTCGTCAAGTTCGGGTTAATTTACACACTACATAAAGTGTATTGACATGAAATTTGTTGTGTACACAAGCCCTTGACCTTCCCCGATCTGGATTTTCCAATAATTTTTGTGATGTCATTTAATATGATGTCATTTTTGACGTCATTAAAACATGTCTGCTCGAGGTCGCGACTTGACAGCTGAAGAAAAACAAACAATCGTAAAACTTAGTGAAAACGGATTTAGCTCTCGAAAAATCGCACAGGTAACAGGAAGAAGCTGTAACACCGTCCAGAAATTATTAAAACGGTATAAACAGCGGGGAAACGCGGAAAATATTGAAAGATCTGGAAGGAAGAGAAAAACAGACGAACGTGACGACCGTACGCTTTTCCGGTCTATCAAAAAGAACCGAAGACAGAGCTTGTCAGATCTAACAGTCGCGTTTAATGACAATTTAGAAAATAAAAATGTTTCTTCTCGCACTGTTCGTCGTCGGTTGATAGAAGAAGGGTATCGGAGATGTAAGGTTGCCAAAACTACGACAATTTCCAAAAAGAATAGAGCGACCCGTGTGAAATGGTGTAGAGAAAGGAAAAACTGGACTGTTTCTGAAGATTGGTGCAAAATCATATTTTCTGACGAGACTAAGATTGTTTTGGGCCAAGATAGGAAAGTTTATGTGTGGAGAAAACCTGACGAAAGATACAGACCCGAGTGTGTCGGTCAATATGGAGACCACTCCCCTAGAGCAGGTATCTCGGCGATGTTTTGGGGTTGTATAACATGTAATGGTGTAGGAACATTGACCGAAATTGAGGGAAATATTGACTCCTCTGTTTATATTCGTGTGCTTGATGACAATTTATGGCCAGTTATTACCAAGTATTTTGTTGAAAAGCCATGGATTCTTCAGGAGGATAACTGCCCCGTGCATCGGTCTAAACAAACGAACACATGGAAAGAAAACAACAATATCCCAACATTAACCTGGCCAAGTCAATCCCCGGACATTAACATTATTGAAAATTTATGGCGAAAAATAAAGTGTGAACTTGAGAGGCGATTAGACGAGATCCGAAACAAGGCCGATCTAATTCGTGTTGTGAAAGACATTTGGGGTAACATCGATTCCGCCCTCGTCAAGTCCCTATATGAATCCATTCCCAAACGAATCAGAGCTGTGGTGAAGGCAAAAGGATCAATAACAAAATATTGAAAGGTAAGAAAGTGTTACAAAAGATATTTTTGTTGTTACAACCCCTCAAACGTAGACATGTTACTTGATTTCACAACGTACGTAAAGTGACGTTGCGTACTACAATATGGCCATGCACTGTAATTATGTCCGAGTTGATTGAATGGAAAAGTAATGACATGTTTTATACCAAATGTAGTGGACACTAGATTAATTTAAATTACTCGGAGAATATGGGACGGACACTATCCCTTTAACCAATTACCAAACAGCAAAATTTTAGACTTGCCCAATTTCAAAGATGTTTAAGACAATAACTTAGAATTAATGAAAAAAGTACAGTTTTAATCATTTTGTATGAAAAATATTGTTGGAAATGAAGAAATTGCTTGTCACAAGCAATTTCTTCATTTTCCACAATTTTTTCCATCGCCAATTTCTTGTGGGGAGTCAAAAAGAGTCACTGTGTGGTAATGGGTTAACCAATTATCACACAATAACTCTTTTGACTCCCGAAAAGATAAAGGCATGGGAAAACATTGCGGAAAATGAAGAAATTGCTTGTGGCAAGCAATTTCTTCATTTCCCAATATGTATTCTACCCTAAAATACCAAAGAATTGAAATTTCATTCAGTTTAAATTGTCGTCTGCAACATCTTTCAATTTGGAGCAGGCCAAAATTTTGCTGTCTGATAATGGGTTCGGGTTCATTGTATTCCGTCTGTCCCCTGATTTAGAACTTTAAACGATGTACAAGACTTAGTTTGCTTTCTTTGATTACTTTCTTTGCTGTCTATAAGTGCTTTCTCCCGATAAGGTACACGGGTGGTAAACAGAGAAACTAGCTCCAAAAAGAGGTAGTTGCATAGAGCGAAAATTTGTAGGTCACGAACACATTTTCTAAAATTATTTCTTTTAAAGAGATTTTTTGAGAAATACGGCGATGCTGTAATATGAAGAAATGGTCGACGTTTGTTGTGCATGAGAGTATACGGTGTTAGTAGCAGGGTTTTTATATAATCGTTGAAAAACATTTCAAAATCGAAAGTAAAAAAGTTTTCCTTCCGATTTTGAAGTGTTTTTCAACGATTGTATTCAAACTCTGCTTACTAACACCGTATATCCTCGTGCACAACAAACTTCGATCATTTCTTCATATTACAGCATCGCCGGATTTTTAAAAAACTCGTTGTAAACGAAATTATTGTAGAAAAATGTGTTCGTGACCTACCTTTGTTTACAGATTTTCGCTCTATGAAACTACCTCGGTAGGGGCCGGATGTCACGAGGAAACGAAATACCGTTGACTCTTTTTGGAGCTAGTTTCTCTGTTTACCACCCGTGAGGTAAGTCCGTGATTTTATAGTAAAAAGCATCTTTGCAAGTCAGGCATTCTATCATTCTAGCACCACAATCGTAAGCAACAACGTGGAGTCACAATTCCTGGCTTGCGAAGTCAAGCCAAAGTAGAAAACAAGCATGCTTAAAGGGACATATCATTTCCATTCCATTGTATAAAATATGTTTTGATACCAAGATTGGCTAATCTAATGAATGTATATGTTATCAGTTTTTTTTTCTTAACTCATTACTTCACAGTGACGCCTTTAGACTCCCTAACAAGGAAAGGCTTGGGAAAACATTGTGAAAAATTAAGAAATTGCTTGTGACAAGCAATTTCCTCATTTTCCACAATGTTTTCTAACCCAAAATAAAAATATTTCTGAAATTCAACTAATAATTTCCGTCTGCAACATCTTTGAATTTGGGCCAACCTAAAATTTTGTCATTTGGTAATGGGTTAAATTGTTGCTGATATTCGCAAACCAAGGCTTACTACTTCCACTTTGTTCCTTACGAACGTAAGGAACAAAGAGGAGGCAGTAACCCTTGGCCAGCGAAGATGGCGTAACAAGCACAAAAGCAAAGTTGCGTAATGATTTCATTACCATTTGTTCTTGAATTTATAGAAAAAAAAACGTGCTAATTAAAAACCTAATTTTAGTTCAAATTCGAACACCGGTGGCGTAAGAAAATGTCAATATTAGGGTGGGTACGGATACCAAGAGTTATCTTCACAACAAAAGAAAAATGACTCAGTATGCTTACATGTAAAACAATACGAGAAGAATTCACATCCTTATAGAATGAATATTTGATTTAGGACGAGCAATTTCTCATTTTGATTCCGAAACATCTCAATTCACATGGTAATTCCCTCTGCCATACATTTGAGATCATTTACATATTTAAACTGTCAAAATAATCAACTTGTCAGAATCCATCACCCTCTGTTAATTGCATGTTCAGTTTGAAATACTCAATTATAACACCTTTCTGACAGGTAGAATTGATATATTACCTACGAATTATCGGGACTGCGAGAAAATGAGGGCAGCAGTTGAAAGAGTAATTCAAACGGAATCAGAGTAAGGATCCTAGCTGGAGTTTTGGATCACATTTGATTAGAGAGGCATCACATTCCCATTTTTCTTGGTTATTTTAATGTATATAAATGCTATCAGTTTTTTAATGTTTGCTTATACATCCTCCCCACTCACAATTTAAAGTAACACAATAGTTATATTCCTCTTAAACGGCACAATAATCTGGCTTGAATTTTTCCGAATTTTTAGAATGCCAAATTTTTAGAAGAAAATATGCTCTTTTAGATATAAAAATGAAAGTAAAGTTTATGAGAAAATATCTATGGGAAGTTTCTTTAAGATAACTTTGACCCTCGGCGTCGGCGTAATGTTTACGTTGATGTTTTACGTGCGTGTGTCATATATCTTTGTTTCTTCTGATACTAATGTTCTGAAACCTTTCATATGCTTCTGTGACCATAATATCACAATGTCGTTTAAAGTCTTTATTTCATGTGTCGTCATAATGGTGTAATTGTTTGTGAATGGGGTAACCGTTCTCCTATTATTCGCATCGTATTCCTGAGCCGCGTTCTTTAGAGCGAGATTTCTTGAGATTTCTTAAGATGTTTTAGGATAAAGCGCTCTTTTGAGCAAGATTTTTAAGACGATCTCTGCGAGCCGCCATTACTCTATACTTATTTCGGAACCCCTCGGTAAATTCTGAAGAATCTATATGGGAGAGAATTGACCGAGTTGTTCCGAATGCTCCGTGATTCAAAAAACCGCGGAGTTCCGAATGCTCCATATTTCATACAAATAACGTCATGATGACGTCATTTGTATGAAGTATGGAACATTCGGAACACCTGGCTTAAAATCTCGGTCTCAAAGACGCTGTATCAAAAACATCTTAAGAAATCTAAAAAAATCTCGCTCCAAAGAACGCGCCTCTGTTGTGGCCAAAGCTTTGGCAGGCAGTATGGACTTAGACGGTGACCGGCCTGCATATCCGTAGTCTGATCTTAGCCATCTTCGCTAGCCAAGGTTGAACCCACCTACGTTTGTATTCCCTCTTGGTGGATTTAGTCCGATTTTCTTGAAATCGCGAAACGCCGCCTAGCGGTTATCCTGCTGGTTGTTGTGGAGTAGCAACCAATCAAACGTCGCATTCTAAACGTATTTGACGTCATTTCGTCCATTATTGATGACGTCATTGACACGCGTTCTCTTTTGCGTTATACGTCGTACGGACTAGATAAAATTTAGCTGCTTTTTGGGTCGAGTTGTCGCAAGTATAGTAGTTCATCGAATAAAAATAGAAAATTGCTGTTTATTGAGAGTGAAATTCTCAGGAAAAAATCGCCGATCTTCGAGTTTTTGAGTTGCAAATGCAATGCATTTTCCCGCCCGTTGTCATGAATTGTTTACTCATAACAAATGTAGGCCTATGTAACGATCAATCTGGTTGGTTCCATCGAGGCCTCGCTGGAATCAATGAAAATGCTTTCCGGGACATCAAGAAAATCGGACTAAATACGCCAAGGGTAAATACAGAAACGACGTTAAGGTTTACGAACTGAGAATGAAAACACCACTTTCTAGCCATACGAAATGCACCAAATTACACACACTTGTAAATATACTTCACATAAGTTGATTCACCAGGCCGGATTTCAAGATAATGCTTCAAGAAGAAAACGATTTACAAATATCGTTTTACTCTATGTTCATATGCAAGGGAGATAATTTTGAACATTTTTGTCAAATATTTCCATAAATATGCATTAATTCAAAACTCTAAACCATACAAAATGCTTATGTTTGTATTTGGAATGGAAATTTAACACAGTTTAGGAATTACTGGCACTTTTCAATTTTCGCCTCTGGCTCTGCATTAAAAAAATTTCATTCTCAGTTCGTAAACCTTAAGTCGTAGATGTCACGTTTGATTTGCGAAGATGGATCTTAGCCTGCATTGCTTGCTTTCTTCTCAATTGTTATAGCAAAATTCTTGAGACAAATTTATTGAAATTTTTCTTAAGTTGGCAATTTGTTTGAAGCAGAATTGCAAGTTGGCAGGCCAAGATTTGAACATTTTCTTGTGACGCGTTTTGTGTTTGAAATATCAAGGGATTTAAAAGTTATTCCAGAAAATCTTTGAATGTATGGAAAATCGTTTTGAATTCTGTAAATACATTTAAACATCACTTGCCAATTTGATAACGTATCTACAGCAAAATAGAACAGGAAAAGGTGTTGAAACTTATCTAAGTGAGTAATGAGCACCAAAATCTGTCGAGGTGCGTTCTTGAGAGCAAGAGTTTTTGAAAGACCGATATTCTGACTGAGGTGTTCAGATTGTTTCATTTTTTATGCAAATGACATGATCATGACGGCATATTAAAGTATAGATCATTCGAAACACTTCGGTTCATGAATTATGGAACATTCGGAACAACTCGGTTAATTCTCTCTCATGTCGTTTCTACATTATTGACAGGGGGTCCACAAAAAGTAGACCTATAGAACTATGACGCGACGTCAAAAGTTGGGGTACACTTGGGAAAAAACGTTACTCAGTGTACTAAACGGAAAACATTTGTTTCTTGTAAACAAACATTTGGAATAATTATATTCCATCGGAATACTGTTATTTTTTTCTTTTATACCATATATCTTTCAACTTACTGAGACAACAATAACTTCCATTTTATTAATGTAATGCGTGCACAATACGGCAAAAATGACGTTGTAACTTGTAACACTTTACGCCCTGCATCAAAAGGAACAAATATAGTTTTGTAACTTTACACTTAAATTTTGAGGGTCAATTTTTAAAGCATTGATTTAATTAATATTTTTTAAGATATCTGCGTGATATTTGAATGACGAGATACATTTCAACTATCTTTCAATTGACTTAAATATGGTTCAAAATATTTAATTGCAAGACATATAATTTTATTGTTTTACGGCGTTTCATAAATGTCCCAGTCACGTAAAATAAGCATGAAAATCCGATAGTAGTTTTTTCAAAGCAGCGACATTTGCCCTTGTATTTATAATTGACCAAAAATAGATTGTATTAAAAATACGTCTGAGCCATATTTACGACATGCAAAATTTCATAATGATAGTGCGTAAAATGAAGCAATGGTTGTGTTTAAAGCAGCGTTTCAAAAAATGTCCCAATTTAGAAAAAAAGTACGTTAACGTCATTTGCAGTTGACGTCGATTGCGCATGAAAACCCGATAGTAGTTTTTAGAGCAACGATTTTTGCCCTTGCATTTAGAATTGTCCAAAATATTTTTAGTTATAAAAATACATCTGAGCCATTTTTACGAAATACAAAATTTCATAATGATTATGCGTAAAATAAAGCAATGGTTGTGTTTGAAGCAGCGTTTCAAAATGTCCCAATTTAGAAAAAAGTATGTTAACGTCATTTGCAGGTGACGTCGCATACGCATGAAAACCCGAGAGTAGTTTTTAGAGCAGCGATTTTTGCCCTTGCATTTAAAATTGTCCAAAAATAGTTTGTTATAAAAATACCTCTGAGCCATGTTTACGACATGCAAAATTTTGTAATGACTTTTCGCGTAAAATAATGTGTTTGAAGCAACGTTTCAAAAATGTCCCAATTTAGAAAATAAATACGTTAACGTAATTTGCAGGTGACGTCGCACACGTTAAATAATTGCGATCAGTCTCAAAAATATACGATACGCTGGATAAATACCGATATATCTATAGGAAAATCATTTTCTTGATATAAATTGTTTCTGTATTTGTGAACTTGTCTGTAGGCCTATATAGTTGTATACGGACCTGAAACACTGGACAGTCCAGAATTTCGACAGGGAATTCATGAAAAATGCCCCCATTTTTAAGCGTGATGTGTAACAAAAATGCACAACTAAGTTCATCAAATGAACAGAAGTTTAATGACTAATGAAGAATGAAATACATGTACATCGCTTTCGTGATTTATTTTGAACTCTCGCAGGTAAAACCGACATGTCCACCTCTGTACGTATTTTCTCCGTACACAAATGCTTTAATGCACCTTTCTACGGAAATATGTTTTTAAAAATCCGTCAAATTCCGGGCATCGATATTTTGAACACAAGTGAGTTCATTCAAATTATAATTATCTTTTTTTAAGAAACAATGATATCACATGTAGATGTATAAGAGGAACGTCCGATTTTCCCATGTAAAACAGAAATATCCACCGCCGTACATCTACATGAAAATATCTATAGCTTAGAAATTTAAGAAGTACATGTAAATGATTAATTATGATTTACATTAACCATACTAAGGTAAGTCTAGCTTAATCATTCAATTTTGGATAACACATAATTAATTGTATTCATTTGTAACAAAAGACTTGGCAGATGGATAAGCGAAGTCTTGTGTTTATCAATAAGTATTAGTATACCACGCGCGTAAGGTGTTAAAAATGACAAAAATCGACGTTACGTGACGTTACGCTTTTGTGCCCCAACTTTTGACGTCGAGTCTATGTCGCCATTAAACGACGTAAAGGTCTTTCTCTCTCTAAAGAACTCTTCATCTTTTATAAAAACCGCGCCTCCAATGTCTTTCCTTGAGAATTCCTTGCATTTAATTTCCGATTGAATCGTTCGTAGGAAATCTAGTATGTCTTAACGTTTCTTTTTTCTCAAGCCATGTTTCGAAATGCGTTTGGAAAAAAATACTTGAAATCTGACCGACGTACAGTCTTATATCAGGAAATTCAAGTAGAACGTGGAATGTTAAATGGCTGTAAGTACAAATGTATATGCAAGATCACGGCCTGTCTGAGAGACTATTTCAGTAAGATGTTTAATTTTGATCAGTGAGACGTTCGTCCTGAATCTCAACGTTTGTATACTATTCAAAACTTCTAACCGGCCACTTATTTTCCGTCACAAATGACACATTTAGTGACGGGATAACCACAATCATTGTTAAGCATTGTATAGAATAATCATTTTCGAACTAACAGAGATGAAAACCTTACCAATATTCTGTCTTGAATGTTTTCAAACTGACAAAAGTTTGACTATACCCCTAATTTTGATTTTCACCGATTTTAACATCGGTGGGTGGGGTATTTTATAGAGAAACGGTTCATATCTGGGCAATATTGAATAGAATTAAATTCTTTCTTCGAAAATAATGTTTCTTCGTCGATTTACAAGCTATGTTGATAGAAACAATCAAGAATATCAAAATTTTATTTCGTCCTAAATCTGAATTTCTGTCGAATTGCTCAGTTTTTGTGGTTTTCAAAAATGTGGGTCCTTGTCTTCACGTAATGTCAAAGAGTCACATTAATTTTTTCGCACGCGGCGTTTGTTCGAAATGATCCTCAAATGACCATCCTTTCCATGAAAAAAACTTCTTTCCAATCAGATAATTGTAAACACTTCAAAAATTCTAAAAACAAAGTGGCCGATTAGAAGTTTTGGCTAGTATATATGTCCCAAAAACTGAAAATATAAAGCTAAAGGAGAAAATACTGGTTACCAGCGTTTTTTTACTTGAACGTTTTTTCCCTTTTTTGTCTATTATAGACGTCAAGACCGGGGTTTGTTTTGGAAAGTCTGAACAAATTACCAGATAGCAAAATTTTGACCGTTCCAATTCGAAAGGTGTTTCAGCGACAATTGCCTATTCGCACAATTTTAAAAAATCTTTGCATATTGGATTGAAAAAAAAAGACATTATGGAAACTGAAGAAAATGTTTATGAAAAGCAATATCTTTGTTTTCCACAGTGCTTTCTAAGCAGTTTGCTTGAGGAGCACCAAAAGCGTCACTGTGTAGGAATAGGTCAAAACTTTAGAAATCTGACTGACAAAATTATATTAACAACTTCTAGGCGAATGTCGAATGTTAAATGGCTTTAAGTATATGCAAGATCATGGCTTGTCTGGAAACTATTTAAGTAAGATGTTTAATTTTGATCGGCGAGACGTTCCTCCAGAATCTTAACACTTATTATTAAAAAAAGAAAAAAAAAAGATAGGCCGGAAAATCGATGCTTATGAACACAAATCTCGTAACGACAGTTTGTTTTAAGCTGCAGTTACGAGGTTTTGTTGAAAAGCGCGAAATGCAGGTTACCAGCTTTTGCCTATTTGGCCTGAACGGGTATTTTAATCCATCGTAGATGTCAAGGCTAGGGCCTGTTTCGGAAAGTCTTAAAACTTTGGTAACCAAGCTGACATTTTTGTATTAACAACTTCTAGGAGATTGTCGAATGTTAAAGGTCCATTTTCCCAGATTTGTTCCAAAAACAACTTTATAAACTTTTTTATTGTGATTAGTAGGACTAAGTAATCGCTTTTTAAACCAGTTCATTCAACAAACTTAATTGCACTCCAATTGCGCTAAATTCCTCAATATTTTTTCGAAGCGTAAATGGTCTGGGGAATTTTCCAATCCATTTCGGCTATTTATAGAAAGGTACGTTGTGAGACTTTGGTAGTGAAGCGTGTTCTTTCTCACGTGACCGCTATATATAGAAAACAAAGATGACCGAACTTTGGCGACATCGGAGTCGGACTGTGCGTTGACGATCTTCTTTACATCATTCCATCGCTCTATTTGATCTCCGATTATGACCTGTCTTGATCGGTATCTCCTCTGACGCTCTAAGTTACCCTTTTTTTAGCGCTATCGGTTTTCTTCTTCAGACCCATTTTTTTCTTTTGTTGATGTTTACATAATTTTTTGTACGACGACCTTGACCTATGAATCTCGTTTGGGTCCGCGCTGTATGCTGTATGCGCATGCGCAACAAGTTAAAAATAATTTTTTTAACCCCATCTGTGACGGGGTTGAATTTAGGTTTGGATTCTCCCTAAATTCGGCTATCTGTCTTGTAATTTCGGCTCATTCTCTGTCTGAATCGCATATCATTAACCATCCTGAGGTGGTCAACACAAAAGTTTTGCATATTTGTTAAAAAAATTCATTTTTGCAATTAGACCATCTGTTACCATCACCCTTTAATTTGCTGTAAACATCTGCAAGATCATGGCCAGTTTGAGAGACTATATAAACAAGATGCTTAATTTTGATCGACGAGACGTTCGTCCGGAATTTTTCAAACACTTACATATGAGTGGCAACATCTAAAAATTGAGACCTAACGACATTTAAGGATTGCAACCTATCATTAGATACCAAACATTTCGTGTATCTCCGGGTTTCATCCGTGACAACGGAAATTAACGAGAGATACTAATCTGACAGAGCTACATATTACAGGAATAAAGGCATTTTAAGTTTGTTATTGCAAATTAGATTTTGAAGAAAGATAAATAAAATATTGCATTTTGAAAAGTCGTTAAACCCCCCACCCAAATCCCCTCACCCCGTTATTTGTTACTCTAGCTTAGGACCCACTAAAGTCCCTAGTTCACTTATGCTCTGTTTCAACCTTTTTCAAATCGGTAACGTATAAAGGATTACAACCACCGTGAATTCAGGAATACCCTAATTTGGCTGTATTCAGTCGTGGTTTGAATACGGTTGGAAGTTTTTGTAATGACGTATATTGTGTTATAGAATTTGATATCACCGACGCTCGATTCGTTAAGAATCAATTGAGACTTTATGTAGTTTGAAAATTAGATTTTGAAGTGAAAAGATATTTAGAATTTTTCATTTAATTTAATTTGCTTCAACTACAGCTGTTGAAATATTTGTAAACGCGATTTGAATTGAGAATTTTTTGTATTTCCATTATAATTCCATGTCAAATTTGAAGTCTTCTGTATGAGAAATTTCTACAGCCTCCCTTCTTTAACCCTTTCCCAAACAAGACCTGGTTTGGCGTCCCTCGTAGAAAAGGCTTGGGAAAAATTGAAACAAAAGAAGAAACTGCTGATAATCAGCAGTTTCTCTTTTTGTCTCAATATTTTCTATGCCATATTTTTCACAAATTCTATCTTTAATAACTTCCATTTAGTTTTCTTTTGGCAATTTTTAAGAAGCACGAAGTGTTTTGTAGATAATGATGGATTTTAATCCTTACATGTAAATGGCTATTACAGAGGATACATGCTTTTTAGAAGGCAAAATTGTATTCAATGGTCATCAAACCATGTGTTGTGGGTGCTCATTGGTATCGTCTTGATTAGCCTAAGCGATATTATGCCAGGGCAATTATCTTGAGCTATAACTAAAACAAAAGTAATATGAATTGTTCTCATTGCTATATAAGAATTTATCAATAAAAGCGCCTTAGAAACCAATCTACATACCTAAGCACCGTATAACCGTAACACTTTCCCTGATAAGACCTGCATTTGATATCAATTAGGGTAATATCGTAAGAAATCATTTGAAGAAAAGTAGAAAATGTCGAATTTCTTGATTCTTCCGCATTTATTTATATGTTCAAATGTACAAAAAATCACTTTATTTACTTCCATTTTTCAGCCTACAGCCACTTTCCAATTGGGCGAATCTACATCTTGTCGTTTGGGAAAGGATTAATTATGTCTGATTGGAACTTTATCGTTCCGATATAAGAGGATACAGTTCTTTATCGGGGCCAATAATTAGTTCTCATATGAAGTTATTATGTCACGCGAATCAAATAAAAAACTGAACTCAGACATTTTCAAAGTCAGTAAAATTCTCATTTATGCATTTAAAATATCGTCGGTGTAAATGCAAAATCTCGTCTGTCAATTTTTGCAATTCTCAATGTAAAACCTTGTATGTCCAGTTTAATTTTATAACTTATCGTTATTAATGACACATTATATTTGAACAATATATCCGAATTCAGCGTAAAACCTTTCACTTTCGGAAAAGTGTTTTCTTCCCCTAAAAAAACCTTCCAAAGAATGAGATACGAGGTTTTACATTAACACCGACGATATACTGTATTGCCAATAAAAATCAGAATATCGTCGTTTTCTTATAAAACATCGTAACTTCATTTTATTCGTAAACTCAAGTCATCAGTTTGTTATATAATTTTCTAAGTGGAACATCATTTCGAACCCAATTTATTGGTGCTACGTCAGTGATGCAAACCATAAGTAATTCAAGAGATAATTATCTAATGTAAACATCAGACTAAACCTAACACCTAAATTGACAAACCATTGAATAATAGATACTTTGTCTGGTTATCTTACACCACGTGACTTGTTTTGGGAATTACATTGGTCACGTGATCCTTCCCGCCTTCCTCGGGGTGGCACTGCTGTCACTTTAATTCATATAGAAAAAGTTTGAAAAGAACGAGAAATGGGCAAATGGTATTTCATTCAACATTGAAAATTGGTGACCTTTAAAAATCTGCAGCAAACGGCTCTATGTAGATGAAGTAAATAGTGTAAAAAAATAGACTTTGTAACATTAAAATTTTCTTCTCTTCATTTTGTTCATATTTTCTTATTTACTACTCAAAATTTGCTAAGGATCACTTTTTAATTGGACGTCCGAAAGGACGTACAATTCTTATAACCACTTTTGGACAGGAGAAATGGGTTTTCATTACCAAAAAACCCTTTCTCAGACTCAATTGCCAGTTGACCAGAATTCAAAATAGATTTTGCGACCATACAGGAAAACTGTCGTATCTTTTCCTACTTTCTATATGTTCTCTAACAAATACTATAAGATTCATTGGCCGATTCAATTCATACCACGTCTTAACCAACTTTACGATCTTTTTTCGATTTAATCATTTTCTTGTAGTTTTTTGACTTTCGTAATATTTATTGTGTAAAGGGTAAGATCTTTAGAAAGCGATACATGCATACACTATGGTTATAATGTAAACAGACACCCTATATCATCAGCAGCAGCGATAGCTCAAACGGGAAAGGATTAACCTCGCAACCTTTTTTCAGTTTGAAATTTGGAACGCCGTTGGTTCAAAACCAGTTCGGATTATTTCTTCTGTAAAACGTTTGTTTTTCTTGATGTGTTTACTGAAAACACACATTTTAGAATGATTACCCAATTTAATGCACGTATTGTGTATGATAGGTTCCTTTTTCTTTGATCATTGTTGTTTAAGTGGTTTGACACATTTAAAGGAACGGGGTTTCCACGAGACGTACTTTGGAACCAGGGTTTTGAAATTGATTATCGGGGAGTGAGTTCATTTCGCAACTCGGGTTCGACTCGATGACAAATCGGGGTTCCATCTGAACAGCCTCAGATGAGACACTAGTGAAATCCACCTATTCAGAAAAATAGTTGCTCTTACGAGTTTTTTTTCTCCTACATCTGTATCACTGATATTCGACATTATCATGACCTATTTACATACTGATCGATGATCATGACAACAATGATTATTACTAGTATAAGACTAAGTGACAGCGATCTGTATTTATTTCGTTTAAGAGACCCGTTTACGTGTATTGAGCTAAGAAGATGAAGCAATGGGTCTGCAACAGATGGTACCTGGATGATCGTATGAATATGTTTACAGATAGGGACATTGCTATTCTCAAATTTTCGTTGATAGTGATATGAAGATTTAAAGTGCTTATTGTACTCCACTGCCATTTTCCCGACGGCACGTTCCCAATTTCTTCTTTTTATGCACATCTGTAGATGTAAGGATGCTGCGGTAGTACTTGTATGAGGAATCCATGGTAAGGTGCTCCAATTCATCTGGTATTTTGTTTCAGGAAAAGTATGTATTGAATTTGTTTTGTAACTAAAACCAGGGAAAACTGCTACCGTGTTTTTTTTCTTTTTTTACTCTAAACAGGAATAAAAATCAAAGTGCTTGGAGCACTATATTTAGACGCCTCTCATTGATTGAGCGGAATTGTATGTAAATGATCGGCGTTTCATTACTTTATTTCGTTGAATTTGTGTTAAGATCGATTCTAAATGACTGCGGTCGTTTTTTCGCCAACGATGGTGGAGATAGAAGTCGAACAAGAGTGCCATGGTCACAATATACGCCGCCACTTATAAAACTTGAGAAAAAAATGACATTGACAAGGATTTATAAATATTCACACAAAAACCTGTAAAAAGTTGTGTTCACAAAAAGGTTTTTATAAATATCCAGTCAAAAACATGGAAGGAATTGCGTTCACGAGACTGAAATATAATTAAGCCCTAGAGACTAAGATTGAAGGGGGCATAACTCAGGCAAAAATCAATGAACCATAAAATCCTTACTTCATGCACATCTACCAATTAAGGTAATAACATCCACCAAGTTTCATAAGGATCCAGTCAGAATCTTAGAAGAAGTTGTGTTGACAAGGCTGCAATTTCAATCAGCCCCAGAGACTAAGTTTTAAGGGGGCATAACTCTAGAAAAAATCAATGAACCATAAAATCTTTCCTTCATGCAAATCTACCAATTGAGGTGATTGACCAAGTGTCATTAATATCCAGCCATAAACGTAGGAGGACTTGCGTTGACAAGGCTGCTATTTCAATAAGCCCCACAGACTAAGTTTTAAGGGGGCATAACTCCTTCATGCACATCTACCAATTGAGGTGATAACATTGACCAAGTTTCATTAAGATCTAGCCAGAAACTTAGGGGGAGTTGTGTTGACAAGGCTGCAATTTCAATAAGCCCCAGAGACTAAGTTTTTAAGGGGCATAACTCAGGCAAAAATCAACGAACCATAAAATCCTTCCTTCATGCACATCTACCAATTGAGGTGATAACATTGACCAAGTTTCATTAAGATCCAGCCAGAAACTTAGGAGGAGTTGCGTTGACAAGGCTGCAATTTCAATAAGCCCCAGAGACTAAGTTTTTAAGGGGCATAACTCTGGCAAAAATCAACGAACCATAAAATCCTTCCTTCATGCACATCTACCAATTGAGGTGATAACATTGACCAAGTTTCAAGAAGATCCAGCCAGAAACTTAGGAGGAGTTGCGTTGACAAGAAAAGTGGACGGACGTACGGACGGACGGATGGACGGACGGATGGATGGACGGACGGACAGACGGAGAAGATGACGCCAATATACGTCCGCCTCCGGCGGCGTATAAAAAAAGATGATTAAAAAGAACAATGTCTGAGTAGAATACGAACCCAGGGCCTTCCGGATATAACATGTGTAAAGAGTACAAGGTGAGTGCTCTGCTAAAGGCCCGGTCACATACGATATCGCGGCCGTTCCGCGGCCATACCACGGCTAAAAAATCTCAAAATATTTTGGACGTGGTTGGACGCGGTAACTTTGGGTCAATTTTGTTTTAGCCGTGCTATGAACGCGGAATGGACGTGGTACGGCCGCCGGCGGCTGTTCCACTGCCGAAACACTGCCGTAGCACGGCTTACAACTTCCAATCGCGTCTAGTGTTAAAACAGGCGACAAGATACCGCGTCCACATCGCGTCTGAATCACTGCCATAGCACGGTCATAGCACTGCCATTCCACGGCCATAGCACTGCCATTCCACTGCCTAATCACGGCTAAACCATCCGAAACGCATATAATGCTATTTTCCTACTGCAGATCAGATCAAATTGAACAAACCATATCAAGCGATCTTGCACAGATCGAGTTCGGCCGGCATGTGTAATGGGGAGTAGTTTAGCGTCGGTGTAAATGCAAAACCTCGTATGTCGATTCTGGCGATTTTCAAAGTACAAACTTCTGTGCCCAGTTAAAGACAATTTCAAGTAAAACATTTCAGTTTGGGAAAAGTTATTGCACCTTTTTCCTCCCACTTAAAATTTTCCAAAAACGAGATACGAGGTTTTGCATTTACAACGACGTTAGGTGATTAAATATAGCTTTATCTACATCGCCCGGACTTCCAATTCAATTTTTTTGACATTTCAAAAACTATCGTATGCGACAGAGTAGGAGATTGGTCTAGGAACGACTATGTATTTATCGCTTAGAAGATCGATCTAATCGAGAGTCAGTCGTGTCTGAAGGTCAAGTGTGATCGGATTGATATCTTTTACCCGGCCTGTAACCAACCTGCATTCGGTCACCCCGACTTGTACTCGATTCACCCTATCAAAATGACTGTAGAGGTTATTTTTTGATTGTCTACAGATCAAGACGAAGTCATTTATCATAGGTCCCCACTGCCGACCAGATCAACTCGATCAAGCCCAATCAAGCGATCGAGTTTAGATCGATATCGATCGGCATAGGTAATCGGAAATGGTCTGGTAATCGAGTTTGATCTGAATCGCTTCGGCTTCTTTCTGTCTTTTTTTTTCATTGTAAAAAAATATTGGTGTGCGATCGAGTGAAAAAAAACGATCGAGAAGCGGCTGTGTATTGATCGGGTAGACCCGCTCTGGAAATGATAGTTGCTAGGAATCGATTGTGGTCGGGTTAATATTTTTTGCTCGACCAGCACCCAACCTACACTCGATAACCTCGACTTGTACTCGAGTGAATCCAGATACTATTAACTCGTCCTCTGCTTCATCTGCCAATCCGACCAAATCGACTATTGAAGTCGGGTTGATCGGCTAGAGATCGAGAAAAAGTTGTTTTGTCAGGATTGGTCGGGAAATTCAAGCGATCGACTTGATTTGATCGGCAGCGGTAACCTATAATTAGTTGGATTTTGCCAGAACTTAATTCTAGAAACACTGCCGATCAGATCAACCAAATACTTAATTACTTCTTCTCAATCTCTAGTCGATCAACTTCGAAGTCTGCAGTCGATTTTATCGATTGGCCTGATGACACAGAGGTCGAGCTGATCGGGATGCAGTTAAGTGTCAAACAAGTACAAGTCGAGGAGATCGACTGCAGGTTTGGTGCTGGTCGTGTAAGATATATTACCCCCATCACACTCAATCTCCGGACACGATTGATTCTTGATCAGATATATCTACGAGGGTTGTTTGATAAATTCGCGGAATTTGTTTCTAATTTTTTTATTTCGTGTTCAAAAATAATGAAATTACATACTACTATAGAAAACCATGTCATGCATTTGGGATTAAAACGGCAATAATATTTGCCCACTCTAATGCACCTTTTTCTGTCTCCATAGCAACCGATAAACGCGACGTTGCCTTTGGTCAGTTTTAAAATAATTTTGTTCATGAAAATCGTGCCTGAGCACCATAACAATGTACGCTAGAACCATGGAAATTTTGCTTGCGTTTGTTTGACGTTGTTTAGTCATTTTCTGAACATTTTCCATCTATATTTCAAAAGTTGACAGGTATATGGTGCTTTCAAGATCATGTCGTAAGCAAATCGTCGAAGAAAACTGACGTCATCTGATGACCTGGTGGCGCACCGTCGAGATGTTTTGTGTTTGTTTAGAGTTATCGCCTACAGATACATTAATTAAGAGAAACAGGCAAGTCGAAAATGTGTCGATATGTGGAAAAGCATTTGTATTGACGTGGCATGGATGGTTAAAGACAGACAAACATCGGTACATGGCGATGACTGTCCAATGAGACCAAACCATTCAGTCAGTCAGGGTACAAGTGCCTGTGAAGGCAGCTTGTCAGGGCGGATAGGTGCTTGACTGTACGGAATATTGCACTGAAGTTGTCTCTTTAGAATTGATTAAGTCGTTTATAATAAATTTACAGGAGTTGAATAATTATGTTAAAGGTTTCCGGTGGTTTGGCTTCTCGTCTTCTACGAGACGTCGACCCGAAGAATTATGTTCAGTCTTCTAACTATTCTTGAGATTTTCTGGTGCGGTATGAGTCTGGTTGCGACAAATAATTGGACAAAATTGTAACGACTGGCGAAATGCGGCTTCGTTTCCATGATCCCGAAACAAAGAAATATATGTATGTAAAACGCTCTGCACACCCCATACCTGGACAGTACGGGTCTAATATCGTAGTTATTTGGCCAGCATGTCGAAACTTCCAACGAACTAAAGAAAATCCCTAGTTTATCATGGCATTCGTCAGTGACTTGGTTAAGGAAACATTTAATTGTTCAAACACATAAACAGGAAATTCAAGGGTGTCGTTGGAGACAATATTGGAATACTCAACGGGTCGCTTTATTATCATCTTCACAGACCTGGCGTCAATTACGGCGGTGTGACGTTACGTGACGCTCTGGCCGAAGGCAACCGGCAAGACATGGCCTTATTTAATGGTTTCTGTAGAAATTATTTGCGAACGTATCGTTTTCATATTTTGCACACTTAATAACGAATAGTTAAGATTTATCACGAAACAGATTTAATTCTGATATTCAACCACGAATTTGAATTACAGAATAATTCCGCGAATTTATCAAACAACCCTCGTATATATCTACCCGATCAAAAATCGCTTCCCGATCAATTTTCTACGAGATCGTCCACGAATATTTTGAAATGCGAAAAATGAGTGTGACACCTGAGCGGTGCAAATCCAGACACGATTGATTCTTGATCAGCTATATCTTCTAGCCGATTTCAAAAACGCTTCCCGATCAATTTTCTACGCGATCTCTAACGAATATTTTAAATTACAAGCAACAAAGTAAGAAGCCTGAGCGGTGAAGATCACGCTCGATAACCCCGACCAATTCTTATTACCCATGTCGTGCAAAATAGATATAAAATAGATCGATTGGTCGGATTTAATCGACTTAATTTGATCGGCAGAGGGAACCTATGGCGCGCGAATAGGGTCTAAAGTCAAGATAGCGCTAGACCGATAATTAAAATAAGGGTAGACCGGTAAAAATACCGGTCTACCCTTATATTTTTATCGGTCTACCGATAAAAATATCGATCTACCCTTAAAATAAGGGTAGACCGGTATTTCAATTATCGGTCTACCGGTAAAATTAACGCTAGACCGCTATTTTTATCGGTAGACCCCTATTTTTTTCGATAGCCAATCACAGAGCTCGTACTATAGCCCTGTCTACGATCACAATATTTATCTCCCCTATCGCACTCTCTATCGATTGGAGATAAGAAAAGCCAAATCAATCAAAGTACGCAAACTTTATTTCACTGTTGCTCTAATTATCGGGGAAAGTAAGTTTATGGACGTCAAATTTCTTTGCATAGGTTACCAACGCATGAGAAAATTAGGTCTGCTTGGATTCGTCGAATCAAACTAGCGGAGAAAGGCTTCAGATACAACGACACTTATCGTCTATGCTCAGAACATTACATCGACGGTTGCTTCGTGAAAAATCTTCCATGTCTTCAACAGTCAGAATCTGTTTATAGTTGATTATAGCTCATAGGCGTAGGAAGGTTAACAATATTGGGGGGGGGGGGGGGTTTGCAAATGTTTAAATGAATGGAAAACGATCGAGCGTATCGTTACTACGGGGGTCTCACTCTGGGGGGCATGCCCCCCCCCCCCCCGAAAATTTTGAATTCTAAAAAGCCATTTCCTTCAATCAGGGCACTTTCAGACAGCATTTTATACCTAAACCTTTCGTGAAGGAAAACATTTTTTTTATGGGTGAATTATTGGGGGCCCCCTTTCTAAATTATTGGGGGGGGGGGGCTGGCCCCCCTCTTCCTACGCCAGTGTAGCTGATATATTGCCATGAATATTGAATAATTACCGAAATGCAAAATATCAGACTGTTCAATTTAAAAGCTGCTGCAGAAGATATAAATGTGTGTTGACATCCATATAGATAAAATATTTGTGAATTATAGCAACTAAAATATTGAGACAAAAGGAGTGTTGGTTACAGTTGCAGATCTCCAGATGGTGTTCAGTGGGTAAATAAACGAACCCACCCCTGTAGTCTGATTATTTCGTTTTCATACTAAAATTCAGGATTTCTGCATGGAAATAGAATAATCATAACTCTAAAATCAATTGATTTAGTGTTACTTTTTATTCCAGATTGAGGACAATTAGCCCATGTGACACAGATGACATGCAACCACCACCACAAACCCCGTACAACAAGACGAAGATGAACAATACGCTGAAGTACAAGAAACCATATGTATGAATTCATCAAGTGTACTATGAAGTGTCATCACTGTACCTTCATGATTACTGTGGCAAGATTGTTCTTAGCTTCTAGATAAGCCTAGCTTATAGACGTTCCGTGACAATCGAAACTCAAACTGTTTAAAGGGAAACATGTTCTGTATCTACGCAAACCGAAATGTGTGACGAAACTACTCAATGACGTTTAACATTTGTTGAACTTGATGCCTAAGTCCAATGTAACAGGCCTGTTTTCACATACGAGTGACCAAACTGTTTATGTTTTATGTATACACAGATTCCAAACAAACAAATATATTCGAGGATCTATTTGATGAAATGGATGATGGCCATCAGCAAACAACACAGACTGGAACAGAAAAGCGGTCAATATGGAATGAAGGGCCAGCCCTGAAGTTTGACATTAATCGACAAATTCTTTTTTGTTCTCATGCAATTTATATTGGGACTTTTATTTGGCGACATTGCGGATAGGTTTCATATCGATAAGTCAACCTGCAGTGGTATTTGTGATAGGTGGATCAGTTATTTGTATCCAAACTCTCTTTTCTGACTGGCCTGTACAAACATTTATTAAAAAGCATATGCCAAAGAAATTCAAGTCTCTGAATCCCAAAGCTAATAAATAGACTGTATGGAACTGTTTACAGAGACCTCTCTGGCCTGAGTCACTATCTAATAAATCCGGTTTGTTTTCTAATTAACCCTTTCCCAAACAGCAAAATTTTAGGGTGATCCTCTTCAAAAAGTGCCACAAATGACAAAATGGATGTTATTGAAGATAGGATTTGTGTAAAATATGGCACAGAAAATATTGAGACAAAAGGAGAAAATGCTGATTATCAGCATTTTCTTCTTTTGCCCCAATGTTTTCTCATTCCCATTTTATAAGGGGTGTCAAAGCCAGGTCTTGTTTAGGAAAGGGTTAAAGTATACAACCCATCATTAGCACCAAAGAGCCAGGGGCGAAATTTCCATTCCAAATACAAACATAAGCATTTTGAACGGTTTAGAATTTTGAATCGATGCATTATTATGGAAATATTTGACAAAAATGTTATAAATTACCTCTCTTGCATATGAATATAGAGTTAAAAAGATATTTGTAAATTATTTTCTTCTTGAAGCATTATCTTGAAATCCGGCACCCTGAATCAACTTATTTGAAGTGTATTTACAAGTGTGTGTAATTTGATGCATGTCCAATGGCTAGAAAATGGTGTTTTAATGATGGGTCATATACCTTAAAATCCTCATATTATGGCATACAAAGCTTTGATAAGGATTACTCCCACTGGATATATAATAAAAATTCATTATGTGATGCCTCAGATTGATGGTCATGATCTGTTGTAGAAATGGAACAATCTAATTTTTTTCCATTTAAGATAAGGTAAATTGGAACAGTTTTGATTCAGTCTAGAACAAATGAAAACTAGACAGCCCTTGCGGTCTGGAAGCGCTCCACAGGCCTGACTGATAGTCTTGTTGAATGCAATTTCAAAGGTTCAGGCTGCACAAACAAGCAAATGCATGACCAAGCTGAAAATTACAAGCAAGTAATATTGTATGGTCAGTAAGATTCTGTGAAAGTTCTGTATCAATTTGATTAGTTAATACTTATGGTTGTAAAAGTGAATATAAAGCCGAAAATGGCAATTTTGCGAAATTTCAAGGGCTCATAACTCATTATCTAAAATTCAGATCAAGCTGAAAATTATACCAAGGCAAGATCTTATAATCACTAACACTATGTACTAGTTTTGTCTTGATTGGTCATAATTTGTAGTTGCTAGAGTGAAAACAAAGTCAAAATAGAGCAGAAAATAGCAATTTTGCGAAATTTCAAGGGCTCATAACTCATGATGTAAAATTCAAATCAAGCTGAAAATTATACTAAGGCAAGATCTGATAGTCACCATCATTCTGTCAAAGTTTTGTCTTGATTGGTAAATTTTGTAGATTTTAGAGTAAAAATAGAGCCAAAACCAGCTAATTTTGACATTCAAGGGCATATAACTAAGGTTATTCTGATTCAATCCAAATTCTTTGAAGGAATCTGATAGAAGGTCACCCAATGATCATTCCTGTTAAGTTTGATTGAAATCCATCCAGTAGTTTCTGAGAAGATTTTTAAAGTGACATTTCAGAATTTTTTGTCATAAATTTTACTTTTATTTTTATCTGAAAGAGCATATTTCCTTATGGAAATTCTGAAAATTCAAGCCAAAATATTGCGCCGTTTACGAGAAATTTATATTTTTGTGTTGAAATTGAACAAATTGTTGTGGACAACAGTTCGGATTTATAAGTAATTTATCGATTATGTCTCAACTTTAAATGCGTGTTTCTCGCTTATTGGCAACAACTTAAAAAAACCAATAGTATTTATACTCATTAGAATAACCAATCTTGGCATCAAGACATACTTTAAAAAATTGAAATTGGAATGAAATGTCCCTTTAAAGAAAAAGTTGACGGATGGACGACGGACATACCGCCATGACAATAGCCCGCTGGCCTGACGGCCAGTTGAGCTACTGAGAGACTACAGAACTAAATGCCTCTCATCTGATCTGAAATATATTCAGAATGTATTTTGAATTCAAATATAAAATATTAAGAGAAAAGAAGAAATTGTTGACAATCATCAATTTTCCCTTTACCTTCAATATTTTCTATGATGTATTTACATGTATAAGGTCTTTTCCAACATTTCTCTAATTTGACCAGTCTAAAATATTGGGGTTCGGGAAAGGGTCATTCTGTACCTGTAACAGTACAAGTCATGAGGATATGGAAGTCTTTGGGAAACATTGAGACAAAAGAAGAAACTGTTGATAAAGACATCAAATTCTTCTTTTGCCTCAATATTTTCTTAGCTATAATGTGTTGAAATTCTTTATCAATCAGAAGTGATTGTGTCATCTGCAGCAGCTATTAAATTTGATCATCCTCATTTTTTTCTGTTTGAGAAAGGGTTGATAGATAAAAAAAAAAGAAAGTGAAAAAATAAAGACATTTACAATTAAATTTCAATATTTATTATCAATTCCCTATAGTCCAATAAAGTTCAATATTAATGTATACAAATCTACCTTTACAGTATTTTGTCAAATTGGCTTGGGGAAAAGAAGAAATTGATGTATCAGTAATTTCTTCTTTTTCATCAATATTTCCTAAAAGCTGTATTACAAACACATTTTCTCCTGTTGACAAAAATTATCCTGTTGTCTGCAACTCCCATCAAATTGGAGCAATTGTAACGAGCAATTTTCTCATTACCCACAACATATTCCAATTCAACATGCCTGGATGACACAGTGATCCATTATGAGCCTTGACATGAGAAAATCGGAATTCCGGGATTCCTACTCAAATGAGTCTGGGCAGCCACAGAAAACGGTTACAGGGTTGAAATTTTGTATTTGTGAATACAAAATTCCCATTTTATCGCATCGCAGCTCATATGTTCCGTCTTCAATGGTCACAAATATTTCAGTCCTGTCCGAAATTGAAGACAAATTGATTGAAACTGTAGATAATCACATGATACAATATTTTCATAAAATCTTCAATAATTTTGTCAATACTGGGTTGATTTGAATTCGGTTTGAAGCAGAGAATGTGGACAGACGTCACACATTTGATGGACATAGTTGATTTTTGAAATTTCAACGGATAAAAAAGTTATTGAAGATAAACCAAAATTTTGGTTTATCTTCAATAACTTTTTTATCAGTTGATTTTTCAAAAATCCAACATGCCCAGCCTATTCTTGGCATTTTCCCACCTTCTCTGCTTCAAACTGAATTCAAATTGGTCAAGTATTAACCCTTTCCCAAACAAGGCCTGCTTTTGACGTCCCTGATAGAAAAGGCTTGGGAAAACATTGAGACAAAAGAAGAAACTGCTGATAACCAGCAGTTTCTCCTTTTGTCTCAATATTTTCTGTGTTATATTATACACAAATTCTATCTTAAACAGTGTCCGTTTGTGGCCTGCAGCAACTTTTGAAATGGAAATTTTGATAATTTGCCGTTTGGGAAAGGGTTAAAAAAGATATTGAAGATTATCAGAAATTCTGAGTCACATGATTATAAACCGTGATTTTTTTCATCTTTGATGATTGGTAAAAATTTGTGAAATGAAGAAATTGCTTGTCACAATTATTTTTTTCATTTCCAACAATGTTTTCCAAAAATTTCTTTCAATTTTACCAATTCTAAATTTCCATCTGTGTTAATGATGGAGGAAAAGCAACAAAATTTCATCAACCATTGATCATCTTCCCTTTATGACAAAGACATACAGAACAAGAGCCGTCATAGACGGATTATGCTTCCTGAATAAGTGTTTGTCACACAAAAATAACTATCATATATTAAGCCCACTTTTCCTATGACAGATTTTTTGTACACACATTTTTTGTAGAATATGGTCTAGAACATCTTGTTTATCACACAAGGATGGCATTTCATTAAATTCTGCCAATTAGATGAAAAGAAATTAGAGAAAAACTAATTTTTACATTAAGGTCCCTTTTTCCATGACACAGCCTCCAATTATAAAACGGAGAAAAAAGTCTCTAGGGAATGTCCCAGGGAGTTCACATGAGAAGTTTCATTGAATTTGGTCCAAGGGTTGCTGAGATCTGGCTGGGGACAGCCGGACGGACGGAAAGACAGCATGGCGACTATATGCTCCCCCAAAATTTTTTCGAGGAGTATAAAAATTGAGACAAAAGAAGGAAATGTTGATCTACAATCAGCATTTCCTCTTTTCATCTCCATATTCTCTGTAATGTGTGAATCTAATCATTATGTACACTGCATTAATTTTTTGTGTGCAGTGGCTTTCAAATTGGTCATCCAAAATTATTTCCATTTGGGAAAGGGTTTAATCCATTCCCAAACATAGATGCTTTTTGACGCTCTTCAAGATAAAGGTTTTGGAAAACATAGTGGAGAATGAAGAAATTGCTTGTGACAAGCAATTTCTTCATTTGCCACAATGTTTTCTGACCTAAAATCATACGATTTTTAAAATTTTGACTTGAAATTTTCATCTGCAACACCTATAAAATTGAAATGGTCTAAAATGTTGTCGTCTGGTAATGGGTTAAATAATTACTCAAGTTTTCACCGATGGCTCCAGATAAGAAAAGTTTGGGGACTTTCGAAATGCAATGTTTCAATGTCGGCTATTAAACTCTATGTTGTTTGTATTCATTGCTATCATCTTGATGAGACCATAGCAATAAGTACCCAGAACATAGGTTTGGAATTAAAATAACAAATTTAGAATATATTTACACTTTCTTATGATAAGAGGGAGAGAAGCCATTCTAAAGGTCTTGTTTGAGAAAAGGTTAAACAACAAAAATTTTGACTGCTTTAGTTCAAAAGCCACTGCAGACAACAAAATAGGGGAAGATAAATTTTGGTGAGGAAAAAGGAGAAAATGCTGGTAATCAGAATGTTCTTCTTTAGTATCACTTTCCGAAGCTTTCTCTCACAGGAACATGAAAACGGAGGACCCATTTTACAAGCGAACTTTCAAACCTTTTTAGTGTAAATTATGTAACAAGACATTTGATTGAATGCGAAACATGCTTCATGCCAATCAAGACCACTCAGATTGAGTTATGTTCAAATTTACACAAAAATTATGCTAAGTTCATTTAGTAAAATGGGTCCCTGGTCCTCTTTGAGAAAGAGTTGAAGTCACCTCTGCAAGATGGTAATATGGTGCTCGAACCATTTACCTGTATCTGTCACAAGTTCAGCGAAATATATTCAAATAACAAGGACTTTCTGTATATATGTATATGTAAATACATGTTAAATGTTGAGGAAAAAGGATAAAGTTACAATTCTTCATTTCTTTCAATGTTTACTAATGTATTTATGGGTCATCAAAATCAGGACTAATTTTTGCAAATAAAGAAATTGCTTTGTGTCAATGAGATAACCCTATCCCATATATTGACGCCCAACAAGACGAAAGCTTTGCTTTTATCACTTGTTGTATCGCTACAAAAAATGTTGTCGGCAGAATCTTTGAATTTGGACAAGTTAAAGAAAATGTTCTCTGGTAATGCATTAAAGACATTGAAATGTACAGAAGATTTGCTTAGAGAATATTCTGCTTGGGGAGACAGAAGAGCTAATCAATTATTGGTTGAAACTAATAACTAACATTTATGTACATTATGGCAATGAATACACAATAAACTAACTTTCAAAAACAACAAAAATACATCCATTCCCATTCTGCTTACTAATTTGGTGTGAACTCAATAATTCTTTTCAATGTGGAAAAACAATTTTCACAGAGGAAAAATAAGTGCATGTCGTATTGTGATGCAATTAAGGAGTCCCCCACCGGAAAACAAAAAGTCATTTCTTATAACATATGTCCTACTCACTAGATCTATAACTGTATACAAAGTTTGAAGTTGCTAGCACTTTAGGTTTTGGAAATATGTCCCTAGACATGTATAAGGGTAAAAACAACAAAAGGCAATAACTCTAAAAGTGGGCGTGGCAGAGTAACGACACTTCTCCTCAATGAGATCTATAAGTTTACCAAGATTGAAGTTGCTAGCACTTATGGCTTAATAGATATAGTACGGACAAAAATGTAAGGGTAAAAACAACAAAGGGCAATAACTCAAAAAGTGGATGTAGCAGAGTAACAAATCTTGTTCGAAAGACACTTCTTCTCAATGAGATCTATCAGTGTACAAAGTTAGAAGTTGGTAGCACTTATGGCTTAGGAGATATGTTCCTGACAAGAATGTAAGGGTAAAAACAACGAAGGGCAATAACTCAAAAAGTGGGCGTGGCAGAGTAATGGTTCCTAAACATGACGCTTCTCCTCAATGAGATCTATCAATGTACAAAGTTTGAAGTTGCTAGCACTTATGTTTAGGAGATGTGTTCTGGACAAGAATGTAAGGGTAAAAACAACAAAGGGCAATAACTCAAAAAGTGGGTGTAGCAGAGTAACGGTTCTTAACCCTTTCCCAAACGACAAAATTGTGGACCATTCCAAATTCAAAGATGCTGCAGACGACAATTTCAAGTTAAGGAAATTTAAAATATTTTGGTCTTTTTACATAGAAAACATTGTAGGAAATGAAGAAATTGCTTGTGACAAGCAATTTCTTCATTTTCCACAATGTTTTCACAAGACTTTCCTTGTGAGGGAGTCAAAAGGAGTCTCTGTGTGGTAATGGGTTAAACATGACACTTCTCCGCAATGAGGTATATCAGTGTACCAAGTTTGAAGTTGCTACCAGATATGACCCGTACAAAAGTGTGATGGATGGACGGACGGAATCGAGCAAACCTATAGTCCCCTTACCGGTAACCGGTGGGGGACTAACAAATGTATAGAATACTAGTAACCAGCATATCATTCTTTAGGAATTGGAAGGTGAAATAAAATCAATTTTCAAATGCACATAATCAGAAAATTAAACAGTAAAATCATTGTAGCAGACAGGAAAAGGCTTTCTACAATTTTCTCCAGCTGAGCATGAAAGACAATATCTATCAAAGAAAATGGAGAAATAGCTCATTAGTTACAGCATTATCTACTTTTCTCTAAATTTTTTCTCAAAACATTTCTACTAATGGCATCAAGACCAAGTCTTGTTTGGAAAAGTATAAATATTTAATCCCTTCCATAACACAACCTATCTAAAGGTGATAAAAATACCCCCCGCCACCCTATTTGTTTGGACAAGTGTTTTTGTCAAGTCAGGGGCCATAACTCATGAGTTGTCAATTTTCTTGAAATTTGCATCTTGCACATGTACCTGTCATAAGACAAACTTGTGCAAAGTATGAAGCAATTCAGACAGTAACGGTAGGAAAAGTTGTTTGGACAAGCATTTTTTAAATAACTCATGCGCTATAACTATAACAAGAGTGCCACCGTCACAATATACGCCGCCACTTATAAAACTTGAGACAAAAAAATGACATTGACAAGGATTTATGAATATTCACTGAAAAACCTGTAAAAAAATTGTGTTCACAAAAAGGTTTTTATAAATATCCAGTGAAAAACCTGGAAGGAATTGCGTTCACGAGGCTAAAATATCATTAAGCCCCAGAGACTAAGATTCAAGGGGGCATAATTCAGGCAAAAATCAATGAACCATAAAATCCTTACTTCATGCGCATCTACCAATTAAGGTAATAACATCCACCAAGTTTCAGTCCCAGAGACTAAGTTTTAAGGGGGCATAACTCTGGAAAAAATCAATGAACCATAAAATCCTTCCTACATGCACATCTACTAATTGAGGTGATAACATTGACCAAGTTTCATTAAGATCCAGCCAGAAACTTAGGAGGAGTTGCGTTGACAAGGCTGCAATTTCAATAAGCCCCAGAGACTAAGATTGAAGGGAGCATAACTCTGGCAAAAATCAATGAACCATAAAATCCTTCCTTCATGTACATCTACCAATTGAGGTGATAACATTGACCAAGTTTCATTAAGATCCAGCCAGAAACTTAGGAGGAGTTGTGTTGACAAGCCTGCAATTTCAATAAGCCCCAGAGATTAAGTTTTTAAGGGGCATAACTCCGGCAAAAATCGACGAACCATAAAATCCTTCCTTCATGCACATCTACCAATTGAGGTGATAACATTGACCAAGTTTCATTAAGATCCAGCCAGAAACTTAGGAGGAGTTGCGTTGACAAGGCTGCAATTTCAATAAGCCCCAGAGACTAAGTTTTTAAGGGGCATAACTCAGGCAAAAATCGACGAACCATAAAATCCTTCCTTCATGCACATCTTCCAATTGAGGTGATAACATTGACCAAGTTTCATTAAGATCCAGCCAGAAACTTAGGAGGAGTTGCGTTGACAAGGCTGCAATTTTAATAAGCCCCAGAGACTAAGTTTTTAAGGGGCATAACTCCGGCAAAAATCGACGAACCATAAAATCCTTCCTTCATGCACATCTACCAATTGAGGTGATAACATTGACCAAGTTTCATTAAGATCCAGCCAGAAACTTAGGAGGAGTTGCGTTGACAAGGCTGCAATTTCAATAAGCCCCAGAGACTAAGTTTTTAAGGGGCATAACTCAGGCAAAAATCAACGAACCATGAAATCCTTCCTTCATGCACATCTACCAATTGAGGTGATAACATTGACCAAGTTTCAAGAAGATCCAGCCAGAAACTTAGGAGGAGTTGCGTTGACAAGAAAAGTGGACGGACGTACGGACGGACGGACGGACGGACGGACGGATGGACGGACGGACGGACGGACAGACGGAGAAGATGACGCCAATATACGTCCGCCTCCGGCCTGATCTGATTATCGTGAAATTTGTGTCTTGCACATCTACCGGCCCTATTATACACTTGTGCCAAGTATGAAGTGAATCTGACGGTAAACATAGAAAGAGTTGTCCGGACAAGCACTTTTTCATCAAATCAGGGACCATCACTCAGAAAGTATCTGTCCGATTTTCGAGAAATTTGCGTCTTGCACATGTACATGTCACAATGAACACTTGTGCCAAGTATAAAACAAGTGCCGTCATATACGGATTATGCTCCACTAATAAGTGTTTGTCACACACAAAAAATATACATACATACATTAAGCCCCCCTTTTCCTATGACAGATTTTTTGTACACACATTATTTGTAGAATATGGTCTAGAACATCTTGTTTATCACACAAGTATAAAATTTCATTAAATTCTGCCTATAAGATGAAGAGAAATTAGGGAAAAACTAATTTTTACACGAATGCCCCTTTTTCTATGACACAGCCTCAAAATAAGAAACGGGGAAAAAAGGTCTCTACAGAACATCCCAGGGAGTTCACATGTGAACATTCATTGAATTTTTGGTCCAAGGGTTGCTGAGATCTGGCTGTGGACGGACGGAAGGAAAGCATGACGACTAGTATATGCTCCCCCAAAATGTTTTCAGGGAGCATAATAAATCGGTCAATAAGTGAAAGAGTAGTTGTCCAGACAAAGTTTCCGAGACACCAACCAATCAACCAACAAACCACTGGACCGACAGTCAGTTTTTCAATCATCTTGTTTTGTAATTTTTCATCTGCAATCACCAGCTGTATGGACATTTCCAGTTCTGTCAATACAACAAAGTCACAATAGTCTCTTCTAGATCTAGTGGATAACGTCATCTGAGTCTGCACTTGATAGTGGTACTTGTGTCCCTACTTGAGACTTGCATTCTCTAAAAAGTCTACCTTTTCTTCCACACAGATTTTGTCATTTTATGGCACAATAAGGCCAGTAACCTTGCCAGCACAATACCTTTATTCTGGAAAGTTTCTCCGCCAAACCGTAATTCTCTTTTTCAAAAGGTGCAGTATCTGGGACATCTTCATAGGTTGTTGCGTTCCAACGAGTGTATATCAAAGTTCACATTTCTGCACAATGGTTGAGGTGAAGTCAATGTCTAAAACTTATGGATATGGCAATTTTTCCACATATCAAGGTATACCGAGTGACTGTCAGGACTTTGTTGGCATGGTATTTCTCATTCATCCAGCACAGCAGTAATTCTAGACGAGAACAAACCTGCAAATATACCATATGATATTAACTCATTACCACACAATGACTCTTTTTGACTCCCCACAAGATAATGGCTTTGGAAAACATCATGGAAAATGAAGAAATTGCTTCTTACAAGCAATTTCTTCATTTCCCACAATGTTTTCTATGGAAAAAGAGCAAAAAATGTACAATTTCATTCACTTGAAATTGTAGTCTGCATCATCTTTGAATTTGGACAAGTCTAAAGTTGTGTCGTTTGGTAATGGGGTTAATATGAATGAAACACTGTCACTAGAGATAATCATCACATTTTTAAGATATACATTTTTCTTACCTCGACAAATATGATCAGTAAGAATGCATTTTTTAATTCATTTTCTCTTTAGTCCTTTCCTTCAGACAAAATTTTAGAATGATATGAAAGTAACTGCAGACAAAAAAGGACGGATGCTCACGAAGATAATATTATGGTACAATACATGTAAATATTTTAGGCAGAAGGAGAAAATGAACATTACCAACATTTCTTTTTTTGGCTCAATATTTACCAAGGCTTATTTGGGAAAAGGTTGAATACTTTATTAAACATATTGTATAACTTAACAATCACAATCAAGTGAAGACATGTAGTTGTATTGCTGATCTGGATCCATAAAACACTAAAATGACATAAAGGTTCTTACAAATCAGTTTCAAGACTTACCTCACAAATTCATACAAAACTCTCCAATCACACTAGACTGTCTGTTGTGTAAAAAGTCCAACCTACAAAATATATAGTGGATTCGAATTGAAATCTATGGAAATAGGGATTGTGTAGTATTTTGATAGCATCATGCATCCAGATCAGATCATCTTAATGTGTGATCAGGATTCATGATATGCGGTTCACTTGAACTTTTTAAAGCTATTGAAGAAAATTTGACCCTTTCAAAACAAGACCTAGTTCTGATGTCCCTTAAATAAAACAAGAGATGTTTGCCCCCTCAAGGGCCTACATTTGATGTAGGTCTAAGTCCAAGGTCAAGGTCACAAGGTCCAAGGTCATGGTCAAATATGAAAGGTCTTGGTTGGAGGTGTCCATGCGTGAAATATCAAGGCTGTATATATAAAAGGGCATGAAATATAGGTTAAGGTTTTTTAAAAGTAGGTCAAATGCCAAGGTCAAGGTCACAAGGTTCAAGGTCATGATCAAATGTGAAAGGGCTTAGTCATAGGTGTCCATGTGTCAAAATTCAAGGCTGTATGTGTAATAAGACATGAGATATTGGCCAGGTTAAAGTTGTTTAAAAGTAGGTAAAACTTCAAGGTCAATGTCCAAGGTCATGGTCAAATGTCAAAGGTCTTGGTTGGAGGTGTCCATGTGTGAAATATCAAGGCTGTAGATGTAATAGGACATGAAATATATGCCTGATGTAAGTTTTTTTTAAAGTAGGTCAAACTCAAAGATCAAGGTTGCAAGGTTAAAGGTCATGGTCAAATGTGAAAGGTTTTGGTAGGAGGTGTCTATGTGTGAAATATCAAGGCTGAAGGTGTATTAGGACATAAGATATTGGCCAGGTTAAAGTTTTTAAAAGTAGGTCAAACACCAAGGTCAGGGTCACAAGGTCCATGGTCATGGTCAAATGTGAAAGGTCTTGGTCGTAGGTGTCCAAGTGTCAAATATCAAGGCTGTATGTGTAAAAGCATGATATATCGGCCAGGTTAAACAAGAGTTGTCCGCTGACAATGTAGCTCGCCTTTATGGGAGCTTGTCACAACAAGAGCGCCAAGATGGCCCTGTATCGCTCCACTGGCTTTTAGACAGTTAGACTACGAACTTCTTCAAGGAACACAATAGAGGTCTATTCAAAGAAGATTCATGCTACACCAGAATGAAATCCAATAAGTGATTAAGGAGCAGAATTGTTTTTCTTAAAATTACACTGTTTCATATAGTGAAAAAAAACCTAGCCCACAACGGCCAAGCTTTTCATCCGATCGTGAAGGAATTTGGAAGAGATTCATGCAAGGAAGATTCCTGTGAAGTTTGGTCGAAATTGGTCCTGTAGTTTTGGAAAAGAAGATTGTTTAAACAATTTTTCGAAAATTCAATTTAATTTAATTTATTAAAATTTAAGTTCTTTACAGAAATTATTTTTTAAGGAATTTAGAGGAGAAAAATGCAAGGAAGATTCGTGTGAAGTTTGGTTAAAATTGGTCCAGTATTTTTGGAAAAGAAGATTTTTCGAAAATTTAATTTAATTTAATTAATCAAAATTTAAGTTCTACATAGAATTTATTTTTTTGAAGGAATTAAGAAGAGATTAATGCAAGGAACATTTCTGTAAAGTTTGGTTGAAATTAGTCCAGCAGTTTTGGAGAAAAAGAATTATTAAAGATTTTTCGAAAATTTAATTCAATTAAATTAATTAAATGTCAAGTTCTGCATAGATTTTATTCTTTTGAAGGAATTTGGTAAAGATTCATGCAAGGATGATTCGTGTGAAGTTTGGTTGAAATTAGTCCAGTAGTATTTGGAGAAGAAGAATTTTTAAAGTTTTTTCGAAAAAAATTTAAATGAATTAAAATTCAAGTTCTGCACAGATTTTATTCTTTTGAAGGAATATGGTAGAGATTCATGCAAGGAAGATTTCTGTGAATTTTGGTTGAAATTGGTCGAGTAGTTTGGAGAAGAATTTTTTTTTAAAGATTCTTCGAAAATTTAAATTAATTAATTTAATTAAAATTCAAGTTCTGAACAGAATTTAATTTTTTGAAGGAATTTGGAAAAGGTTTATAGAAGGAAGATTCCTGTGAAGTTTGGTAGAAATTGGTCCAGTAGTTTTGGAGAAGAAGGTTTTTAAAAGATTTTTTTCAAAAATTTAAATAAATTAATTTAATCAAAATTAAAGTTCTACATGGAATTTAATTTTTTGAAGGAATTTGGAAAAGGTTCATGCAAGGAAGATTCCCGTGAAGTTTGGTTGAAATTGGTCCAGTAGTTTTGGAGAAGAAGATGTTTAAAGAAAAAGTGACGCACGGACGGACGCACGCACGGACACACGCACGGACGCACGCACGACGGACACAGGGCCATGACAAAAGCCCCGCTGGCCTTTGGCCAGTGGAGCTAAAAACAGCATTTTTTTTAAAAGTAGGTCAAACTCCAAGGTCTGAAGCGATATGCAAACTCAAATGTGAACTTATACAGAACTTAAGTTAAACTTGACCAGGGTCTAATTAAAATGAATACATGGTCACCTTAGATAATTGATGCAAATGATAAGAAATTCAGTGGTCATGTTGATTTTGTCAGTGAATGATGCCTACAAGCTATCAAAATTGTTTAACACCAATCCCTTAAAGTGACATTTCACAATTATTTTTACACAAATTTTACTTTTATTTTATCTGAAAGAGCATCTTTTTTTATGAAAATACTGAAAATTTCAAGTCAAAATCTTGAACCGTTTACGAGAAAGATATATTTTTGTGCTAAAATTAAACAAATTGTTGTGGACAACAGTTCAGATTTTTATAGAATTGATCATTTCTGTCTCAACTTTAAAGGCATATATTTAGCTTTTGAATAACAACTTCAATAAACTGATAGCATTTCTACGCATTAGAATAAACAATCTTTGCACCAAGACATACTTTTAAAAAATGAAATAAATGTGAAATGTCACTTTAAGTTACTGTCAAATTATCAAGTTTCCATTTTACTGATAAGCAGCATTGACTTAATGTTCCACAATAGTTTCCACTCTAATGATATGTATTTTTGTATACCGTTGATTCAATTCATATATATTAACAAAAATTCCCTGGATCCCTTTTCAATTTAGACTGGTCTAAATGTCTAAAAGTTCAGTCATGTGGCAAGGGTAAACTTACCTGTAGGTTCTGTTAAAACTCTATGAATGTCACTTTTGTTCAACCTACAGCTACAGGACATGAGCACCCCCCATCTCTACAAATACAGGAAAATGTATTTAACCCTTTCCAAAACAACAATATTTCAGACTGTCTGAATGTGAACACTGCTTTATATGACAAAACTGATGTTGATAAGAATTAGAATTGTGTAAATCTTAACAAAGAAAATTTTGAGGAAAAAGAAAGAAAATACTGCTTAACAGACAAAATATCAGTATTCTCTTCCTTTGCCTAAATGTATTCGCAAACTTTCTCTCAACAAAAACAGTTCTGAAAATGATTGGGAAATGTTTAAATAAGAGCCAAGAGAAAGTTGCTCATAAGCTGGAAAATAAATGTGCCCATTCCCATAATAACATAATGAAGCTTTTTGACACCCCAAAAGATAAAATCTTTGGAAAATATAGTACAACAGGAAGAAAATGCTTGTCACAAGTAATTTCTTCATTTACACAATGTTTTCTAACAAGAAAGACCAAAAATGTAGAATCACATTCACTAGATATTGTTGATTGTACAGCATTTTTGATTTGGAATCAGTCTGTTATGTTAATGTACAGTAATGAGTCAAAGAACAAATTTCCTTCTGGCATATATATTTAACATTCAATCCGAATCCACATTGGTCTATCATGCCATAACAACTCTTTGTTTTATCCCAACTCATTAAACTTTCAGTTCAATATTCCTATTGTCAGCTTTCAGCGCTTAAAAACATGAAACCTAAAGGTAACGAAAGATCATTTAGGTGTATAAAAGACAAATCTCAGAATCTCGGTCATCATGCATTTTTTTTTAAATTTAAGTTTGTCTTGAAGCTAAGGGATCATGGACAGGAGGGAAGAAGGAATATAACTGGCACCTACCTTAACAAAAATTTGTTTTCCCATGAGTAACAAAATGTTTCATCAATATAACAATCTATACTGTCAAATAGGGAACAAATCACCAGCATGACACCTCATTCCAGTCCTGTAACAGTCAAATACATGTCTAGAATGATGCAGATTGTTGATATTATGTGAAATTTGGTCATGGAATTTTGATAGAGGCCCACATGGAAGATTGGGAAACCAAATGTGTAGCCTCTTTAAATAAAGTCGTTATTATTATTATTATTATTATTATTACAACCTTTTGAACGTTAACAAGCCATTTCCTGTCCGGAACAGTGTGCTTGCTTGGGCTGCTTTTGATAAATGGCAAGCAACGTCACAAGCTGGCTTGCATAGCAAACAAAAATAACTGCAACTTTTAGATTTTTACAAGAATCCCATGACCTAATCAGACATAACTTGTCATTATTACACTCCAGATCAAGATGTGGATGCCACCCCCTCACCCAGATTCTGGATTTCCAGAAACCCATATGCCGGTCATAAACTTGCATGGTGTCTTCTTCACATGGAAAAATATTTTGCCATAAACATCAATGGCTATTATGTAGGGTCAAACTAGTAACCTGAACTTACCTTTTCCATTCTACAAACAGTTCTCATCCTGTTACTGACCAATGTAAGATGTATCCATTTAGTCTGCAAGAAATTAATATATTTCATTACAAACATGGTATGTGAATCATGCAAGGGCAGATCCAGGATATTTTTCCAGGCGGGGGGGTGGGGGGGGGTGGGGGGTGGGGGTCCAAGCTCAAGTTATGACTTAAAATGTAATAAGTATGTAACGTTACACAAAATTTATGTAATCAAAATTTAGTTTTCGGCCAATGCCACTGGGGGGTCCAGACTCTACCCCCTCTAGATCCGCCCATGTGTGAATGAACCATAGAAAGAATCTATTTATTTTTCTTAAATACCATTTTATGTTCTAAACCAGGATACAATTAGAAGAGAAATTCAAAAGCAAGCTTTGGCAATTATGAAATTTTGGTTCACAAGGTAACTATTGTACTTTGTACAAATGAGAATTAAAAAATAAGTATAGAAACAATGCAACATCTAAGCAAGAATAGTCAATATAATATTGTCCTAGACAATACTTTCTTTCTTTAAAGTTATTTTTTCAAAGGTTTTACTCTATAGTGGCCAAGTCCAAGTCTTTAGTTAATATTAGCATGGAGAGTTATCAAGCCCTTGAGTCTTAAGTTCCATCCCAGCTTGGCTTACCATCATCAGATATCTGACAAAAGTAATAGTGACAAGCATCAAATATCAATGGGGTAACAGTTTTACAAGAAGTGTGTAGAAGTATGTTGAGCAGCTGGTGGCTAGGATGAAGAGTATAGGTTGTACTGATGAAAGAAACAAAAACTTGATTGGGGTTTAACGCTGCTTTCAATATTCCAGTTATATTGCCGAGGCCGATGCAACTACCCATGCTTTCCTGTCGTTTCTCACACCAGTACAATGACGACATTTTATCCCATCCGAGAGCTACCCATTCAAATTCAGCATACAACTAATCATTAGCCCATTGGTGAAAGACAAATGTCACTTGTCACAATGGCTTATGCCACAATTAAGATCACATGAAAGTTTGTGCCTGGATTCAAACTCGATAACCCAGGAAAGAAACAACAGAAAGCCATGGTTTGTGAAACATCCATTGCCATAACAGCATTTCTGATATAACTGGTGTTATGAGATGAGAAAATGGGCATTTTTGAGAAAATAAGCATTTTTTCTTAACGGCTAAAACACGGTATTCGGGTAAAAAAGGTTTTTTTAATGTTATATATGGTTTTCTGAAAAACTATTGCCTAAAATATAACTACAAAAAGCTCATATTATGAGGTAAGACTAGTTTTTGATGTCTAAAAAATTTCATGAGTCAATCTTTTATAATCATTGAGAAATGATCGAATATGTACTCAGAAAATGGCCATTTTTGGGCGTTATATGGTCTCACCCAAATAATTTTAGAATTCAAGGTACATGTGATGAATTATATTTGATTGTTTCCAAACAACTTTATTTTGATTTGATAAAACAGTTTCTAAGGTAAATTTTAGTAGTCCATTGTACCCATATTTTTAGTGAACATTGTATGTCAGAAAATGGGACATTTATGGACCCTAGCTTGAATATGTAGTGTCCGTAACCAGTTGTTACAATGGTGATTTTTCAAAGGATCCATTTACAACAAAACTTCAGTAGTCTAGAATATTACAGCTCTCAATATGGTAGCCTAAATGACATAGTCTGTTTCATGTTAACATAGGCTCAGGACTTTTTATTGCACTGAAAGGGTTACGGACACTACACAAATAAAAATGCAGCCAAATATCTGATTAAAAAAATTCAGATCAATTTTGTTTTTTAAAACAAGTTTAAATTCTTTTCACTAATGGCTGCAGAAACTATTTACACATCAGTTTTAATGATTCAAGTAATGGACTTTTGATATTGGAATCTTATTTTATGCCAAGAAAGCTAGAAGGGTGGGTTAACCTGGTGAGACACTTTGTTTCCAAATACCGTGTTTTAGCCGTTAATTCAAGGGCAGATAATTCAAGAACGAAAACAGTTATCTCAATTCCGTAAGGAGTGTGCACAACTAGACACCATGGAGATTCATTGTGGCAAGTTTGATCAAATTCTGATCAACACTGTAGGAGGAATTGCGCGCACACGAAAATGGGCATTCTTTTAATATCAAGGGCAGATAATTCAAGAACGAAAAGAGTTAATTGAATTCCGTAGGCGGGATGCACAACTACACACCATGGAGATTCATTGTGGCAAGTTTGATCGAATTCTGATCAAAACAGTAGGAGGAGTTGCGCACACAAGAAATTGCTAACAGACGGATGGACAGACAAACAGACAGATGGACGGACAGACAGACGAGCGGGGCCATAACATAACATGACCCTTCGGGCGTATAAAAAGTAATGCAGCATTACCTATTATTTGGTCTTACACCGTTAACTTATGTCATTCTAAAAATAAGACATTTAGAGATTGGATTGGACTCATCTTTGGAAATATTCAATTTACTGTTGTTGTTATCAACTTGGTTATTGACAACATGGCATTTATAAACGATTCAAAATCTTTTACTAATGAGAGACTAGACCGATAACGGAAAATAGGGGTGGCAGGATGTATATTTGACTATTAATAGTAACAACTTATACACACTGATACCTGTTCAACCCCAAAATAAACCAAAATATTTGTATCGATTCTCGTTTAACTTTGAATGTATAATAAAACCAAGTTGTGACAAGAGGTTTACACAACGTCAAAGGTTGGAAAAAAGCACGGAAAAAATTATGACCCTGAAATTATCAATTATGGCAGTAAAAATTGATGAATGAAACCAGGATTCTTTTCACTCAAAAGGATTACGATTGTCTAGTATACACTCAATTCTTTACAATTGGAGGCAACAGTCATTTAAAACAACTATCATAACTCATTTCCCCTTACAACCCATCTCCCATGCTAAGACTCAGGAAAAATTTTCTCACAGGGGAAAGCATCATAATTATTCTAATAAACACCCATCCACAAATCTCAGTTAAAAATATGCATATGCATATTTCAAGCATAATTTAAACAGGAAAGGGTGATTCCAATAAACACCAATCCCCTGATTCCAATAAATGTAAGTCATAAACAAATATGGTCAGCATTCCCACCACATTTTTTGAAGTTGGGTACGTACCCACATGCCAAGTAAAACCTGGGTCAGGGGTCTTGCTATCCAATTTTTGTTTGGGGCCAGGGGCCAGTGAAATTGGGAAAAATAGCGACATGTTTACCTAAATTGGTAAAAACGAAAACAAGTTTGTATTCATACTGTCACTCATTTCCTGCTAAAAATTAGACTGTAGTGATGTAAAATGCATTTGTACATACTCTTGTTTAAGAATCTACTCTAAAACTGTCTTAAAAATGATTATAAAAGATGAGGTCTTGATATGGGGCATTCTGGGTCCTCATTGGGAATTTTCACCAGAGAATTTGGAAAAAAAAATACTTTTTGCCATTGGGAATGGGGCCCAATAACGGCCCCAAATTTTGGCAAACGAGACCCCTGTGGGTACATGACCCATATATATGGGTACACTGCAGAGGCCATGTATTTCAAGCACATGTCATTGTGTATAATATGTTGAATCGTTGATCATCAGCATTTTCTTCTTTTGCATCAATGTTTTTCCCAATTATTTCTTATGGGGACTTCAAAACCAGGTCTCGTTTGGGAAAGGGTTAATGCAGGCAATGATAGGCAACTCTTTTTGAACTTGATTTAATGTTAGACGAGTGACGTTCCTTGTTGGTTCACGCTACCGAAAAGGGCGCGATTGGTCGTTTTTCCTTTGATCTACTGTACATGTTCAAGTTACAAAAAGTTAAAAAGCTATCAATATCCAACAGACAATACATGAATAAAATCTAAATGCAAGCTTACTATTGGGGAAAAACTCTCCTTTTTTCAACTGGCAGCCTGACATTGCAGTCTCTGCAGATGTAGAAGAAAATTCCGATGACGTCATTCGCTTATTCAATTATTCATGCGGGTTTGACCATTTTAATAAACAAACCGAGTGGAAATTATTTGACAGACTATACAGTCGACAAGCGTTGTTTGTTACTAGAATCGAAATGCCCGTAAACAAGGATGATAACACAGAGATTTACGGCGGTGTATTGAGTTTCTAGTTTATCATTAGTTTCATGCCCAAATTCGACTCTGACCTTACAAAAAAAACATTGCATGCAACTGCACAATATGAAGTAAAACTAGCGCACACTTGTATTTATTTGTGTAATTTAAGTGTGTTCTTGCGTGAATGGGAATGCTGAAATATCACTTCCTAAAAGCAATGAAAGAGAGGTTCTCCTGACCGTCAATTTGTTTAAAATGAAAGAATTACATCCCAAAATCTTATTTTACAGTCCTAGGGTTTCCTTGTAACAAAACTTTGCAAACTTGATTAAACCGGCTGTTTATTAGAATAATACGGTAATAATAAAACAGATAATAGGGGAAGGAGTGTAAGTAGATCTAAGTAAATTTTACTTTAAGTCGGCAAAACTGAATAACAATAACATAGTCATAAGCTCACATGAGCTTTTGAACCGCCTAGAAAGTTGTGAGGCAGATTATTCAATAGAAAATAATTCATTTCAAGTAACAAAATTACCAAGAACGCAACATTTCGATATCCGTTCTGTATTTTCAGACATCAAGTACTTGAAAGACTATAGAATTTCTCCCAACAAAGCCTGTCATCGTCTGTAGCACCATGTAAAGCCCGAAATCACACGAAAAGATGATCGACTGCATCTTTCCAGTCGCCATTATAAACAAACAAATATCATTTATTTCCGGTATGTTGAGGATGTAACGAGCCATTTGATTGGCTAATGAGCTTTCGAGCAGAAGGGTCAAAAATAACTACGGTCTACCGGTAATTTATCGCTAGACCGTTATTTGAAATAGCGGTTTACCCTTATTTTAAGGGTAGACCGATATTTTTATCGGTAGACCGATAAAAATATAAGGGTAGACCGGTATTTTTTACCGGTCTACCCCTATTTTAATTATCGGTCTAGCGCTATTTTGACTTTAGACCCTGTTCGCGCGCCATACCTTGGTGCTAGTTGCCTACTAGCAATCAGATCAACTCGGTGGCTTATGCTAGGTTCCTATGGCGCGCGAACAGGGTCTAAAGTCAAAATAGCGCTAGACCGATAATTAAAATAGGGGTAGACCGGTAAAAATACCGGTCTACCCTTATATTTTTATCGGTCTACCGATAAAAATATCGGTCTACCCTTAAAATAAGGGTAAACCGCTATTTCAAATAACGGTCTAGCGATAAATTACCGGTAGACCGTAGTTATTTTTGACCCTTCTGCTCGAAAGCTCATTAGCCAATCAAATGGCTCGTTACATCCTCAACATACCGGAAATAAATGATATTTGTTTGTTTATAATGGCGACTGGAAAGATGCAGTCGATCATCTTTTCGTGTGATTTCGGGCTTTACATGGTGCTACAGACGATGACAGGCTTTGTTGGGAGAAATTCTATAGTCTTTCAAGTACTTGATGTCTGAAAATACAGAACGGATATCGAAATGTTGCGTTCTTGGTAATTTTGTTACTTGAAATGAATTATTTTCTATTGAATAATCTGCCTCACAACTTTCTAGGCGGTTCAAAAGCTCATGTGAGCTTATGACTATGTTATTGTTATTCAGTTTTGCCGACTTAAAGTAAAATTTACTTAGATCTACTTACACTCCTTCCCCTATTATCTGTTTTATTATTACCGTATTATTCTAATAAACAGCCGGTTTAATCAAGTTTGCAAAGTTTTGTTACAAGGAAACCCTAGGACTGTAAAATAAGATTTTGGGATGTAATTCTTTCATTTTAAACAAATTGACGGTCAGGAGAACCTCTCTTTCATTGCTTTTAGGAAGTGATATTTCAGCATTCCCATTCACGCAAGAACACACTTAAATTACACAAATAAATGCAAGTGTGCGCTAGTTTTACTTCATATTGTGCAGTTGCATGCAATGTTTTTTTTTGTAAGGTCAGAGTCGAATTTGGGCATGAAACTAATGATAAACTAGAAACTCAATACACCGCCGTAAATCTCTGTGTTATCATCCTTGTTTACGGGCATTTCGATTCTAGTAACAAACAACGCTTGTCGACTGTATAGTCTGTCAAATAATTTCCACTCGGTTTGTTTATTAAAATGGTCA